>OY992536.1:206274524-206654446 GCA_963921195.1 Pegoplata infirma
AATTTTCAGGTAAAATTTGTAAAAAATTAAAAATTTTTTTTCGAATTTTTAATTTTTTTCACATATATTTAAAAAAAAAATAAAAAAAAAAACTTTTGGATATTAAAGATTAGATATCTAACTATGTTTTAACATTTTAAAAAAATTATTTTTCAAAATTATCAACTTTTTATTAACATTTTAGGCGGCAAATTTTAAAAAATTTTCATATAAAATTAGCAAAAAATATGGTAAAATTAGCAAAAAATATGGTAAAAAATATTAAAAATTGTGTAGCCTATTTTTGAGCGCACATCAGTTGATCGATGGCTACTTTGCTATGGTGTTGGCAGCATCATCAATCTGCAATGAGTTTTTTTTCACACTAGAACACTTAAAACAATTTTTTCTTTCTTAAAACTAAGAAAAAAATAAATAAAAAGTATTACCATTTCTTTAAGGAAAATACTAATATTTTTGCTAAAATTATAGTAAAATAAAAAAAAAACTAGCAAGAAAATATAGTAAAAGTACCACAAAATTTTTGTATTTTACCAATAGTAAATTGCCAAAAAAAAACTGTAAAAGTTAAATTTTTACAATTTTTTTTGCTAAAGTTTGGTTGAAGTAAATTACAACACCTTTTACTAATATTTTGACTAAGTTATTTTTTTGAGTGTACCAAACATATTTATGAATCTGACACATTTTAATGCTTACCACAAATATATTATTCCAATAGCAACATTTCTTAGATTCTGACAAATTTTTCCCAATGGAAAAGTATATGATTCTGAGGCATTTTTTGTATGGAAAAGTGTCTGAATCATAAATATATTCTGTTAATTTCTATTTCATTAATTAGTTCTATTGGTGTAGTTTTATCCTTATTTTTTATTGGTTGTTTAAATCCAGCAAAAAAAGTGCGGAGTGCTTCTATTTGGAGTGCTTTAAAACTATAATAAATGTAATGAAATACAACAAAAATAACAAAAAACACAAGAAAAAAAGGCAAAGGCATTCTTTTCTACTCCATAAAAAGTTGATATTTAGCTCTTATCTCAATACCTTCCGCGACACTCCCATACAAAAGTAAGTAGATATTTAATAGATAAGAAGTACTCCGAGCTTTCAAACAACTTCCAACTACTTCCCAGAAGTAGTTCTTATCTACTGAATATCTACTTACTTTTGTATGGAGGTGTCGCGACAGGTAATGAGTAAGGAGCTGAATATCTATGAATTCTGGAGTAGAAAAGTATGTTTTTGTGTTTTTGTCTTGTGTTTTTTGTTAGTGAAGTGGCAATAATTATTTTTGCAGGGTAAGATGACTGTGATTAAATAGTTGTTAATTTATATATTTTACTTGTGAATTTAGTTTTAAAATTTTTGTGTTGAAGAAAAATAAATAAAAAATTGTAAAAAAAACATTTAATTATTCAGAACTAGTTCCATAATGCATTACATGGAACAGATATGTAGCCGGTAACAATAATCTCAAACAAAAATCATCGATGATGCAATGCATAGTAGAATCGATTGCAGGGTAGTACAGTTGATTCCACAATCGATTCTTTGAACATTTTGCTGGGAATTTTTTTTTTCTAATTAAATTGTGGGCTACTTTTTATTATGCAAAATAACCCCAGATAAAAAAATGAAAAATGGCCCTAACAATTTTAGTGTCAATGTTAAACGAAAAATGGCACCAAAATTAAATAGGAAAATTTACCTTAAATAACTCGGAAAAATTATCCCTAATTTTCAAGTTGTTGTACTCCATATCAAAATTTGTGGACATTTTTCACTTTCGTTTTAGGGCCTTTTTTCATTGTGGTCATGTTTCGAGGGGGGGGGGGGGGGGGGGGTGAAATAAAGCATGCAATAAAGCCATATGTTCTTTTTTCTAAATTCAATTTGAAATAAGGCCATATTGTAGTAAATTTTTAATGTTAATTTAATGACTAAACAAAACATTAAAAATCTAAGGAATATTTACTTATACCTATTTCACACTATCACACTTTTCCATTATACTCATCGAAATTTACCAACTTCTAAAAGATTTTTTGATCCTTTTTATACCACACTGAGGTATAGGGTATAATGAGTTTGTGCTAATGTTTGTAACTACCCGAAATATTGGTCCTACACCCACTTTTAAGTATTCCGATCGACTTAGAATCACTTTTTGAGTCGATTTAGCGATGTCCGTCCGTCCGTCTGTCCATGTAAACGCTGTAAACACGATACATGTCACAATTTATAATCAATTGACTTGAAAATTGAAACTTAAACTTCTCTTGGCCCAAATAATCGGTCCATATTAAGACCTAGCCCCCATACACTGTGGTTCCAAATCCAAATCTAGGTGGACAAAAGTCTAAAAAGTTTGAACCTCTAAATTAAAAAACGGTAGGTGTTTTAAATAGCTAACAACATGCCTAGACTAGACGCAAAATATTTTAATAAAATAAGTGGTTTAACTTTGTCCCCGCAGCACTAGAACATCAATGTTTGTTCACGAAAATGTTTGTAATTAAAAACTAAGGAAATCAATACAAAACTAAGTAGCTTATACCAAGTGAATTAGTTACAGGAGATTGCCGTGAATTGTTTTTTATATAGCCATGGTATATACTTATCAAAAAAATTTTCATGGGTTCGAAATTTTTTCGCGATTTCTTAATATCGGTTTTTGAAGTTAGGGTCATAAGTAAAAAAAAAAAAATAGATTATCAATATTTCAATGCTTGCCAAAAAAAAACCGCTCCAAGTTGCGGGCAAGCCACTATATACATCTCTTAAAGTAACTATCAGAGAGTATGTTTCATCTTTCATCTCATCCAGCGGCGTCCAGCTGCATTTTTTACAGCGTTTCTAAAAAAGTCAATTTTTCTGCAATATTTATAACTCTCAAGAAAATGCTTATAATATTCAGGATCTTTTGCGCATATTTTTGCAACAAATACCTCTACAGTATTTTCTATAATTGTTATATCACATATTTTTCTTTTCCCGCAACTCAAGAAGCACAAAAAGGATTTAATTCGAACATTCTAAAAAAACTACACATTAAAAGTAATTCGACATAGCTGGGCTTTACTGTAATGCTCAGAAAAGCTTTTTATAACATTTTTAAATACTTCCTTTAAATTTAGTGCCCTAAAGTAGCAAAAAGTAATTAACTTTTTCCAGTTGTAGCGAAAAGTCCAATTAAGTTGAAGCTATTTTAGTGAAACCCACTGTATTTTCAAAAATATTGAAGCTACAATTTTTTAAAGCATTTTTTTGAAATCAGCGACCCCAAAAACATAAAATATCATGGTTAAATACTTTTGTCCACCTAGTTTTGGAATCGGAACCACAGTGCCATACAAAGGTCCTCTTTAGCTTTGGCTCAAATTACTCTAATAACCGTACTATAATAGATATCTTTTCGAAATTTGGCAAGTAAGCGTGTTTTGTCTTCACAAATCAACATTCGGAATTTTGAAGTAGTCGGACCAGTGCTTCTTGTACCCCCTATACAAACCACCTTCCCGATTTTCACATAATCTCTCATATTTCATGAAAATATTTAATTAAAATTGTGTTTGTGTAAGTTAAACGCGTACTTTAATAACCTTATCAAATCTGAATATCATCGGACCAGTTTTGGACTTGGACCCCATGTGAAAATTTTGCCCGATATCCAGTTAAAGTGGTTTATAGACAACAAATAGAATCCTATTGCACTCAAATTTGATTTGTGAGTGTTTTTTACACTTATTAAAGACTTGACAAAATAAAGATCTAATCGGTCCATTGGAGCCATTTCCGGGACCCATTTTCCGGGACCCATTTTCCGGGAAACTCTGGTGTAGGGTATTATATGGTCGGTCTTGACCGACTATAATGTTCTTACTTGTTTTTGATTGAAACCTGATCTTATCTTATAAGTGAACAATTTCTGCCAAATTTTTTTATAAAATATTCCCCTTACATGGTCAAATTACGCTTGTATAATGGAAAAGTATAATAATGTAAAGTGGCTATTATATTGTATTGAAAAAAAGTATCACTATAGAAGAAATTTATTTCGAAACATTTTTAACAAATTTTACAGATAGGGGGTTTTTTGCTAATGCCTTAATGATGGTGTGGCTTAAGTTTTGTCCTTACCTATAAACTTGACTCTCACACTCACAATCAGTAATTTCTTCGCTCCACCGTACCAAAATACTATAACAAACATCTGGATAACATTTCAAACCTTAAATATACATTGTAGGGTAACAAATATAAATAAATAAATTTATGCAAATAAAAATTTATTATTTATTTAAGGTTTTTGTCCAGTCATCATTATCAACAGCTCCGATATGAAAGTTAACACTACAATTTGTATCCTTTTTATATGAACATACATACATACATACATATGACATGTGTCCATATAGAATAATTTTCATTTATATACACATGCATACATAGATTTGTACATACATTTCAATATGTCTGCTGTTGAAATATGCAAGAACATTTAAATAAAAAAAAAATAAAGGAAATAAAACATTTAAAAGTATTTGCAAATATGTTTTGTTTGATGCAGGGATGGAAAAAGCTCGCTCGCTCAGCTCTCGCTCTATCCAACGAGCGAGCCAAAAAAATTTCGGCTCGCTCGATTTTTAAAACGAGCGAGCTTAAAAATTTTGGCTCGCTCGTTTTTTAAAAAGAGCCAGCCCAATTTTTTTAGCTCGCTCTATGCAAACGAAACGAGCCAGCGAAAAAAGCTGGCTCTTTTTTTGAGCGAGCCAGCTAATGTATGGCTCGCTTGTTGTCGTTACTTATGGTTAAAAAGTGGCTCTTTTTAGCTCGCTTCCTATAGTTTCCAATTAAATTGAAGCAATTATTATGATCAAAACCATTTCCTGTTAAGTAATAGAAATTAACAAAAATACAATATTTAAATCGTTTCCATATAAGTTTCTGAAACTATGTGAAAAAATTGCGACACCATTTCCTTTAGATTTCTGAAACTATGATAAATAATTTACACCATTTCCAAAAGCATTTTTTTGTTTAATTTTTTTTATGGATTTGGGTAAAATAATTGTTTACCCCATTTCCAGCATTTTCAGTTTTATTCTATGGATATGGTGAAAAAAGTTGCTTACACCATTTCCAATGTAATTCAAACAAATTTTCATTGCTTTTTTATTTTATGAAAAATTGAAACTACACCTTTTCCTTTTGGCATGCAAAAATACTGCTTGGGAATAAATTACACCATTTCCATTTAAAACTTAAAAATTTAATAAAGTTACATTATTTCAAACAAATTTTAGTTAATCACAAAAAAAAACCCAAATACACCATTTTATGATTATTTAAAATTATTTATGATAAATAATTTACACCATTTCCAAAAACATTTTTTGATTTATTTTTTTATGGATTTGGGTTTACCCCATTTCCAGAATTCTCAGTTTTATTCTATGGATATGGGGAAAATAGTTGCTTACACCATCTCCAATCTAATTCAAATAAATTTTTGTTGCTTTTTTATTTTATGCAAAATTGAAACTACACCTTTTCCTTTTGGCATGCAAAAATACTGATTGGGAATAAATTACACCATTTCCATTCAAAATCTAAAAATTTAATAAAGTTACATTATTTCAAATAAATTTTAGTTAATCACAAAAAAAACCCAAATACACCATTTTATGATTATTTAAAATTATTTATGATAAATAATTTACACCATTTCCAAAAACATTTTTTTGATTTATTTTTTTATGGATTTGGGTTTACCCCATTTCCAGAATTCTCAGTTTTATTCTATGGATATGGGGAAAATAGTTGCTTACACCATTTCCAATCTAATTCAAATATATTTGTATTGCTTTTTTATTTTATGCAAAATTGAAACTACGCCTTTTCCTTTTGGCATGCAAAAATACTGAAATATAAATTACATCATTTCCATTCAAAATTTAAAAATTTAATAAAGTAAAATTATTTCAAATAAATTTTAGTTTATTACAATAAAACAAACTCAAATACACCATTTCCAATTAAATTTCTTAAATTAAGTAATGTAAACAAAATATTAATTTTTATGTGGTATTTTTAATTTTAAAATATGTGTTACTGTATATTAGAGATTAAAAAATATTTACACAATTTACATTGAAAATTGTGAAATTAATGAATTCGCGATACGTTTTCAATTAAGTTTTTCGAAGTTAAAAGAATAATTTTGCTATACCATTGACACATACATTTCAAAAATTTTTATAATTTTAATAACAGCATTTCCCTCATAATTTGTAGAATTTAGGAAAATATCGATAACACCGTTTCCAATCTTATTCACCAATATTTTAATTGCTTTTCTAAACTTATATGAAAAAGTAAAATTACACCTTTTCCACTTGTTCGGTAAAATACTGCCAATAATTAAATTACACCATTTCCATTCGTATTTGAAAAATTTAATAAAGTTAACTGATTTCAATTTAACTTCAGTAACAAAGCTTTAGATTTCAATTAAATAATTTCCAATTAGTTAAGTTACACCATTTCCAATCAGAAATAACGTAATCCAAAATAGGAATTTTCAAATTGATTTTTTTTTTTAACACAAAAAAAGTTTAATGGTAAAAAAAAATTAGAAATAATTTTTACCATTTCCATTGAAAATGTCAAACTTAAATAAAAGTATATTGATTTTAAAAATTAAATGCAAAATACACGATTTTTGTTTGAATTAAATAAATGAATAAAGACACCGTTTCAAATAAAATTCTTAACATTTTTACTTAGACCGTTTGCAACTGTTTTTTAAAAGTATGTTAAACCCGTTTCCAATTCATTTTCAGAAAAAAGTAAACAATCATATCAACACCATTTCCAATATTATTGAATAAAAATAAAGCACTTAAAACACAATCTTCCAATTGCAAAATGTGTAATTGAAAATTTCATAAATTTTATTTGAATTTTTTTAATTATGTGAACTTTATGTCAGGAATTTTTTGTTGAAATATTGTTACAACATTATTTGCTTTTTCTTAATCCAACAGTAGATGCTATATTTTGATTCCTTAAATTTATATTGTGGCAATTATATTGGATATGGTTTTTAAAATCCAATCGGAATTGGAATTTTATTGAAAATGCTGTATTTAGGTTAATTTGATATATTTTGGCAAAGTAGATTGGAAATGGTGTAAACACTGTTTTTTAAAATCTAATCGGAAACAGTTAAAAAAAAATTGTGAAATTTTGTTGGAGTTAATACATTTTACTGCAATACAAATTTTTGGTTTAAATAAGTTTCACTACTCTAATAAAAATTACATAATATTTAATTTTAAGTTAATCCATTAAATCTATTGGAAATGGTGTAGGTTCTTGTTTTAGTTTATGAAAAACATTTGGAAATGATGATGACATAAATATCCTGACATAAGAAAAAAAAAATCTTTCAAAAAAAGTAATTATTTCACGTAAAGCTCGCAAAAGAGCTGGCAAATTACGCTGGCTCGTTTCGTATTTTTAAAAAGAGCCTTGAAAATATATGGGCTCGTTTGGCTTGTTTTGAAAAATGAAGATATTTTATTTTTTTATAAAAAAAACTATAAATAAAATAATGCGACGCAAAATAAAAATACAGTAAAAAGACTTGAAAAATATTTCTTTAATTATATCATTGTTCTGAATTACACCATTTCCGACGATACTTATTAAATTAAAAATGTGTTTTACACCATTTGAAACAGCGTTTTTAGTTTTATTTTTTTATGGATTTGTGGAAAAAAGTTGTTTACACCATTTCCAAAAGCAAAAATACTCCTTGGAATTAAATTACACCATTTCCATTCAAAATTGAAAAATTGGTTTATGTAAAATTGCTTCAACTTAATTATAGTTAATTACAAAAAAAAAAAATAGGTCTAACACACCATTTCCAATTAAATTGCATAAATAAAGTAATCTAATTCAAACATTTATTTATATATTGCATTTTCAATAGAAATAGTGATTGCTTTATATTTGAGATTCCAAAAAATATTTACACTATTTCCATTAAAAATTTTGAAATTAATAAATACGCCATTCGTTTTCAGTTAAGTTAACGAAGTTCCATCTCAGTCCAGCTTGATTTATATTATTAATGAAAAAATCAATTACACCGTTTCCAATCTAATCCAACAACATTTAAATTGCTTTTATAAATTTGTTCGAAAAATTAAAGTTGCACCAATTAAAGTTACTGCTAAGAATTTTATTACACCATTTCCATTCATATTTGAAAAACTGAATTAAGCTAACTTTTTTAAACTTAATTGGAGTAAATAACTTATAAAGAAAAATTGTTGTGTTTTTTCAATAAATGAATGCAACTTACACCATTTTTAGTTAAATTGGAAACGGTACTAACATACTTTTAAAAACAATTGTAAATGGTGTAAGTCAAAATTCTGTAAATCGGTGTAAATATTTAACATTCTTATAAAATACAATTGGAAATAGTATAAGTAAAAATTTTGTGACACTGTGTAAATATGTATGCCAAAATCCATTTTTTTAAATTTAACTAAAAATGGTGTAAGTTGCATTCATTTATTGAAAAAACACAACAATTTTTCTTTATAAGTTATTTACTCCAATTAAGTTCAAAAAAGTTAGCTTAATTCAGTTTTTCAAATATGAATGGAAATGGTGTAATAAAATTCTTAGCAGTAACTTTAATTGGTGCAACTTTAATTTTTCGAACAAATTTATAAAAGCAATTTAAATGTTGTTGGATTAGATTGGAAACGGTGTAATTGATTTTTTCATTAATAATATAAATCAAGCTGGACTGAGATGAAACTTCGTTAACTTAACTGAAAACGAATGGCGTATTTATTAATTTCAAAATTTTTAATGGAAATAGTGTAAATATTTTTTGGAATCTCAAATATAAAGCAATCACTTATTTCTATTGAAAATGCAATATATAAATAAATGTTTGAATTAGATTACTTTATTTATGCAATTTAATTGGAAATGGTGTGTTAGACCTATTTTTTTTTTGTAATTAACTATAATTAAGTTGAAGCCATTTTACATAAACCAATTTTTCAATTTTGAATGGAAATGGTGTAATTTAATTCCAAGGAGTATTTTTGCTTTTGGAAATGGTGTAAACAACTTTTTTCCACAAATCCATAAAAAAATAAAACTAAAAACGCTGTTTCAAATGGTGTAAAACACATTTTTAATTTAATAAGTATCGTCGGAAATGGTGTAATTCAGAACAATGATATAATTAAAGAAATATTTTTCAAGTCTTTTTACTGTATTTTTATTTTGCGTCGCATTATTTTATTTATAGTTTTTTTATAAAAAAATAAAATATCTTCATTTTTCAAAACAAGCCAAACGAGCCCATATATTTTCAAGGCTCTTTTTAAAAATACGAAACGAGCCAGAGTAATTTGCCAGCTCTTTTGCGAGCTTTACGTGAAATAATTACTTTTTTTGAAAGATTTTTTTTTCTTATGTCAGGATATTTATGTCATCATCATTTCCAAATGTTTTTCATAAACTAAAACAAGAACCTACACCATTTCCAATAGATTTAATGGATTAACTTAAAATTAAATATTATGTAATTTTTATTAGAGTAGTGAAACTTATTTAAACCAAAAATTTGTATTGCAGTAAAATGTATTAACTCCAACAAAATTTCACAATTTTTTTTTAACTGTTTCCGATTAGATTTTAAAAAACAGTGTTTACACCATTTCCAATCTACTTTGCCAAAATATATCAAATTAACCTAAATACAGCATTTTCAATAAAATTCCAATTCCGATTGGATTTTAAAAACCATATCCAATATAATTGCCACAATATAAATTTAAGGAATCAAAATATAGCATCTACTGTTGGATTAAGAAAAAGCAAATAATGTTGTAACAATATTTCAACAAAAAATTCCTGACATAAAGTTCACATAATTAAAAAAATTCAAATAAAATTTATGAAATTTTCAATTACACATTTTGCAATTGGAAGATTGTGTTTTAAGTGCTTTATTTTTATTCAATAATATTGGAAATGGTGTTGATATGATTGTTTACTTTTTTCTGAAAATGAATTGGAAACGGGTTTAACATACTTTTAAAAAACAGTTGCAAACGGTCTAAGTAAAAATGTTAAGAATTTTATTTGAAACGGTGTCTTTATTCATTTATTTAATTCAAACAAAAATCGTGTATTTTGCATTTAATTTTTAAAATCAATATACTTTTATTTAAGTTTGACATTTTCAATGGAAATGGTAAAAATTATTTCTAATTTTTTTTTACCATTAAACTTTTTTTGTGTTAAAAAAAAATCAATTTGAAAATTCCTATTTTGGATTACGTTATTTCTGATTGGAAATGGTGTAACTTAACTAATTGGAAATTATTTAATTGAAATCTAAAGCTTTGTTACTGAAGTTAAATTGAAATCAGTTAACTTTATTAAATTTTTCAAATACGAATGGAAATGGTGTAATTTAATTATTGGCAGTATTTTACCGAACAAGTGGAAAAGGTGTAATTTTACTTTGTCATATAAGTTTGGAAAAGCAATTAAAATATTGGTGAATAAGATTGGAAACGGTGCTATCGATATTTTCCTAAATTCTACAAATTATGAGGGAAATGCTGTTATTAAAATTATAAAAATTTTTGAACTGTATGTGTCAATGGTATAGCAAAATTATTCTTTTAACTTCGAAAAACTTAATTGAAAACGTATCGCGAATTCATTAATTTCACAATTTTCAATGTAAATTGTGTAAATATTTTTTAATCTCTAATATACAGTAACACATATTTTAAAATTAAAAATACCACATAAAAATTAATATTTTGTTTACATTACTTAATTTAAGAAATTTAATTGGAAATGGTGTATTTGAGTTTGTTTTATTGTAATAAACTAAAATTTATTTGAAATAATTTTACTTTATTAAATTTTTAAATTTTGAATGGAAATGGTGTAATTTATTCCCAATCAGTATTTTTGCATGCCAAAAGAAAAAGGTGTAGTTTCAATTTTGCATAAAATAAAAAAGCAATACAAATTTATTTGAATTATATTGGAAATGGTGTAAGCAACTATTTTCCCCATATCCATAGAATAAAACTGAAAATGCTGGAAATGGGCTAAACCCAAATCCATAAAAAAATAAAAAAAAATGCTTTTGGAAATGGTGTAAATTATTTATCATAAATAATTTTAAATAATCATAAAATGGTGTATTTGAGTTTTTTTTGTGATTAACTAAAATTTATTTGAAATAATGTAACTTTATTAAAGTTTGAATGGAAATGGTGTAATTTATTTCCAATCAGTATTTTGCATGCCAAAAAGAAGGGTGTAGTTTAAATTTTGCATAAAATAAAAAAGCAATAAAAATTTATTTGAATTATATTGAAATGGTGTAAGCAACTACTTTCCCCATATCCATAGAATAAAACTGGAAATGGGGTAAACCCAAATCCATAAAAAAATAAAACAAAAAAATGCTTTTGGAAATGGTATAAATTATTTTTCATAAATAATGATTTTAAAATTCAAGGATTTTTTTGGAAATGGTGTATCTGTTTTTCACTTTATTTCATAAATACGATTGGAAATGCTGTAGTTGACGTTTTTTGTAACGTGTGTGGAAATGGTGTAAAATATTTTTCTTAAATTCAGAAAAGCTATGGGAAATTGTGTAAACATGTTTTTTACATTATTTAAGAATAAAAATTAAAAATTTGTGAAATACAAATGAAATAGTGTAATAAAATTTAAAAAGCATAGTTTCATTATACTAAAAATAATATACAGGAGCGAGCTAAATATTGGCTGCGAGCCTGAAATATTGAGCCAGCTCTTTTTTAAAGCTTGAGAGCCTTTATTTTAAAAGCAGCTCGTCGGCGAGCCTTTCAATTTTCAAAAAGCTCGTTTTATTTTTTCAACGAGCTTTTTTAATTTTGAGCAGCTCGTTTCATATTGGCTGCGAGCCTTTTATGTTTTGAGCGGCTCGTTTTGGCTCGCTCTCGAGCTTTTTCCAACCCTGGTTTGATGTTTTCCTTACAATAAAAATTGATTTTTATGAATGAAAGTTTGTAAAATATATTTAAGTAAAAATATTCTTCTCTTATTTATTACTGATGATTTCGTACTTTTGGTTTTACAAATTGACATTTGGTCACTTTGTGGTTGTATATTTCTAGTTAGAACAATTTATATAATTGTTTATTTATTTCTTGTTTGTTTTTTTGTAAAAACTGACAGATTTAATTGTTAAAAAAATATATTATTGGAACAGTGATATCAGCAGGACATTGAACAACGTCTAAAACAGAGCTTCTCACTAACTTTTGCTTTGCGACCCCTTTTCAATATTTCAAATTTTTCGCGACCCCCAACGTTAAAAATTATTAACGTGAGCTTTGACCTCCATTTTTTCAAAAACCTGAAATAAAAGAAAAATTTGGAAACCAAATTCAGAAGCAGCATTAAAAGGTTAATCGAAACCGTGTGTTCAGATCCCAGACGCATACCAAAAATTTCAAGTAAAAAACTATATAAACTAAATAATAAAACAAAAACACAATTTTTGTTAACTTTGACCTCAATTTTCTCAAAAATTTGGAAACCAGGTCCCGAACTGTGGCATTTTATATCGAAATTTACTATCTTTATCGGTTTTTTATTTCCGAAAGTAAAAGAAAAACACCAGTTAAACCTGATCAGAAATGAAGAAATGTTAACCAAAAAAGCATTTAAAGTCCAATTTGGAGAAATGATTGTTCTTTTTCCAAAATAATGTATCAATGTTTAGTATTGATCGAAATTTTATTCGATCACGAATCTAGATCCGTTATTCGGATCCAGATTTGGAATCAGCATTAAAAAGAATATCGAAAAAAGTGGTCAGATCCCAGACGCATCCGAAAATTTCACACACAAATATCTTTAAAATGCACAAGAATACGTTTTTGTGAACTTTGACTTTAATTTTCTAAAAACCCTAGAGTACTAGAAAAACTTGGAACCCAGATTCGGAATCAACATCGAATAGTTAATGGGAATCCCAAGAAATTAACAACTGCACAGTGATTACGGAGGGACCTTAAGTGATAGATTTTTTTTTTTCTTTAATAAATGTATTTGTATATTTTTCTAACACAACAATAAAAAAAATGTGTTTTAAATTTACCAAAATTCAAGGTTTCAACAAATTTGTTCGCGACTCCCCTGAAACTCTAACACGACCCCCAGGGGTTCGCGACCCACCGTTTGAGAACCATTGAATTAAATTAACAATTATTTTGATTTGGAATGCATCCTTACTTTTCACAGACAGACGGATCCGATTTTGCTCATTTACATCGTTCATAGACCTTTTGGTTCGGACTGCGTCAGTCATTCGCAGTCATTTTTTTAAAACAATGTCATCGTAATGAATAGTATTGAATATACCTCGATCTTAAATGTAGAATAATGTAAAATAATGAGGTTTGTTTTTTTTTAATAACTGAAAAAAAAAACAAACGTTACGGCAATTTTTATTTAAAAGGCAGTTACATATGTATTTGAATAAACATTCAAAAAGTTGTTTAGAATATCGTCGAACTATATTCAACAAATGAATAGTTCATGCGAATGAGGACGAATAGACCACTTTTTCGCAAACACGTTTTTTTGCATAAATGCATTTTATTAGCAGAGCCCTACAATCCTATGCAGACATTTTGGGGAAATTTTGACTTTTAAGGCTAAAAAAATGACTTTAAAAGTGCAATAATTCGTATATTTTTATATTTTTGTTTAAATTGGGAGTGAACTAACGCACAATTTTGATTAAATACAACACAAAAACATACAAAAATTTTACTTTCGGTAACAATGTGTTAAAAGAACATTACGAGGAACAAACCACACTTATTATATTGGCAAAAAAATTTACCGTTCTTAAGTTATAAGACTTTAAAGTGTGGAAAGCAAAAAGGGCGAATATCCATCCTTAACAAAATATTATATAAAAATTATTTAGCTGCGAGTTTAAAATTGATATTAGCTAAAATTTGAAATTGTACACAAAAAAAAAACAATCTTAGCACATACAAACAAATTAACCAGATTTGTGAAAAAAAATCTTCAGTGTTACCGCGTAATTAAGATCATATAACCACGAATACATGGTCTAAACATATTTTAACCGTCTTTTGAATTATTTCATTTCGGAAAACAAATCTTTAAACATATTTTATAGTTACTTTCCTTCGATACTGCATCAAAAGGCAGGAATATTAAAAAAAAATTAAAAAAAAAAAATTTTTTTGCATGTCCTTGCAATCCTTAAATAGTGTATCCTCGAAGTCCTTAAAGTGTTACAAACAAATACCAACCATAGTTCGTCAAGTTTTGCAAGTCTCGTGAAAATGTAGTCAAAATCTGCTGCAAAATAACACATTTTTATTCAAATTTCAATACATTTTTTTGGATATTGGCCATTTTTCCATTTAAGCAAAAAATTTAAGTCCAATTTTTGGCAAGTTCTCTTTCGAATACCTTACTAAAATTTTGTATATAGGTAGATGTGACTTAAACCTTTAAGCTAATACCAAAAAGTTGACAAAAATATTATTTTTTAACCGTTTCCTGCGTTTTTATTGTCCCCTGTAAAATTCTACAAATGGTCTATTCGTCTTTATTCGCATGAACTATTCAAATGCCAACTCGAAAAAGCTTACTTTTCAGGAGAGCTAAAAAATTAGTTATTTCGCATATTATTGCAAAAATAAACAATGTACCTTTCACAAGATGGGTTAAATATTCTAAACAATTTTTACCTACCCGGGTGAAAATGACCATGTATGTTCATATATGATGCATTTATGGATGTCCATTAGGGATATAACCATTTGCATATTTTTGCAAATATCAAAAAGGACCTATCATATTGAGAAAATACATAAAAAATCAATAAGAAATGTGTGTTCTTTTTTTCGCGAATGTTAAAAAAGGTTCGGCACCGATCGCGATGAAGTTTTCGCTAAAATTTTTTTCAATTATTCAGGAAACCCATATTTCTAATGCTAAAATCTATACTGTTAGTTTTTTCTTGTTTTATTTTTGTTGTAAAACGACGAAAAACAAAAAAAAAAAAACGGTGGAAGGGAAGGATTCCCACCATAAAACATATAAAAATTTAAAATTAAAGTGTTTTAGAAATTGAAATTGGTGCCGAAGGTTTTTGGACCAAAATGACTCCGGATAACGTTTTTTGTTATCAGTATAACATGCCCCATACCGTAATGATAGGTTCTTATTTTGGTTATACCCCTAATGTCCATACAGTGGCGGGTACAGCTTTTGGGTCTGGGGGGGGAATTTTTTTTTTACTTCGAAAAAAAATCATAAATTCTCCTTTGTTGACGAGCAAAAAAAGGGATACGTTTTTTTACAAAAAAAAAAAAAGTGATGGGAAAGCTATAAAATCATCAAATTTATTTTTGCCGAATAAGGTTTGTTTTTCATGATCATATTTCGTTTAGATCAATTTTTTAAAATTTTTTTTTAAAGAAAATTGTATATTTTTCGTATACATAAGAAGAGAATTTTTAAATAGAAGAAATACTCCCTACATAGAAAACATCAGATGTTGAGACATTTTTCGTGAAAAAATTATTTTTTATAGGGAAATGTCTCAGAATATAAGACTAAATGTCTCAGAATCTACGACTATTTTCGTATAGAAAAATTTTCGGATTTTTAAAAGAAATTTAAAAGAAAATTGTATATTTTTCGTATACATAAGAAGAGTTTAAATCTGAGAATTTAATAGAAGAAATTCTTCCTACATAGAAAATATCAGATTTTGAGACATTTTTCGTGAATTTTTTTTTTTATAGAATGTAAGACTTTCTAAGAATATAAGACTTCTTCTTAACCCTGCTGTTAGGTCAGAAAAAACTTACGAATGTTAGGTTAGTGGACCATTTGGTCCATACTTCAATATTCAAACAAAATAACAATTTTAATATTATATTTGTATATATTTTGGATCATTTCTACCTGAAGACTATTATTTTAAGCTTAACTCAACGTTAGAGATGGATTCGTGATAGAATTTGGGCTCACGCTCACGCAAGAAATATTATAATCACCCACTCGATTTTTTTCTTTACTCACACTCACTTACTACTCACGTCAGTAAAACTAAAATAAGTTACGCTCATGCGTAACTCACGTGATTCACAATTATGCTCACCCCAATTCACGCAATATTCACTTACAAATACACAATTTTAAGGAAATTTAAAAAAAATGTTTTTCATATATTAGCAGACCGTTAATTTGAATTTTAACTGATTGCTAAACGAAAAATAAAAATAAAACTATAAATAAAACTGAAAACAATACAAAAAAATTATTTTGAATCACGCAAGAAAAATGGCACTCACGCAAAAATTAGGCTCGATTTCTAATCACTCACACATAAAAGTTTTGGAATCACACTCACTCAAGCATGATTCTCGTAAGTAACTAGACTTTCGCTCGAGCGTAAGTCACGCGTGATTCACGAGAACCACGCAAATCACGTGACCAGCACCCATCTCTACTAAACACAGCTAACGTAAACATTTGTTGAGGGATTCCCTTTTTTCATATTCTTTACTTTAGAGATTGTTTTGTGTTACAATTCAACAAAAGGTACAGATGTTAGTTTTGTTGTTTTCCTATAATTTCAAATGATTCATCTCATTTAGGTGGCGTGGATATTGCTGATCAAATGGTTGGTTCCTACAGCACGAAACGCGCAAGAAATCGATGGCCTAACATTGTATTTGCAAACACACTTGATATCCCAGCAAAACCTTAAACATGGTAACAGTTATGTAATGCATTACCATGTAATGCATATCCTAATAAAAATTTAAAAATGTGCAATAATTTTCGCCTACCGCTTACCATAGACATTCACTATATTTATTTTTCATGCATTATGTAAAACTCATGCATTACTTTGAGTGACATCCCAAACAAAAAGAATCAATCAAGTATAGGGTATTGTAAGGTTGCCTTATTCTATACTAGATTATTGATTTTTGTTTGGGATAAGACTCAAAGTAGCGCATGAGTTTTACATAATGCGTGAAAAATACAAAAAAGTTATGCCTATGGTAAGCGATAGGGAAAAATGCATATTTTTGTTTTTTTTTGCTATGCATTACATGGTAATGCATTACATGGCCGTCACAATTTTAAAAGTTTTGCTGGAATACCCGCTTTAAATGCGTGCATCCTATTTTCTAAACGTTTCATGGGCTCCGGCTATCGAAATCGCAGGAGAAAATATACTATGGACCAAATGGTCCCATAACCTAAGATACGTAACTTTTTATTTTGCTCAGTCCTGGTTTAAGTCAGAACCTAGATTTTTTGTAAATAACATTGTTTTATAAAAAGACCCCATGAGCAAAAAATCTAAGCCAGTATACATCACCGTTCAAACGTTACAAAGGAAACAATCCAAAAAATGGACCAAATGGGCTTAACCTAACAGCAGGGTTAACGAAAAATGTCTTAGAATCTGAGACTTTTTTCGTATAGAAAAATTTTCAGATTCTAAGATTTTTTTTCCACAGAGACATTTTACTATAGAAAAAGTCTCATATTATAAAGCATTACTGAGACATTTTTCCTATAGAGAGGTCTCTGATTATTAGATTTGTTTCGTACTGAAAAAATTTTAGATTCTGAGACCTTTTTTCTATAGAAAAAGTCTTAGATTTTTTGACCTTTTCCCAATAGAAAAAGTCTCAGATTCTAAGACCTTTTTCCTAAAGAAAAAGTTTCAAATTCTGAGATCTTATTCCTAAAGAATAAGGCTCAGATTCTCACACATTTTTCCTAAAGAAAAAGTCTCAGATTCTGGTAGCTTTTTCTTATATAGAGAAAGTTTAAAATTCTGGCACTTTTTCTCAAAGGAAGAAATGACGGATTCTGAGACCTTTTTCTGATTCTGAAATCTTTTCCGATTCTAAGACACTTTTCCTATAGAAAAAGTCCTAGATTCCGAAATGTTTTTTCTATACAAAACGTCTCAGACTTTAAGACCTTTTTCCTGTAGAAAGGTCATAAATTCTGAGACCTGTTTCCTATAGGAAAAGTCTAAGATTCTGAGACATTTTTCTGAGATTCTGAGACCATATTCCTATAAAAAAGTATTAGATTCTAAGATCTTTTTCACGTTGAAAAAGTCTCAGATTTTGCGACCTTCTACCAATTCAGTTAGTTTCAACTTCTGAGACTATTTTTCAATAATAAAAAGTGTCAGACTTTGAGTCTTTTTTCTTCTTAAAAAAGACTCAGATTCTGAGACATTTTTCCGTAAAATAAATCTCAAATTCAGAAATTCTGAGACTTTTTTCCTATATAAAAATTCTTCTGCGACCTTTTTCCATAAATAAGTTTTGAGACCTTTTTCAAATAAAAAAGTCTCAAATTCTGAAAATTTTTTCTTTAGAAAAAAAAATTTTAAAATAGTTTTACAAAAGTAAGTTCGACTATCAACATTTTTAAGATTTTAAGATATTTTTTTTATTGCTATGTAGAAGACAAACACTTTTTATATAAACCAAATTAAGATCCTGTAACATTTTTCTAAACAAAAAAAGCATATTCTAAGTAATTTGTTTATGCAAAAATTCATAATAAGATTGACAGATATTTTTCACAGAAAATTTTCAGATTGATTCACTTTTTCCTTAAAAAATGTTTCCTTTTAAAATTTTCAGATCTTTTTCTATGAAAAATTTTTGGACTTCGAAATTTTTTTAGAAATTTTCTTTCTTTCTTTTTTTTCTTCTTTTTCTTTCCTTTTCTTTCTTTTTTTTTTTTTTTTCTTCTTTTTTTTCTTTTCGAAATTTGGTCTGGGGGGGGAAATTTCCCCTTTTTCCCCCCCCTTGTACCCGCGCATGGTCCATACAAGTGCATATCCGTAATTTGAGGGTACATGTACATTAATGATCATACATTGTCATACATGAATTTGTATGTACAATTTTTTTTTTCCATAAAACGTCTATTAATTTAAATTTTTTTCAAATATAAATAATTCGTATTAATTTATGACACTGTTTTTTTAATAAAAACTAACGAATATTTTAAAAATAAACTTTATGATACTTTAGGGTAATCAAAGCTTCGAAGAATAAACCACTTTTCGAATGAATTCACAAATAAAATACATTCGATTTTAATAGTCACTGAATACCATTATCTTTAAATATCAATATTTCTTGGAATGGATTCGATTTTTACCATTAAATCGAATTCTTGTTTATGAGAATTTTAAAAATTGAATGCATTCTTTATTTCATTTTTTTATTATTCATGAGACTTTTAAAAATCGAATTTATAAAAACTTACGCATTCAATTTCATGGTCGAATGTAAAAGAAATCGAATGCGCATATTTTAAAATCAAGTGTAAAATCATTTGATAAATTGTGATTGGGAACGCAATCATTAAAGTTTAATTCAGAACACCAAATCTAATTAAGGAATGAAATCCTTCGCAGCTCTGATAGTAATACCGTCAAAGTGTTCGCATTTTCTTCTAAAATTCGTTGTTTAGGTTAGTGCCGTTCATATTCGCCTATAGAATACAAAAATTATAATCAATCTTGATGATGTATGATCATTATTGTCCGACCGAAAGACTTTTTCAGACTGAACCCATACATGAACTTCGTCCAATTTTGCAAAGTTCTGCCGAACCCAACCTTAAAAAAAAATGTTTTTAAGACATGTATGCTATGCAGATGCGTAGCATACATTAAGGTGTATGACATACACCTATCCACACATAGTTGCATACATTTACATATATGGAATATTACATTACTTGTGTATGTTCATATATGCTCCCATATATGACATACATTTCCATATATTGTTCATATACTATCATACATGGAATCATATATGAGCATGTATGAACATGTATGAACATACATGGTCATTTTCACCCGGGTATGCAAAAAATTTCATATTTTGCACTTGTTTGCGTATTTTTCAGAGATGGCATTTATAAATAAAGTATTTATAAAGTATAAAGTATCAAAAAACAAATATTTTTTAGAGTTGGCATATTTTGTCGGAAAATAAAAATATTTTTTTTTTTTTTAAATTTTTATTATTTTTTTTTTTTTGTGTTTGGTTTTTGTTATCCTATGCAGTAAATTGCAAAAACAGAAAAAAATTAAAAATCTTTCCATATTTTTAAAAGTTACTAGCGCCGAAAGCCTTTTAATCTCGGGGTGGTCAACTTTGGCACCCTGTAACTCACGCTGTATTGTAGTAGGCTCACTCCAAACTTGCTAGTTTGAAAGCTTATGTCATTGACTTTATTTGCCCCACTCATAATGTTTAAATCTGATAAATAGTTTGAAAGTTACATGTATATAAGCATTTTTTTTTGCAACCACTATTTACCGAACTTTTCAAAATGGCAATATCTCGAAAACTAGCCATTAGATATCAAAATCTTTGCCGGATTCGTGTTCTGCGTGGCAAATTCAATGGGATATTAGGTATAATTTTTTTTAAAAAATTTTTTAAAAATTTTTAGAAATTTACAATGGGAGTTGGCATTTATTTTTATCAAAAAAATATCTACTTTGAGATAGCAGAATAACAAAAATGGATGTAAAACGACAAATTATTTTTTTGCGCTGAAATTTTTATCACAGATGGGTATTGCATAGGGGAGCTATTTGCCATTGGCAACTCATTTCGGTAAAATTTGAGTTGGCATATTTTGAATATAGGTTCACGATATTTGTAGGTGAAACAAACAAGTTTTCTTTAAACATTAACTGAAACGGAAACTATTTGTTTGACTTTGAAACAGTAACTGTAAAACTTTTATGAGTGCTACATTTTAAATCCTTCTGAGGATAACGGTTAACTGGAACTGTTAAAAACCAGAATTGTCTATAGCGTTTAGAAATTGAAATTTTTCAACTTATATCAAATATTTTGAGTCATGACAATGTTCGATAACTCTTTACTCTAAAATGAAATACCTAGGCGTATACTTGTTTTACACAAAAATAAAAAATATTTGAATTCATAGTAAGTATACGCATAGATGTACTTAAAATAAAAGTTTATAAAAATTTTAGATTTTAAGCATATTACGTTGTTTCGCGTTTTTTTTCTATCGACAAAAATTTTAAATCAATTTTTTATACAAAAAAAAACTTTAAAAGATTTAGGTCAGTTTAATGTTTAACAAAAAACACGTAATTTTGAATTCACGAATCCTATTGTACAAAGTAAAGCATTCGCGATTTCGCACAACAAAAAAGTTTTGTTAAATACACGAAATTTTTCAAAATGTTCGATTATTACACGAGTAATAGCCCCCACAGACTTTATCACCATTTCCGGTTTGGGGATTAAGTCCGAAATGAATTCGGTCATAATCCCCATAACGGTGGTGGGGACTATAAATCTTGCGGTTACGGTTAATTTAATTTACATCAGATTTAATTTACATCAGATTTGTATGATAAAAAAATGTTTTTTTTTAGAAAAAAACAATGAAAAAGGGAACAAAGAATAATAAAAAAATTATAAATACCCGAGTAAAATCAATTATATCAAAATGGATCAAATTATATCAAAATATATCAAATTGTATATGAATAGATGTGGTATCAGATAAAATTATATATGAACAGATATTTTAGCAGATGTTTTCATATCTGCTGATATCTGGTATCAGATCTTTTCATATATTTCCACATATGATTTGATATGTTCATATATGATGTATTTCGAAATTTCTAAAGATCATATATGATTATATCTGTTCATATATTATATCAGATATGGTTATATCTGTTCATATATGACATTAGTTGGACACATTACTTGTGCATACTTCCATTTACTCAGTTATACTTCCCATAAATGTTTTTGTTTTTATTTTTTCAAAAAAAATATTTGTCAAAAAAATTTCAAAAATAAATAACAAACTCATTTATTTGTTATTTTTTTTTTATAAAAAAATAAAAATGCAGAAAAAACACAAAAAATGCAAGGATTATTTGCGAAAACGTAAGTATAAAATAAAATATATAATTTTAAGCATTATATTGATTAAATTCCGTTGTTTTTTTTTGCAGATTTTTGATTTTCAAGAAAGAAACCAAAGAATGGAGAGGAATTGGTTAATAGAACTGGGGAATCCGAATTAAGGGTGTCTGCAGTATATTATGTATGTTTTTTGATTTTTAATGTTAAAAAAATTTGTGGCCTAAAAGGTAGGGGTTTCTAAGGACAGTCGTGATACGTGACAGAGACACAAACAAATACGTTTTTTCCTAAATCTCACATTTGTGAGTAAAAAAAGACACAAAAGGGATATTTTTCGTTTTTTTTTTTTTTATATATTATTTTTATATATTTGCAAAAGACCACAAAAACCTCTTTCATTGAAGTCCACAGATTTTTTTTTTTAAATTAAAGCATTTATCCTAGTGAATACTTTTAAAAAATTTTGTAACCCATGTGCAGTTTTTCATATTTAAATTTTATAAAAAATAAATTGCATTAAACAAAAAAAATTGTGGTTATTTATAAAAAAAAAAGGAAAATTCATTGATATATGCTCAGATATGCTCTGATGTGATCTAAGATGTTTTCAGATCCAATTTGATCGACTCAAATTACGGATCTGAGCCCATATATATGATCATATCTGAATTCAGATATGATCATATCAATATTTTTTACTCGGGTACTAAAAATGCCTCGGAATATTAAAGTTTTTCTACTGCAAAAGTATTTCAGAATCTGAAAATTTTTCTGCAGAATAAATGCCACAGATTCTGAGAGATTTTCTAATGAAAATATTGTTACGTGACGTAAGTATATTTAGTTTGGCGTTGGCAGATGAAAGTTGTGTATCTAGCTAAGTGTGCACCTTGTTATTTATCCGGCTGCTTCAGTCACCGTGGATTCTTGTATTACTAGCCAGATGACACTTTCCAACTTTTACGTACATAATCAGGTTTATTGTACACACGTTTATTGGGTAAATAGGATAGAAAGATCTAAAACTATCGGACCGACACTAACTTAGATGAAGAAAACCTTATTACCAGCAGAGCTTATTGATTGCCTGCTCTTAACCCAGAACCCAACCTAAGCCTTCAGATGATATTGAAAGCCCATTATATGAGAACTACCCTTAAAGTATTAAATAATTTCAGACCATCATTTTCAAATTTAGCAATTCATATTATGTTTATTATACATAACAAAAAAAATATATTTCACATAATAAAAAAAAATTAACTTAGAAATTTAATAAACAGAAAAAAAATCTCTTTTTTATTTTTTCTCTTTGTAGAATATAATGTCACCAATAGTGAAACAAAAGAAAAATATAACTTGTTCAAAAGGAACACTAAATTAAAGAAATAAACAAAAAAAAATAAACACTAAACAAATGTAGTAAGATTTTAAATAAACAAATAAAAATAATGAATGAAATTGGAGTAGGAAGACGGGAGTGGTGATAATTAGCAAAAATAGAAAACTATAATTTCAAGGCTAACACCAAAAAACCAAATTAATTCGTCTTCTTATTCCAATAACAAAAAAAAATATTCAAATTATGAAACCAAACTCAATAAGAAATAAAATAAATTGTAATTTAAAAGAAACCGATTTTACTCACAATTTTTGTTGTTTTGTTTGTTTTGTTCTGGATCTACGTAGATGTCGAAGATCTTCTCCATCGATGTACCAGCAACGAACTCCAACTATAATTCTCTTCACTGAGTCTAGTTAGGTTAATTTGATATAAAAAAAAACTACTAAATAATACACTAATAAATTTTGTTTTATAAAAATAAAAGAACGTAAATGTAGGTCTTAATAATTGCAATTAAATATACCTATAATAATTTCTATTTTCTTTTCACGAATTTAATTTCGTTATAATAAAGTTTAACCTTTTCTTCTCTCTACGTTTCCTCCACTAATCATATTTTAACCTCTTCCCGATTACCACAATCATAAGTTATCAAATAACTCTATGTAAAGTAGAAGTCAAAATAAGAAAGGAACGAAAGAAAATAAAGAAAACAACCAGCCAAACTTTAAAATAAACCAAGGACAGATAATAAACAGAAAGAAAAAGAAAAAGGCGATAAATGAAAAAAAATTATGAATGAAATTCCCTTTAAAAGGAATAAAACTAAAATTTAAGATTTAAAGATAATGAATTAGATTGTAAACAAAGGAAGGCCAGTAGGAAATTTGAGAAAGTTTTGTGTAGCCAAAAAAATATAATACGGAGATTTAGATTAAAAAAAAATGTTAGAATTTTGTTTGGTGGCACTAATTTGAATAAATTCAGGTAGTCCAACTAAACAATTATCTGCCTTTGGACTGCACTAGTGGCGTTTAAACGTCAGTATTGAATCTTTGAAGAGGTGCTATATTGGATTGTAGTTTTAAGTACGTGGAATTTGGGAATAAGTTTCGGGCCCCTTGTGTTGAAAATTGTGAGGTTATAATTTTTCACAATGACGTGACCTCTAACGAGTATCTTAATTTTTATGTTTCCATACGGGTCTTGCAGAGTTCTATAAAATTAATAAAAAAAATCTTTGAATAAAAAAACTACCATACCTTTGAATTATTCTCTTACCTTAGTAGGAAGAACTCGTAAAAGTCGTAGGCCACACGTGGTGGAATTAATATTTAATTCTCGTTTAGGATATTTAAAAATCACGAGAATTCTGGTAATAATAAATTTTACGTTTGATTCGCCTATAAAACTATTGATTGATAGGCTAATATTAGGATAATAAATAAAATATTTTTATTTTAATTATTTACCCAAAAAAACCAAGGAGATTATTATATTCCGTTTTTAAGTAACTTTCTTGGAGACAACTTATGAATACAGTTTTAGCACTTGTGGTTGATTGAACACTATAATGACTTTTAACTCGATAGCTCTTCATTAAACACTATATATTGAAAAGAATCAAGAATCCGCGTGGTTTTACAATTTGTTGTATTTAGAGATGGTAATCGTAAATTGATATAAAATTTGAAACACAATTGAAATGAAACGATGTCAAGTGTAATGAGGGTAGGGTTTCCGAATCAGATTATTACTGGAAAAAAAAATTATGTTAACGAAAATTGATGTCTGCCAAAAGACATTATGTCAACCTAGTACAAAACAGGTTTTGCAGCATAGTTGTCAAAACGTGAGAAAGGTTGAATTTATAAAGGAAAATTTCGCATATCCTTACTATGATAAAATTCACGTTTATTAGTTTCTTCATCCTCTAACTCATACATATTATTACCTTTGATTCCTACTACTTTTGCCTTAATAAATTTTGGAGCAAATTTTGCACAAAATTTGTTACTAGCATTGCTCTGCGCAAAATTTCTCCTTAACACATTTTCACCTATGCAAAACTTCCTGACATTACTTCGCAAGTTATACCTTTTTGAGGAATTCTCAAAAGCTATTTTTATATGATTCAAAACATTTTTGCGTACAATATCCAATTTATCATGACGGTTTAAAATTTGACAATCAAAAGATCCCAGTTTTCGCTGCAGTTCAAAGTCTGAAGCATGATTTATCATACTTTGTCCAAACAATACATAATAAGGACTACATCCTATGGTTTGGTGGAAGGAACTTCGAATCGCTTCAGCTATATCTGTCAAATGTGCATCCCATTCTGAATGGTCTTTAGAAATATAAGATCTAATCCCCGAAATTATTGTGCGATTAACGCGTTCACTCGCATTTGCTTGTGGGCTATATAGAGCGGTAAATACATGTCTTACGCCACGATCTTTTAGGAAATCTTCAAATAAGTTACACTTGAATTGCTTTCCATTATCACTTAAAAGCAATTCGGGTGTACCAAAAATAGGAAAAATATCTTCTTTTAAAAATGAAACCACTGCGGACGAAGTAAATTTTCTGATGGGTTTAAGAAACGGAAATTTCGTGACTTGGTCAAGTAGAATTATAATTCCAATATTACCCCTTTTTGATCGTGGGTAGGGACCCAACAAATCAATATAAACATTTTGAAACGGACGGACAGCTGAAAATTGACCTACCATTGGTGGTCTCAGTGAAGTATTTGGTGGTTTGGTTTGTTTACAAACGATACAACGTGAAATAAAATCCTTTACATCAATGGACATCTTTGGCCAATAAAAATTAGCCCGCAAGCGCTCTATCGTCTTTGCTATTCCTCCGTGACATTTATTTGGGGGAGAATGCGCGTTATCAATAACAGTATTAACTAATGATGTCGGTACCCAAAGTTTCCATATAAAAATTTCATTTTCGGAATCACCATTGGCAAAATCGCATCGTTTGTAAATTTTGTTTTCAACGACCCTTAAGTCTGGAAGTTTTGACTGATTAGTAATGATATTATCCCGTAGCCGTGTATATTGGTCTGAATCAAATTCGGATGAATCTAAATTTATTATCGGACGATTTTCGAGTTCCTCAATAGGATTAAAATTTTGTCGAGATAAACTATCTGGAACAACATTCTGACATCCGCGACGATGCTCAATCTTCATACGATAACCCTGTAGCTTCAGTGACCAACGCGCCAGTCTGCCCGAAAGGTCAGTTTGACGCATAAGCCACTGAAGACTAGAGTGATCAGTCACTACAACAAAGTCTTGACCCTCCACATAAGGGCGAAACTTTTTCAAAGCAAGCATAACGGACAAACACTCAAGTTCCGTTACGCTATAATTTGATTGAGCTTTATTGAGCTTTTTCGAGAAAAATGCGACTGGTAACTCCAGACCCTTATCGTTTTTCTGAGCCAATACGGCCCCTACACCGAATTTGCTCGCATCACACTGAACTATGAATTGTTTGCTATAGTCAGGGCTTATCAAAACTGGGGCTTCAGAAAGTTTACTTTTCAAATTTTCGAAAGCGGATTCAGCTTCATCAGTCCATGAGAAATCTTTTCCCTTCTTTAATAAATTGGTGAGAGGAGCAGTGAGTGACGCAAAATTATCAACAAATCGTCGATACCACCCGGCCATGCCGAGGAATCTTCGTAATTGTTTAACGGACGACGGACGGGGATAATCGGTCACTGCCGATATCTTTTCAGGGTCGGTACGTAATGTACCATTACCCACTACATAGCCAAGATATTGAACCTCTTTAATGCAGAATTTGCTTTTACGGACATTAATAGTTAAACCAGATTGACGCAATTGATTGGCAACTTCGGACAGGACAGACATATGTTTATCAAATGATTCGGAAATTATAAGTAAGTCGTCTAGGTAGACGAAGACTTCTTCTTTTAAGTGGAATGGAATAACGCGGTCCATCAATCTACATAGAGCTTGAGGGGCGTTGGTTAGCCCAAAGGGCATAACACAATAACGGTATAACGGACGATTTGGGACTGTAAAACAAGTATAATCACGAGACTTTACTGATAATGGTATTTGCCAAAAGGCACGACGTAGATCTAAAGAAGAAATGTACTCAGCTTTGGGTAAACGACTTAATATACCCTCAATATGAGGTAAGGGATAGGCATCCTTAACAGTAAAACTGTTAAGTTTCCTAGAATCTAGACACAGACGGACTTTATCAGACTTACGGACAAGGACAACCGGACTAGACCATGGACTATTAGGAGGGGCTTCCTCGATTACACCGAGTTCTAACATTTCATCAATTTCGCTATGGACAAGTTTTTCGATCGCAGGCGATATTGGAAAATACCGCTGCTTCACAGGGCGGACGTTTGGCTCTAACTCTATTTCATGTTCCAAAAGAGAGGTTTTACCCAATCCCTCAATTTCACAAGAAGGAAAAATACTTTTTACCGACTCTAAACGAAGCTTTTGCTTTGGTGTCATATCATGTAATTCATATTCAGCTAAATTATGATCTTTCACTAGGTCAATTTCTGATATTATAGCAGGTGCCAATTTGAACTTTTTCCAAAAGTCTACACCTAGTATAATATCTTGAGCTAGAGACGGAACAATGTAAAAATCAATTGTTTCAGTTTTATCTTTAAAACTAACATTGGTTTTTAAATTGGCAAATACTACTTGTTGATTTCCATCAGCAGTACTAATATAGGTTTTGTGTTGCCTATAATTGTTTTTATTACAAAGATCTGTAGCTAAACTTCCACCGATACATGATATTTGTGCGCCACTATCTAATAAACCTAACCGCTTTTCTTCTAAAATCAAAATTTCTGCATAAGGTCTAAGATCATTAGTTTTATTCGTAATTGAAAAAATTGAGGAAGATAACGATTTTCCAGAAGATTTAATGTCTTTCCAAAAATTTCTTTGCCGTATTGCTGAACGTTTTTGTTTATGGCTGAATTTGAGATTTGGGGTTTCATTGAAAATTTGATTTCGCTTTTCATTATAAATTTTAAGACGGACATCATATGGAATTATTTCTTTTAAATGCGAAGGGGAAAAAGGGTTATCATTTGTGTTAAAAGTTTTACTAGATTGTATAATTTTAAATTTATCATCAATGGGTCTTAGCGAGGATTCCGATTCAAATCCTCGCTCGATTTCACGTTTCCCGACTTACATTTTGGACAGTTTGGAAGATAAATTCCCACGGATCCGCATCCGTAGCAAAACCTAGTTCTATCTTTTGTACAATCACGAAACCTATGGCCGTCTTTTCGACAATTCCAGCATACTAAAATATTTCCTAAACCTCTGTTTAACTCACTAACATCCGATTCAGGCAAATTATCATTTATTGTTTCTTCTTCCAACTCGAGATTTAATTCATTTATGGGTCTGCGCTGAAAAGGATTACGATTAAAATGATTATCTGATTTGGAAACTTCCTTGTACAGACTTTCACGTTTCAGACACAGACGACGTAACACCGCAACAGAACGAATATCTTCAAATAATAATCGATCTCGAATTTGGGGACGTAAGCCACGTTGTAAATATTCTACCAACTCTAACTCAGTTAATGGAGTTGTTAAGTTTTGAGATATTTTAAAAATTGCGTTTTTGTATTCATCAAAAGATTCTGTAGTAGTTTGTCGCCGAGCACGCATCTCCTCTTTGATATCAAGATCAGATTGGTGCAACCCAAAATTTGTACGTAATTCGGAACATAAGCCCGGCCACGTAACTCTTTCAACTCTACTACGAAAACGCCAAAACCAATCTTTAGCGTCCTTTTCAAATAAACAATGGGCATGTTCGCACAACATGCTGAAATTTCCTTGTAGTGTATCAAAAACTTGACATTCTATTCTCTTAATGAAAATTTCGACTGAAAGCTTAGCTGAGCCATCATACTTAATATTCCAATTGTTTATTGCGCTTGCTACTTTAGCTGAATTGTTAAGAACAGCGATGTCACTAACCCGATTTTCAAATCTATTGTGTGAAATATTTTGTGATCTGTCATAATTATTATTAACATTTGAAAACCCAGGCATATCACGAGGCCATTCGTGTTCAGAATATGCAGCTAGGGGTACAAATTCGGGTGCCGCTGCATTTAAAGGAGGTGCCCTTAAATTTACGTTCCCCAAGGCATTAGCTAATGCCCCTTCAACTAATTGACGAACACGATCATCTAAATCTTGAAAAATAGTAGCTTGTCGTGCAGACACCACAGCCGAAACTATGTTACGAATTCTGCTTTCATCATTCTCTGTTGAACTAGAATTATTATTACTAGAATTCTGTTCACGATTGGTATTGTTTTGAACCATAGGGTCTGGTAGGGTGGCAGCTTCTGATACTGGTATTTGTTGTTGCGCTTGATCAGGAGCTTGAATTGAAAGGGACGGTAAAACAGGTATTAAGTTCTGAGAGACGTTTGAAATATTAAGAGGTGGATTATTGGCACGGGCTCGAGTTCGTGCACCTCTATTTGGTGAGGGGCTAATCCCAAAATCTCTACTGTTACAATGGGCTCTGCATTGTGGACATGATGAATTACGTTTCAACCATGTCAATAAACAATTACGATGGAAATGATGATTGCATGAAGTTCTTAAAATCTGTTCATTTTCTTGAGTAGCTAAACTCTCCCTGCAAATTGTGCATACTGCTGAAGGCAGCTTTTCATTGCTATGTCTAATTGACATTTTGATAGTTTTGTGATAAATATCTCAAAAAAATATCTTAGCTTGTTCGCTACTATCGTTAACTTAATTATTGTTGTTGTTGTTTTTTTTCAACAAATGTGTATATATGGTCTTACTCTTATTTAAACAATTTAGGCAGTTCAAATACAAAAATATATTTAAGTGTTTCTTCTCCAAGTGACTATTAAGTTTTTAATTCGGTGCAGATAAAAATTTAATATTTTTTTTTTTTTTTTTATTTTAATCTGAATTCCGCAAAAAAAAATTTTCTTCCAATTTAAAGCTAAAATTTGGATTTACAAAATTATTAGAATATGGTCCACAAACTTTATACTTAAATTTGAATTGATCTCCAATATATTCTAATAGTAAACAGATGGACTTTTTAAACTGAGTTTGTTGTTAACGTGGTTATAAAGACTAACCAATTAATCTTGTATACTTTCCAACGTTAAACTCAAAAAAATTAAGAAATTATAGTAATTAAATTTAACTATCTCATTTAAACACTGAATCATAGCTGTTAAGAGGTTTATTTAGTGAGGACTGAACGCATCAGGGCCTAACGTTGGGAGCCATTCTGTTACGTGACGTAAGTATATTTAGTTTGGCGTTGGCAGATGAAAGTTGTGTATCTAGCTAAGTGTGCACCTTGTTATTTATCCGGCTGCTTCAGTCACCGTGGATTCTTGTATTACTAGCCAGATGACACTTTCCAACTTTTACGTACATAATCAGGTTTATTGTACACACGTTTATTGGGTAAATAGGATAGAAAGATCTAAAACTATCGGACCGACACTAACTTAGATGAAGAAAACCTTATTACCAGCAGAGCTTATTGATTGCCTGCTCTTAACCCAGAACCCAACCTAAGCCTTCAGATGATATTGAAAGCCCATTATATGAGAACTACCCTTAAAGTATTAAATAATTTCAGACCATCATTTTCAAATTTAGCAATTCATATTATGTTTATTATACATAACAAAAAAAATATATTTCACATAATAAAAAAAAATTAACTTAGAAATTTAATAAACAGAAAAAAAATCTCTTTTTTATTTTTTCTCTTTGTAGAATATAATGTCACCAATAGTGAAACAAAAGAAAAATATAACTTGTTCAAAAGGAACACTAAATTAAAGAAATAAACAAAAAAAAATAAACACTAAACAAATGTAGTAAGATTTTAAATAAACAAATAAAAATAATGAATGAAATTGGAGTAGGAAGACGGGAGTGGTGATAATTAGCAAAAATAGAAAACTATAATTTCAAGGCTAACACCAAAAAACCAAATTAATTCGTCTTCTTATTCCAATAACAAAAAAAAATATTCAAATTATGAAACCAAACTCAATAAGAAATAAAATAAATTGTAATTTAAAAGAAACCGATTTTACTCACAATTTTTGTTGTTTTGTTTGTTTTGTTCTGGATCTACGTAGATGTCGAAGATCTTCTCCATCGATGTACCAGCAACGAACTCCAACTATAATTCTCTTCACTGAGTCTAGTTAGGTTAATTTGATATAAAAAAAAACTACTAAATAATACACTAATAAATTTTGTTTTATAAAAATAAAAGAACGTAAATGTAGGTCTTAATAATTGCAATTAAATATACCTATAATAATTTCTATTTTCTTTTCACGAATTTAATTTCGTTATAATAAAGTTTAACCTTTTCTTCTCTCTACGTTTCCTCCACTAATCATATTTTAACCTCTTCCCGATTACCACAATCATAAGTTATCAAATAACTCTATGTAAAGTAGAAGTCAAAATAAGAAAGGAACGAAAGAAAATAAAGAAAACAACCAGCCAAACTTTAAAATAAACCAAGGACAGATAATAAACAGAAAGAAAAAGAAAAAGGCGATAAATGAAAAAAAATTATGAATGAAATTCCCTTTAAAAGGAATAAAACTAAAATTTAAGATTTAAAGATAATGAATTAGATTGTAAACAAAGGAAGGCCAGTAGGAAATTTGAGAAAGTTTTGTGTAGCCAAAAAAATATAATACGGAGATTTAGATTAAAAAAAAATGTTAGAATTTTGTTTGGTGGCACTAATTTGAATAAATTCAGGTAGTCCAACTAAACAATTATCTGCCTTTGGACTGCACTAGTGGCGTTTAAACGTCAGTATTGAATCTTTGAAGAGGTGCTATATTGGATTGTAGTTTTAAGTACGTGGAATTTGGGAATAAGTTTCGGGCCCCTTGTGTTGAAAATTGTGAGGTTATAATTTTTCACAATGACGTGACCTCTAACGAGTATCTTAATTTTTATGTTTCCATACGGGTCTTGCAGAGTTCTATAAAATTAATAAAAAAAATCTTTGAATAAAAAAACTACCATACCTTTGAATTATTCTCTTACCTTAGTAGGAAGAACTCGTAAAAGTCGTAGGCCACACGTGGTGGAATTAATATTTAATTCTCGTTTAGGATATTTAAAAATCACGAGAATTCTGGTAATAATAAATTTTACGTTTGATTCGCCTATAAAACTATTGATTGATAGGCTAATATTAGGATAATAAATAAAATATTTTTATTTTAATTATTTACCCAAAAAAACCAAGGAGATTATTATATTCCGTTTTTAAGTAACTTTCTTGGAGACAACTTATGAATACAGTTTTAGCACTTGTGGTTGATTGAACACTATAATGACTTTTAACTCGATAGCTCTTCATTAAACACTATATATTGAAAAGAATCAAGAATCCGCGTGGTTTTACAATTTGTTGTATTTAGAGATGGTAATCGTAAATTGATATAAAATTTGAAACACAATTGAAATGAAACGATGTCAAGTGTAATGAGGGTAGGGTTTCCGAATCAGATTATTACTGGAAAAAAAAATTATGTTAACGAAAATTGATGTCTGCCAAAAGACATTATGTCAACCTAGTACAATATGCCTCAAAATCCAAGATTTTTACTTTAGAAAATATGCCTCAGTCTGAATAATTTTCTATAAAAAAAAAATGTCCTAAGTGCCTGAAATATTAAAAAAATAATTAAAAGCTGAAAAAGTTATTATTAAAATATGTCTCAGATTCCAAGGGGGTTATTCATAATACTTAAAGTATACTTAAAGTCGGTTTATTTGACAAATATTCATGCAATATCAGTCAAATAAACCTACATTAGATTTAATTTACTCTTTATAAACAGCCCAATAAGACTTTTTCTTTAGAAAGAATATTTTAGAATCTGAGTCTTTTTCTACAGAACAAATTTCAGTTTTTGTACAGAAAAAATTTTAGAATATGAGACTTTTTCTATAGAAAAAATTCTCAGCAACTGAACCTTTGCCTTAAGAAATATATACGATTTATAAAACATCCCTATAATTCTTAACATTTTTGAAGTATAAAATTTCTCAGAATCTGAAAATTGTTCAATCGAGAAATTTTCTCAGAGTCTGATACTTTTTCAATTAAAAAAAAAATAATGAATTTTCTTTTTTTATAGGGATGAAAATTTTTTTTATAACTTTCTCCCACCACAACCCAAAAGCCATACCCTCCACTCTCTACATTTTACATCAAATCAGTAATATACTTCTATTATAAATTTTTATTAACCGAAAAAATACTTTAATTTAAATTTTTTTAAAAGATTGCGGTTAACCGCGGTTAATCGCTTGAAATTTAACCGTAATTTTTAACCGGTTAATGAAAACTGCGGTTAATTGCAAACCCTACATCCATGTGCAAAAAAAAATATCTCACCTTGAATTTAAGGCTTTGAATATAACTTTTACATAAATAAAATAAATATGTGTGATAAGCAATGCTTAGTAAGCATAAGTACTTCCTCGATGTCTTTTGAAATTCGTAGTAAACGCATCTCAAATTCTTAACCCCTGGACCGATTTTTTGGATATTTAATATCAACCTGAGCAGTAAAATAAAATGATTTTTTGTTTGCCAAGCATCAGCAGTCTCCAAGTTTTCCTTAAAAAGCTAGCATGTTTCAAATAGACAGAAATTTATCATACATCTTGGTTTGTTCGAAACACATTTTATATTACTTGCACATTTTTGTATTTGGAAAATCTACTACAAACTACAAAAATTAACCGACTTATTTGTTATTTGAAAATATACAATTTCAAATTATTATAACAATTAATCGACCAATATTGATCGGATAACCGTTTAACGGTTAATCGGCAAAAAATAACCGGTTAACCGATTCACGGCTAATCGATTGAATACCCTATTAGAAACCCTGTAAAAAACATTATAATGAAGGATTTATTTGAAAAGAGCAAGTATTCACAAATTTTATAGTCACAATAATATTGAGGAGAATTTAAAAAATTGTACATTCATTTCTAATAATTTCCATATAATTTATTATCAAAGCAAATTTACGTAGCTGTGTTAAGATTTCTCAAAAAAATCCTTGACATGTTAAGTAACAAATATGTATACTTGTATTTGTGAGATACACTGAAAAAACATAAATAAAATAATAAAAAATATCTCAAATACATTAGAAATATCTACACTCAAAAAAAAAAACTGTAATGTTAGCAAAAAAAGCTTGTAAACCTACAAGAAAATTTGCTGATTTTCAACCCACAATTTTTTTGGTAAAGTTAGCAAAATTGTTTTGCCAATAATTAGTTAACTAATTTTTTTTTGAATTAAGTTCATATACATCTGAGGACCCCATTGGGTTCGGACCCCATAGGTCCAGACCCCGATGGGCCTAGACCTAGTTGGGTTCCTTAAAAATCGTCGTAGTTTTTGAATAATAAAAAATATCTCAAATACATTAGAAATATCTACACTCAAAAAAAAGAAACTGTAATGTTAGCAAAAAAAGCTAGTAAACCTACAAGAAAATTTGCTGATTTTGAACCCACAATTTTTTTGCTAAAGTTAGCAAAAATGTTTTGCCAATAATTAGTTAACTAATTTTTTTTTTGAACTTAGTTCATATACATCTGAGGACCCCAATGGGTTCGGACCCCATAGGTCCAGACCCCGATGGGCCTAGTTGGGTTCCTTAAAAGTCGTCATAGATTTTGATCCAAAATTTGTGTCCGTTTCGCTCTACCTTGATTAGTTTTTGAGATACGTGATTATAGGGGACCACTTGGGTCTTGAGAATTAAAAAACTCGATAACTTCAAAAATATTACTCGGAGAGCTTTTGACTATTTTGCGGTCTTATTTTACGTGTTGAGAGCAAAAAAAAATGGTTTTGGACTTTTTGTTGTGTCGGCAATATTTACCGAGATATAAGCATTTTAAAATTTTCGGGAATGCTAACTTTTTTGGATCCAAAGTAAGGGCCCATTAGGGTCCACACATGTGAAGAGGGCCGGCGATACTAGAGAGGCCGAGAACCAAAAATGGCCTCCATTTTGCTCTATCTGGCTTAGTTTTCGAGATAGCGCCATTTTAAGTTTTCTGAAAATAAAAGAAAATTTACCATTTATTTTGCTAATATTAGCAAAAAAGCTTGTAAAAATTTGGTCAACTCAATTTTAAATCTAGCAAAAAAAATAGTTCAAATTTTGTTTAAAATTGCTAATGCGCTAAATGAAGTTTACAAGATATTTTTGCTAACATGCTAATTTCAACTAAAAATTTGCTAAAAGTTAGCTAACCAGCATTAGCAAAAAAAAATAATAAATCTACTAATGTATTATTTTTAGTGTAGGGCATTGTATGCGTCATCTATGGTATTAATTAAAAAAAAAAATATATAATAAGACTGTTTTTTCTTCAACAATCAACAGTGAAACAATAAAATCCACATTTTTGGTACCTTAGGACCTTGACCGTATCAGATTTATCCGGTTTTAATAATAATAGGTTTATCTAGAAAATATTTAATAGGTGTTCAGATTAAATCGGTTATTAATCAGTTAAATTTAAATTATCCAATTAACCAAGTAAAATCAATTTTATAATCAAATAGAAAATCAAACCCCGAATTTTATGTACTTTTTTTAATCTACTTATCTAAAATTCCCTCCAAAATGTTAACCCAAGTAATTTTTTTTTATAAATCTCTAAGAACAGTAAAACCTATGTATTACGCAGTACGCTTAATCAAAAATATCTTAGGAACGGTTTTTCATAAACTGATTTCATTCGACGGCTTCAGTGTGACAAAAAAATTAAAAAAAAAAAACAAGTAGAAAAGTTAAATTCGACTTTGCCGAATCTATGAATACCCTCCACAATGCATTTTTTTAAAGGGTAGTACATTTTTTAACGTGAAAAAATTAACAATTTTGATTAGAATTTTGAGTAAAAAACTCTTTTTTTGTCATTTAAAAAAAAAAAAAAAATACTAATTTTTTTTTGGGTGTAAAATATTTCTGATTGAATGCACGTACGTATGTACACAAAATATTGTCATTTTTGTAAAAAAAAAAACTAAATTTTTTTTTTGTGTAAATTTTTTTTGAGTGTAAATTTTTTTTTGAGTGTAAATTTTTTTTTAAGTGTAAAATTTTTTTCGTGTGTAATTTTTAAGTTACCAATGCTTTTAGAACTAAACAAGTTTAAAAAGCATTGCTTTAAAATTAAACAAGTTTGAAAAGCATTGTTTAGTTACCACCAATGCTTTTAAAACTTTTTTACCACGTAGCATTTTAGATGACACTAATCTGAAATTCACGGTTTTGCTTATAACTTTTGATCCACTGGACCGATTGAGCTGAAATTTAATACCAAACAGACCCGGGGAACGGCAAAGATACATGCCAAGCTTCAGTAGTCTCATTATTGCCTTTAGGAAGTTATCGTGTTTTTTATCTCGTAAATTCGCGAAACACCCTTGCCGAAATTTACTCTTTTGCTCATAACTTTTGAACCACTGGACCGATTTGGCTGGATTGTAATACCAGCCTGACCAGGTAAATGACAAACATATATGCCAAACTTCAGTAGCCTCTGTAAAGTCTTTCAAAAGTTAGCGTGTTTTCTACGGACGGACAGACAGACAGACAGACAGACAGACAGACAGACAGACAGACGGACGGACGGACGGACGGACGGACATCGCTAGATCGACTTAAAATCGATCGAGGATCATAAATATATATACTTTATGGGGTCCTAGACCAATATTTCGAGGTGTTACAAACGGAATGACAAACTTATATATACCCTCTATCACTAGAGTGGAGGGTATAAAAAATATATTGGGTGACATTTCTTGAAAATTTTCTTATTTAAATACACAGTTGGCATCATCCTCGAGCCATCCTCATTGACGGCGCAGAGTCACTGCTGACATCCACAAGACATCTCTAAATACTGAAAAGAAAGGTCTTTCTGAGGATACCCACCGATTGTCCTGAAACTTGCATATGGGAATGAGGGGAGAAAAATAAGAGTTACCTGTTATTTTAAGCTGCCAATCTCAAATTTAAAAATGGGTTGCCACCTTATGAAAAAAAGTGGTCTTTCGTGGAAATCCTAATAAATGCCGAACTAGCATTAATTTTGCCAAACGAAAAAATAAGGGTCAGCTTAATTTTAATAGATATTATATATATATGATTTTGGCAGTCGTACGTATGTACATTTCCATATAAACTACCCCTTCGATTTTATATTTTCGAAAATAGAAACTATACGAAGCTGAATTTGGAAACAACAGATAGGCCATTGGATAGGCCTTCAAAAAACATTTCGATCTGTATAAAATGTTCATATAGTTTCTTCTAAAAAAATGTGAAAAATCGTTAAAATAGAAAAAAATCCCGTTTTTTCCCCTCCCATTTGAGTTACTAAATGTAATATTGGGCAGCATAGAAAAAACAAGTAGTTCTAATTTTCCTCCCTCTTTCCCGTATGCAAGTTTCAGGACAATCGGTGGGTGCCCTGTGAAAGACCTTCCTTGTGAGTTGAGGACAGTTACATACAAATTTTCAAAATGTCCTCACTCAAAGTCTGCAGTAGTCAGGGCATGCTGACTTTCTTGGGACATGTCAAGTAAGACTTCTATGGGGAAATTTCTGATGTAGGTTATACGAAAATATTTTCGTATATTTTTAGTTTTACTTCTATCCATTTTCCTTTATAAATTATCTTTCTCATATTTAGAAAAAACATTTCGCCTTTTTTTGATCCCTACTGGATTTGAACCTGGAACCTACAGTTTATTAGTCCCACACCTAACTACTTCTTCCAAACTTTATTTTCAAAATTGTTTGTCTATGGGGCATTCCATGCCAAATCACTCACTTTTAGGCCCGACCCCCTTCGATTAATTTAATTTTAATTTTTGGATATGTTTTAGTACGTATTAAATGCAACTCGCAGCCAAATTTTCAGCCTTTTATACCAAGGTGGTGTTGAGTAATCAATTTTTCAAAATGGCGATTTTTTCCAAAAAATGAAAAAATTTAAATTTTCAATCAATTTTGACCAGTAAAAAATATAGATATTTTAAAAAAAGTTGGACAACGTTTTGTTGGTATTTAAATGTAGTTTTAGAAAAAAAATTTGAAAAAATTATTCGAAGTAATTATCACTTATTTTTTGACGTTTAAAAATTAAAATCGACTTTTTGAAAAAGTCCGAAACCTTCGATTTTTTTGTAAAAAACTAAAAGAATTCTACTCTAAATTATGCAACTTTTAAGCCATAACTCGAGATGTGATCACAATTCTTTCTATTTTTTTTTTTAATTTTTAAAATTGCACCTTTTATGTTTTGGCTCTGATTTATTTTATATGGAGCTCCAAAAAAAAAAATGGTAGATACTGACACTAACTTACCCTAAATATATTCATTTGGAGGTAAATATACGTCTCACAAAAATTTGGGACGATCGGACATGTGTAAGGCGCTTAGCATGGTCCTTGAAGTTTAAAAAACGGATTACAAGGAAAAATATGATTTTTTTTCTGTTTTCGCAATTTCTTTGGTATTTTAAGTTAAGTTTTAATTCAAGAGATTACAGAATTATGATGTGGAGTAAAATGCCTTTCTAATAAGGTACCAAAAACTAAAATCGGTTGAAAATCAGCCAAGTTATTACAACTTCCCCAGGCATCTAGCGTGTGCCATACAACTTGATTAAAAATTACGAGGCCCTTTTTTTAAATTTATTGAAATTTTCTACTGTAATAACATTTTTTCATTATTCATGTTTCAGTGTAATATTTTTTTGACTTTTCCAAATTTTAAAACAAAAAAAATATTTTTTTTTTTTTTAAATAGAGATTTCAAAAGGGTGTGGAAAATGCAGGCATTTTTAGCACTAATTTAAAAAATGTTAGCAAAACACAATATGAAAAATACTTGTCATCTAATAATATTTGAACTTGAAAAATAAAAAAATGTTATTACAGTGGAAAATTTCAATGAATTTCAAAAATCGGATTGTATTGATTAATCAAGTTGTCTGCCACACGTTAGATGCCTGGGGAAGTTGTAGTAACTTGGCTGATTTTAAACCGATTTCGGTTTTTATGACCTTAATAGAGAGACATTTTACTCTACATTTCAATTCTGTAACCATTTGAATTCAAAATTAACTTAAAATACCAAAAAAATTAAGAAAACAGAAAAAAATGCATATTTTCCCTTGTAATCCGATTTTCAAATTTCAAAGCCGATGCGGCACGCCTTACCCATGTCCGATCATCCTAAAATTTTCTGAAACGTATTTTTACACCAAAGTTAATATATCTGGGGGAAGTTACGGTCAATATTTACCAAATTATTTTTTTTGGAGCACCATATAAAAAAAAAAAAGTGCAATTTTCAAAATTTGAATAAAAATAGAACGAATTACGATCACATCTCGAATTATGACTTAAAAGTTGCGTAATTTAGAGTAGAATTTTTTGACATTTTTAAAAAAAAATCGAAGGTTTCGGACTTTTTCAAAAAGTCGATTTTAATTTTTATACGATAAAAAACTAGTGATAGTTACTTCGAATAATTTTTCATATTTTTTTTTCTAAAACCACACTTAACTACCAACAAAATGTTGTCCATCTTTTTTTAATATATCTATATTTTTTACTGGTCAAAATTGATTGAAAATTTAAATTTTTTAATTTTTTGGAAAAAATCGCCATTTTGAAAAATTGATTACTCAACACCACCTTGGTATAAAAGGCTGAAAATTTGGCTGGAAGTTGCATTTAATACGTACTAAAACATATCCAAAAATAAAATTAATCGAAGGGGGTCGGGCCTAAAAGTGAGTGATTTGGCATGGAATGCCCCCTTTATATTACTTTTTTTATTACTCTTAACCCTTATGAACCGATTTGCCTGAAACATAAATTATATATAAAAGAGACGATTTCAAGGTTGGGGTGTCTCGGCTTTTCGGCCATATCAATGTTTTAAAATTTCGCTGTCCCCTTATGGACCTTCGGGAAAATTTCGATAACTCCTGAACTAACAGGAATAATGGCTAGAGAAAAACCACGTGTCGACTTAAATTTAATAAAGTTTATTTCATATTCATATGGGTATCGTAGGTATATGTCTTCACATAAATACCCTCCAAAATTTTCACACATTCACGAAAAAAATATTTAAAAAAAGCCGAATTTTTACAAGGTTATGCAACCGTTGGATAGGCATTAAAAAACCTTTCTTTTCATATCAAAACATCATATAGTTTCTTAGAAAGAAATGGCTGAAAAATCCAAAAAACGAGTTTTTCACCAATTTTTGACCCATTTTTTAAAACCCCTTAGTCCCCGATATGGCCGATAATACGAGCCTCCAAACCTTAGAATTGTCTCTTTTATATACATATATTTTAAGTTTCAGGCAAAGCGGTTCATAAGGGTTAAGATACTTCCCTTGTTAGAGAAATAGTCGATACTCTTAAAACAAACATTCATTGCTGACAATGTTTGGTAATGTCATTAAAGATTACCTATGATTTCTCAGAACCTGAAGCCTTTTTCTCAAGGAATGACTACGTAAATTTCTTCAGTGGCACATTTTTTAACTGGGTGTATTTAGGGCAAAAGTTTTTTCAAATGTTTCTTCGATCGACATCTCCGTGATGACAAATGATATCTGAAAGATTTAAAAAGCAAAAAAAAAAAGTTTTGAGGTAAAAAATCGCGGTTTTATAGGTTTCCGAACACAACAAGAATTAAAATTTTTAGCAGTATGGTAAATCTAAAACCCTAAATAACAAGAACTTAGTCAAGAACAATGTATTAAATATTTGAGCAGGATACCAGAGCCATTTTTTAACCGAAATTTATTTTTAGGACCTCCATTAAATATTTGTTTAAGGACATTTTTGCACATTGCTTGGGTTCTACAACAATGCCGTTTGTCCATAAAGTTTGGTAATTTTTTTGAATCCTAAACGTTATTTAGCTGAATGAACTGCTGAATAAACAAAAAATAAGTAAAAGTACTAAAAAAATAAATTTCGGTTAAAAGGTTAATCGACTCATATTAACCCATTTATTTGTTATTTAAAAATTGAGTAAGCGATTTAAGATAATGGTGCTCTCAGATTTTCACAATTTTAGATACATATGTTGTTATTTGGAATCTTGTTTTTTCAAAATATCAAATGGTCCAAAATACCATTTTGTTGATTTTACGCTGAATCCTAGAATGAAGTTAAAAATGTTACAAATTGTAGAACCTTTTCGAGATATTGCTTAAATATCTAGAGCACGAATTGGTGGATATTTTTGTTTTGTTTTTTTTTTTGTTTTCTTTTAATTTTTTTTATTTTGTTATAAGTTTTTCTTTTAAAATTCATGGTAATTAACTGCTTTATCAATTCTACGTACACTAGTTTTCAATCTGATTATCGCCTTAGAAGCTATTAATCGATATATGAACTCTTTTAATTTAATTTTACCAAAATTCAGGGAAAAAGTAAATTCTATCTAACATTTCAGAAAGAAAAAAAATTAAATTATTTTTTTTCTTTACAGATCAACTCTGATCTATTGCGAAGAAAATATGAGTATTTTTAAAAATATATAACTTAAAAAGTTCAAAAACGATAATCAGTTAAAAAATTGTGTATGTAGCATTGATAAGGCATCTAATTACCATTAATTTTAAATTTAAAACAAGTAAGAAAATTATAGTCGGTCAAGACCGACCATATAATACCCTACACCAGAGTTTCCCGGACCATGGGTCCCAAGTTCAAACATGGACTGATTAGATCTATATTTTCTCAAATCTTTAATAAGTGTAAAAAGCAATCACTAATCAAATTTGAGTGGAATAGGCTTCTCTTTGTTGACAATAAATCGCTTCAACTGAATATCGGGCGAAATTTCCACATGGGTCCAAAATGGTCCGATGATAATTAGATTTGATAAGGTTATTAAAGTACGCGTTTAACATACACAAACAGAATTTTAATTAAATATTTTCTATTTTCATGAAAATTGAGAGATTTATGTGAAAATCGGGAAGGTGGTTTGTATGGGGGCTACTAGAAGAACTGGTTCGATTTCTTTAAAATTCGGAATGGTGATTTGTGTGTATAAAATATTAATTCCTGCCAAATTTTGAAAAGATACCTATTAAAATGCGACTATTAGAGTCATTTGAGCCAAAACTAAAGAGGACCTTTGTATGGGGGCTAGGTCTAAATATGGACCGATTTTTCCAATTTCAATAGGCTTCGTCCTTGGGCCAAAAGAGGCTTAAGTTTTAAATTTCAAGTCAATTGATCAAGAATTGCGACCTGTATCGTGTTTACACCGTTTACATGGACAGACAGACGGACGGACGGACGGACGGACGGACGGACATCGCTAAATCGACTCAAAAAGTGATTCTAAGTCGATCGGTATACTTAAAAGTGGGTCTAGGACCAATATTTCGGGTAGTTACAAACATCAGCACAAACTCATTATACCCTGTACCACAGTGTGGTGTAGGGTATAAATAATAAAATCCACCGATTCGGTCAGAGATATTTATACCCTACACCACACTGTGGTACAGGGTATAATGAGTTTGTGCTGATGTTTGTAACTACCCGAAATATTGGTCCTAGACCCACTTTTAAGTATACCGATCGACTTAGAATCACTTTTTGAGTCGATTTAGCGATGTCCGTCCGTCCGTCCGTCCGTCCGTCTGTCTGTCCATGTAAACGGTGTAAACACGATACAGGTCGCAATTCTTAATCAATTGACTTGAAATTTGAAACTTAAGCCTCTTTTGGCCCAAGGACGAAGCCTATTGAAATTGGAAAAAATCGGTCCATATTTAGACCTAGCCCCCATACAAAGGTCCTCTTTAGTTTTGGCTCAAATGACTCTAATAGCCGCATTTTAATAGGTATCTTTTCGAAATTTGCCAGGTAATCATGTTTTATCCACACAAATCAACATTCCGAATTTTAAAGAAATCGGACCAGTTCTTGTAGCCCCCATACAAACCACCTTCCCGATTTTCACATAAATCTCTCAAATTTCATGAAAATAGAAAATATTTAATTAAAATTCTGTTTGTGTATGTTAAACGCGTTCTTTAATAACCTTATCAAATCTGATTATCATCGGAACATTTTTGGACTTAGGTCCCATGTGGAAATTTCCCCCGATATTCAGTTGAAGCGATTTATTGTCAACAAAAAGAAGCCTATTCCACTCAAATTTGATTAGTGAGTGCTTTTTACACTTATTAAAGATTTGACAAAATATAGATCTAATCAGTCCATGTTTGAACTTGGGACCCATTTTCCGGGAAACTCTGGTGTAGGGTATTATATTGTCGGTCTTGACCGAATATAATTTTCTTACTTGTTTTATTTAAGAAAAACCACTTTTTAAAAAGTTTAAAATTAGGAAGTTAGCAATTGGACTTACTTTTTGGATTTTATCGCGAGATTTTACAAAGAAAATAAATGCAAAATGTTGTGGATCAATATGGTAGTTTTTTTATTTTTTTTTTTGGATCCATATGGTAGTTTTGTTAATTTTCAGAAATTTTAAAATAGTCGGTCAAAGAACCCCCAGAAGAATATATAATTTTCAATAGATTTTTATATTTTTTGATGTTTTGGAGCCAATAAAAAATTTTAGAAACTACCTGTGACTAAAAACGCTCTACTATCTGATCTATATTTTCATTAATATAAAAAAATATATATTTTTATTTAACTAACATTAAATTAAATGATTCTTAAAATACATTTTTTTTAGTGTATACACTTGCTATTTGAAAATCTACATACGAAAACATAATTTAGAAAAGAAAAAAAAAAAAAACAAAAAAACAAAGAAAGTCATCACTTAATGCATAGCAATGCTGCTAAGAGCAATCAAAAACAAGATGCAGTAATATCTTATGCAATGTAATATATTTATTTATAAGTTTATAAAGTACGTAGGTTGATCGATAAATTATGGGATTTCGGAAATGTTTTTTTTATTCTTTTAGTTTTTTTTTCGCAAATGGTAAAATTTTGACGGTTTGCAATGAACCTGTCCGTGACCATTGGACCCTAGACAAATTGTAGCTAAACTTTAGCGGTCTGTCTCTTTTGGTATGGATTCAATCCTGTTTTCCACTGGCGCACAATTAGATTAAGGGACTGACTTCCTTATATTGTCTACACACAGAAAAAAATAAAAAAAATATTTGAGTAAATTTTTAATACTATTGAGTAAAAAATTACTCAATTTTGCACCAGTAAACGATTTAATAGTATTAAGTAAATTTTTAATAAAAATTTATTAAATGTTTGAAAAAAAATTTGAGTAAATTTTTTTTTTTTTTTTTAAACTTTACCAAACATATTTATGTCTCAAAAACATATGTAGGAAAATTTTTTAAAGACGATTACAAACTTTCATATACATACACAAAAAACTATAAACTAAACGAGAATTCAAAAACTGAGAGTTAAAAAAAAAAATTAAAAAAACTATTAAATTTTTATTAAATTATTTACTTAAATTGTTTTTGAAATTTTTAAGTAAATTTTTAATTGCGTCAATTAAAAAATTACTCAATTTTTGTTTTTAAATTTAAACAAGTGATTACTCAAATTTGTTTCCTCCATATTTTTTCTGTGCAGATCGCCAATCTTATCCGGTTTTAAGCTAGAAACAAAAAATTTGTCACACAAAGCCAACATAGGTTAGGTTAGGTTAGGTTAGGGTGGCGGTGCCAGATGGGCACTCCGCATAGACCAATTGGTCCATAGCGATACCACAAAACTTTTTCCGCTTATCGATGTAAACTAAATACATTGACCTTCATTGCGAATTGTTTCAAGCTTTTCAGGTCTATCCTCGTAATTTCCTCCAAAGTCTCGAACTGTGAACTTCCTATAATTGATAGTCGAGTTCGTGCCAAAGCCGGGCAGTGACACAGGATGTGTTCAATGGTCTCTTCGACGTCTGGTGTCTCGCACCTTTTACAGTTTGCGTCCGTAATAAGATTCATGTTCTTGGCATGTTTTCCGACAAGACAGTGTCCCGTTATTAAACCTGTCAACATACGACATTCTATTCTCGTAAGTGTAAGTAAGAATTTAGTTCTTCCTAAATCATAGCGTGGCCATAAAATTCTGCTTATACGACTTGTCCCAAGTTCCTTCCATCTTCGATTTGCTTTGGCGACAGTTAGGGTATTTCGTTTTAGTTTGAAATGCTGGAGTGGCGGTGAAAGCATTATGGTGGTACCTATGCCATCTGCTCCAAGTTTCGCGAGTTAAGCCAACATAAATGATGTATAATAGGGAACTAGCTGGACCAGGTCTGAGGAAAAACAGAAAACTTCTGTTTTATATTCCCAGCAAAAAAAGTGCGGAGTACTTCTATTTGGAGTGATTTAAAACTATAACAAATGTAATGAAATACAACAAAAATAACAAAAAACACAAGAAAAAAATGCAGACATTCTTTTCTACTCCATAAAAAGTTGATATTCAGCTCTTAACTCATTACCTTCCGCGACACTCCCATACAAAACTAAGTAGATATTCAGTAGATAAGAAGTACTCCGAGCTTTCAAACAACTTCCAACTACTTCCCTGAAGTAGTTCTTATCTACTGAATATCTACTTACTTTTGTATGGAGGTGTCGCGACAGGTAATGAGTTAAGAGCTGAATATCTATGAATTCTGGAGTAGAAAAGAATGTTTTTGAGTTTTTGTCTTGTGTTTTTTGTTATTTTTGTTGTATTTCATTACATTTGTTATTAGCCCAGGAACATAAGGGGTCATCTGCGGAAAATCGGATAGGTTCGCTGAAAATTTGCACAGATCTTAGTTTTGGCAATCTAAATAAGGGAAAAAAAAGTCCCAAGAAATCACCCGTGTCCTTGCTGAGATATTGAGGTCAAAGGTCACAAAAACGGGTTTTTTACAGTTATTTGCTAATATCTCGCTCGATATGCGTCGTACGCTTTAAGAGTCTATTACAAAACTTGTAGAATATAAAATTATCTACAATACCATTCTTAATACTTTTTTTGTATCTCTCACCGTTTCTGAGATATTAAGGTCAAAATTCACAAAAACCAGACTTTTTATCGTTTTTTGCTAATATCTCGCTTGATATGAGTGATAAGCTTTAAAAGTCTAATAAAGAACTTATAGAATATAAAATTATGTACAAATTTTTGCTTATTATTTTTTTCGTATCCCTCACCATTTTTGAGATATGGGCGAATTTATCTTTAATTAATGAATATAAAAGGGACACGAAATAATGACACCAAACATGAAAACTAAAAAGGGCATATCTTTACAACGAAATCGTGTATTACTAAAAAATAATCCAATCCAATTTTCCGCAGATTGCCCTTTTTCCTCCTTATTTTCCTGGGCTATATACCCAAGTAAAAATGTGAAGGATCAGTACTGATCCGAAAAATGGATCGCTAAGATTAGATCAGTTTTAATCGGACGGATACAATTTCATCCGAAAAATGGGTTTATATAATTAGATCAACCCATTTTTCGGATGAAATTGTATCCATCCGATTAAAACTGATCTAATCTTTGCGATCCATTTTTCGGATCAGTACTGATCTTTCAAATTTCGGATCAGTACTGGTCTTACTCGGATCAGTACTTATCTTTCAAATCTCGGACAAGATGTGATATATAAGAATATATCTAAACATTTTTACTCGGGTAGTGATAAAGCACTACACTGAGAAGTGCTAATGACTTTTTTAGCAGGGATTTCATTTCGATTTAAATATGCTGCGTCGGACAAAACTAAAGCACGGGACCGGGTCCAGCTGGTATCCTTTAATTCCATCTTCGGTTAGAACTATCTACAGCAGTGTTTCCAGGTACTTTTTTTCTTCCCCCTAAAAAAATTTAAAAAACCCCCAGATTAGGGTGATTTTCCACAAAAACCCCCTAAACATTTATAGAAAATTGAATCAAAATAAATTTTTTGTTCAGTTTTACATAATGTCAAAAAACCCCTCCCAGCAAAAACTTGGTAATGACACATCATTACCATTCAAATTACTTAGTAATGACAAAAAATTACCTTTAGCATTATTTTGAAATGTAAAATAAGGACTTATTAATAATGACTTACATAAGTCATTATAATAAAATAAACAAATTTCAGAACTAGATTTTCACTTTTTGACTCATTGTACATTATTTTGATTAAAAATAAAATAAAATTAAATATTTTTTTATTTTTTTAAATTTTTTTTTAAATAATTTTTTCATTACCTATAAGTATATATGTAATTAGTTATTAATACTGGTTCGATAATCATTACATTTGGCACATTTGCTTGTCAATGTAATGGGAAAGGTAATTCCAATCAGAAGTAGTTATAACTTTTGAATTTCCCATTACACATTTCATTACTTGGTAATGCAAGTTTTTGCTGGGCTAGATTGATTTTGGAAATAAACCCCCTAAAAATTTTAAATTGTATATAGAACTTGGGGAGCTCCGACAAAAATTATTACATGTCCTTAAGTTGTCTTTAGTGAAATGTATTCACTTGCTGATTTCTACCTGATGAATCATTACTGACATTGTCTTAAAGACAAAATTTTTAATTGGGTCAATGATAGATTCTTCAGATGTCCATAAGGCTGGTTACATTCGTAAATGGGCAAAAGCTTATCAGGCGTAAAAGCTTTCACCGTAAAGAATTAAACCGACCTCTAAATAAAAAAAATTTTAGAGGGTCTTAATTACATCTATTAAGCAAATGAAACATTTTTTGTTAAAAATAATTTCGAAAACCATCACTGCCTTTTACTTGTCCCAAGCAATACAAAAAAAAAAAAACTATTTGACCCGTCACTTTTGTCGGCGCGAATATTAAAAATTTATTAAAAATATTATGAAATTGTATTACTTAAGTGAAAGAAGCATTACAAACGAATTTTTTTAAATTTACAGTTAGGAAAAATTTTCCTCCAACGAACATTGCCGACTCCACATCTTTGAAAACAAAAGAGACGCCCCAACTTTGCGAACTAAAGATACACCCTTCTCCAAATAATTACTTTTAAAACATAGATATGTACTTTTCAAACATACTCCTAGAATTTATAAAAACTTCTGCGAACATACATATGCTTAAGATACAAATGTAAGCATTTGCAAGGTTGCATTAATTAACATAAAATAAAGTATAAAAAAAAAACTAGAATGCTAAAGAAAATTTATAATTAAGACAAAAATATACTCATACGAGTGTGTTAACATGTTCTTTTAAAACAAACAGAAAAAATACACTTGAAAATCCCACAAGACACGTACAATCCTTAATAAAAACACAACCCAAAAAGGAACAACCCCATTACTTGTTTTTTTGAGTTAGACTTTTTTTTTATTAATTTCTTACTGCAAATATGAATACTTAAAAGAAAGGGGTTATGGGACAAACAAAATTCCATGATTTAAATTTAGAAAACATTGATAATTTTATTATTTATTTTAAATTTAGAGCTGTATTATGTTGTATGTAGTACATAAATTCTCATTATGTATATTTTCTAGAGCGGAGTGAATTGTTCGGAGCAAAATTTTTGACAAATCGTCTAAGATATTTGGATTCTGCATAAAATTCTAAGAAAAAATGCCGAACAAACCATGTCTCAAAAATCTGTTTTGACCCCCCCAATTTTCAAAAATAGTTTTGTACGATATACGCCTTTCCATCAATCAGCACGAGAAAAAGGGCATTTGTTTGACCTGGGATCTTTAGATTGTGCACAAAGATACACTATGGAGCCATTTAGACATTCCCATTTACAGTTTTGTTAAATTCCAAAATCTCGCGATTTTATTTGCGATTTTCATTTTTTAAAAATCACAAAATATAAAAAAGTGTTGTGTTGTTTGATGACCTATAACTTCTTAAGTAAATAACCAATTTTTAAAATCAAAATTGAAATTAAAAGCTTAAGTCCTCTACATTAAACGTGAATGTTAAAAAAAAATTGTATCATTAAAAAATGCATTTTAAATGCAAATGCATTCTTTTAGTGCATTTTCGTCAACTTTTACTTTTTTTTATTTTTTTTTATTTAACGTATTAGAAAGAATGACATTTTTACAAAAGAAATCAGTCATCGTTTTAAAAGGACACAAAAGTCTTCTATTTTTAATATATTTTTAAATTATGCCCATATAAAAAGATTTTTTTTTTTTAAATTTTGTTAATAAATGATTTTAGGATTTTCAAATTATTTATCGATGAACTTTGAAGATCTATAACTCCTTAAGTAAATAACGGATTTTGATAATCAAAATTGAAATTGAAAGCTAAAATCTTCTACTTTAAACGAAAAAGCTCAAAAAAATTGTGGCAGTAAAAGAGTGAATTTTTAATGCACTCAAAAATTTCATTTGCATTTAAAATTAATTTTTGTATCGAGAAATTTTTTCAACTTTTCAGTTTAACGTAGAGGATTTTAGCTTTCCATTTCAATTTTGATTTTAGAAATCCGATATTCACTTAAGGAGTTATGGCGCTTGAAATTATATTGATTAAGAACTTAAAAAACATTTATTTACAAAATTTTTAAAAAGAAAAAAATCTTTCTTTTTTTATTTTTATATTGAAAAAAATTATCAAAATTTTTATAAAAAATAATAAAAATAAAAGACCTTTATGTCCCATGAAAATGATGACTGATTTTTTCTCTTAAAATGGCAAATTTGAATAATATGGTAATAAAAAAAAAAATAATCAAATAGTATAAAAGTTGACGAAAACGCACTCAAAAAATGCATTTGCATATAAAATACAATTTTTTAATGACACAATTTTTCAACTTTTAAGTTTAAGAAGAGGAATTGAGCTTTCAAATTCAATTTTGATTATAAAAATCCGATATTTACTTAAGAAGTTATAGCTCTTCAAACTATACCAATTTTTATTTTTTTGTGGATTTTAAAAAAATTAAAATCGCGAGTAAAATCGCGAGTTTTTGGAATTTAATTAAATTGTAAATGGGAATGTCTAAATGGCTCCATAGAGTATCTGCCTTTATAATAAAAAAAATCTAAAGACCCCAGTTCAGATTTTTGTTTTAGCGCCCTCTAGCGGTGGTTTAGAGCAAAATAAATATCAAATATGGATTTCCCGTACCTAAAAATACCAGGTACACCTCTTAATACAAAATAAAAGCAACATTTATTAGTAAAACAATATATTCTAAATAATAAGCCCAGCTAAAAAAGTCGTATATCGCGCAAAATTTTTTTGAAAATTGTCGAAAAAAAATCACTCCGCCCTAATATTTACATATGACTTAATGTTTGCCACTAACGATTGTCAATTTGCTAAATACTCTTGACAATGGAATTTGACAAATTCCGAAACACGTGTCGAGTAAATTGTGCAAAATTACCATAGCAAATCAATTTAAAACAAACAGTCTTTATTAATAGTGTAATCGTAATTATGAGTAAAGAAACGTGACCTCGAGCTGGAGTAATCGTTCTTAATAGAATTTATATGTATGTAGGTCGAATAAAATTTTTTTTTTTATTAATTTAAAAACACCACTCAACACTAATTTTCCGGTTTGAATTCTGGTGATCAATTTTAGTAGAGTTTGATCTCCTGATTCCGAATCTGTTCTACAAATTTTTCCATCACGTCTAGATTTTTATGGTGTTTTCTTTTCTGAACAAAAAATAGTGCATTGTTAAAATGTTTACTTTTAAAATGTTGACATGTCCCTGAAACGATGTTGCATTTTTTCCACTCAGAAAAGAACACAAAATATGCTGTTTTGTACGCAAATTGCCTTGATTTGCTGGTTCGATGGATGTGTTTTTCGCTTATATTGCCGGCAGCTCAGGTTCGAATCCCGGCGATGGCCATCACATATTTTTTTTATTTTTTTTTTTTTGCTTTAAATTATTTTTTTTTTAATTATTTAAACTTTAAAAAAAAAAAATACCAAAAAATTAACAAATTTAGTCGATTTTATATGAAAATTTACTTTTTTTTTTAGAAAATTATTAAATTATTTAAAAAAAAAAAACGTTATTAAATAAAAAAATACGTAATTAAATAAAAAAATAAAATTCCAGAATAAAAAAAAAGAAAAAAATTTGTCCATACCGGGATTTGAACCCCGTACCTCCAGTGTCACATGCCACGACACATCCTCTGCACCACAACAGCACCAGTTAACTTGTTCGCTTAATTTGACTTTTGCTACATGCAAGAATATCAGGGCAGTTTTTCACCCCGTCATTTGATTTCGGGGTGGAAAATATGCATTTTTTACCTCACGGGCAGGCAATATTTTGAGAAAAGAACATGATATTTTTTCAAAAGTGTGCATTTTTTTTAGAAAAGAACACAAAAATTCAAAGAATAAAAAAAATGTTACAAAATGCTACATTTTTTGTCAGAAAAGAAAACGCCATTAGTTATTCACGGTTGAAAATGCGAAAAATTATGATTTTTGCATTATTTGAAGGCCTGCACAGAAGCCATTCAGTGGAATACAAATCTGGTATAAAGCGCAAAGGTATAATTTGTCTATGGTCTCCAAGATAGAAAACATTTTTTTTTATAATTATTGCGTTTGGTTGGATTACCTTTGCGTTTTAAAATGATACGGTTAAAATTACCATTTTTGTAAAAAAGGTAAGGTAGATACCTAATTTTTTTTAAATATTTTTCAAAGAAAAACTAAAAAAAATAAATATTTTACAAATTGAAGTTTTCTGTGTTATTTTTCGTATAAACCGGAAGATAATTTTAATGGGTTTAAAAGCCTATAATAAATAATGAACTTGTGCCTAAATTTTGAGCTCATCACAGTAAATATTGATCATCTGGTTTTTTTTTAAGCGCCTGTTAAAAATGGTGATTTTTCTAATTTTTTTGCACAGTGTTTTTTTAAAATACATGGTTGGCCAATAATAGAGCAACAACTTCAAATTTTTTTGATCATATATTTGAGATCATGGTTTAATTCTACTCTTACGCTTTATACCAGATTTTTATTCCACCCAGTGGCTGCTGTACTGGCTTTCAAAAAAGGCAAAAATCGAGTTTTTTCGCATTTTCAACCGCGAATAATTAAAATTGTAGACGTGATGGAAAAATTTGGAGCACAGATTTGGAATCAGAGAGTCAAAATCTTTTAAAATTTAATATGAAACTTCAAACCGGAGCTAAAAACCTTCGATTTGTTGAGCGGTTAAATATTTAATGTCAGTACAACAAAGAAAAATGAAAAAAAAAGTTTGAGTAAATTTTAAATACTATTGAATAAAAATTACTTAATTTTGCAATCAATTCTGGCAGTAATCAATACTTGCAATCAATACTGGCAGTAAACGATTAAATAGTATTGAGTTAACTCTTAATAAAAACGTATTAAATGTTTATAAGTAAGCTAACGATTAACAAAAAAGAAACTAAGAATTACTTTTTCATTTTCTTTGAACCAAAAATTTTAGTAACTTGAGTTTGTAACTTGGATAATAATTCACCCCGTGGTGAATAAAAATATGTTAACCAGCTGGTGAATAAAACGTAACATAAATATTTTTCATACATTTTTTTATTTTCATCAATATTTTTTTAATCAATGTGCTCGATTCGGGAGTACTCTTTCACCATTCACCTATTTTTTAAAAATTTGATATCCTTTCAAATTTTAAGATTTTTAATTTTTTTTACTTATAATTACACTGTGCTCGAATTTGACACTTTTTTAACATGATAATGTTTTTAAGCTGGTGTCTAATTTTAAAAAAGTAGCAGGACGCCACCTCAGTTTGACTATATAAGCTAACAATTAACGAAAAAGAAAACAAGAATTACTATTTTCATTTTCTCAAAATCAAAAAATTTAATAACCTGGGTTTGTAACTTGAATAATAATTCACCTCGGTGAATAAAACCGTTTTTCATCAGCTGGTGAATAAAAAGTAACATAATTATTTTTCAACACAAAAAAATTTTTTTTCATCAATTTTTATTTTTTATCAATTTTTTTTTTTTTTAATTTTTTTTCATCAAACTTTTTTTTATAATTTTTTTATAAAATTTTTTGTTTTTATATCAAATTTTTTTTCATCATTTTTTTTTCATAAAATTATTTTTTTTTTGTCACTTTTTTTTTTTTCATCAAAGTTTTTTTTTTCATCGAATTTTTTTTTTCATTGTTTTTTTTTTTCATCAAACCTTTTTTTTTCATCAATTTTTTTTTTTATAAAATTTTTTTTTTTATCAAACTTTTTTTTTCATAATTTTTTTTTTTATAAATTTTTTTTTTATAAATTTTTTTTTTATCAATTTTTTTTTTTTCATCAATTTTCTTTTTCATCAAATTTTTTTTTTCATCAAAAATTTTTAGAAAAACATTCAATGGTTTTGGCAAAAGTATAAACTTAGCAGGCATTTTTTGCTACCCACCTGGCGATTAATTTTAACAATGTCAGCTTTAATAATTACATTTTATTAATGAAAAATATCACGTCGAAAACCACCTGCTAAACATTGAACAAAATGTTTTTCGTGGATCACCTCAATTTAAAAAAAAAAAATATGCAAAAATTTATGTTTACAAAATGACAAAAAAAAGAAATTTACACAAAATTAACACTTAATTTTCTTTAAGAAATGTTAAAAAAATTGATATCCACCTTCTGTGTATTTGGTATTTTACTTACTCTACATATCTCTTACTCTGATATGGTAAACACCTTTGGAATTTCATTGTATAAAGATGGGAATTACTTTGACGACACTTTGAATGTTGCAACACATGTCACAAAGTTATGTAAAATGCAAACAAGTTTCATGTTTTTGTTTAAATTTTTATACAGTCATTCTTTTTGGTACAATAATCTCCATAAATGGGATATTGTTTAAGTTTGTCAAATCCTTTGTAACAAAATATAAAATAAACGAATATGTGGCAACTTTATAATGTATTAATATTTTTGGTTTTTTCGCTCTAGGGACAAACTTAAAAGTAATCCAAATTTGGGAAAGCTTTAAAGTTGACAAATATTTAATATTTTCTTATTTTTCGCAAAACTTTCCGAGAATTACATATGATCGAAAATTCTTTGCGGTGTAGGGCATTTTATGGTCGATCATTATTTATTAAATATTCTTACTCGTTTATATTCACTATTTTTTAGTAACGACAACAAATATCAACATTTAAAAACTTTAGCTCTACTAAATGACAAAAGTAGATATAGTTGATGAACAGACTTTGAGTTGGGGATTAAAGTAGTAATTGTAAATTTTTGGCAAAAAAAAAGAAAAAGCACAGAAATTATTGCGACAAGCTGCTGTGTCAGTAAAAAACTTGATGAAAATGTGGAACAAAATGTGTTCTATTCCACACAGATAGACATATATGAAGCATTGCGGGACACCAAATGTCCCGCTATAAAAAAAAAACTTGTATCCCATGAATTTCTAATTAAGTTGTATTAGTAGCCCTATTATATATAGAATTAAAAAAAATTGTGTTTTTAAAACCCGTGCTTAGGAGGTGTGTCTTAATATTGAAAAATGGTTAAATTTGTGTTGGGTTGCCTTGATTAAATATTTATCAAATTAAAACAGGATGTAACACAATCTCAAAAATTTTTATTATTTTATAATTTTTTATAAGCTATCAATTAAAAACTATAATTTTAAGAAATTTTCAGAACCCGTTCTGAAATTTCCCATTCTTTTAAAAAAGTAAATTTATCAAAAATCCGGCCACTTTGTTTTTTTTTAATTTTTAAATTCTGTTTTAATTTTTAAATCAATAAAATTTATTTTTATTCGACCTTTAAAATTCTAGTTTGAGAAAGATTATTCTAGCTCAAGGTCATATTTCATTTACTATATAAATTATCATTATGCCTACTTACATACGAATATAAGACTTTATGTTCTTCCACTAACGATTCTAAATACTTCTAAATACTCTTGACAATTGAATTTGAAAATTCCGAAACACGTGTCGAGTAAGTCTTGAAAAATTACCAAACCAACCAATTTACAACAAACAACTTTATAAATAGTTTCTTGAAAATTATTACTTTGACAATATCATCGTAATGATTAGTAAAAAAATATGTCCTTAAGCTAGAATAATCTTTTTATAAAGTTTAGATGTCTGTCTATCCACACAAAAAAATTCAGAAGCGCGTTTTCAATTTTTTCGAGAAAATTGCATTTGAATATTGAATTTAATAACAATTTTGTAATTTTCTTGTTTCATCATAGCGTATGAGAAACATTTTTGCAAATAATTGTTACTCATGCGCTACGTTCTTCTTCTTCTCTTCTTCGTTTCCGCTTAACTCCCTGTGGAGCATAGGGCCTCTACAAATTTTCTCCAAGATGTTCTGTCATTCGCAAGTAATTTGATCTCGTTCCAGCTTTTTCCGCTGGGTTCAATATCTTTAAGCAAGCTTCTTTTCCAAGTGATCTTTGGCCGGCCTCTTCTTCTACTGCCTTGTGGGTTCCAGTCTAGGGATTGACGACTTATTTCGTCGGGACTCTTCCTTAGAGTGTGGCCGATCCATTTCCATTTTCTTCTTTTTATAATAATGCGCTACGTTGGAACAAGAAAATACAAGCAAATTACATTTTTACATTGCTATGAAATTCAATAGTCAAATGCGATTTTTTCGATAAAAGCGAAAAACGCGCTGGTGAATGTTTTTGTTTGGATAGTCAAAAAAAAAAAAAAAAAATAGAAGTGGTCGGATTTTTAATAAATTGACTTTTTTTACAAAATTATAAATTTCAGAACGGGTTCTGAAAATTTTCCAAAAAAAAAACTTTTCATCAATAGCCCATACAAAAATATACAAAATTATAAATCTTTGGGATTGTACTGAGTTTCGTTTTAATTAAATAAATATTTTACAAGGCAACTCGACACAAATTTGACAATTTTTTAATATTATGAAACGCCTCATAAGCCCAGATTATGAAAAATTTAAAAACCAATACAACTTATTCAGAAATTCATGGGACATATGTTTTTTTTGATGGACACTTGGTGTGAAATGACTCATATGTTTATTTACATATATGGAAATATTCATTATTTATCTTAAAGAATCAGTGAAACTTAAAAAAAATCAAAATATATCAGAGTAATATAACATTTCTTTGTTAAGATTTGTATGACAAAGCAGTAATTGGCGTCGCGATGGTTCTAAAAATAGCGTACTTAACGCTATTTTCGAACGCTTTGTGACCGTCTTTGCAGAACTGTTGTAGAATGTAGGATTGTTCGAAAAATTAAATTATAAAAATCATTCAGCGTTTTGTATTACACGAACAAAATGTATGATTGTCAAAATTTTCTAAGTCCAATACACAATTATTTTTAAAACATGCTTTCAAAAAAAATGTAATGATATTTTTTCCAAAAAAATTGTATCATTTTATACGAAACTATTTCCTATTTTCGTGCAAAAAATTTCATTTAGTATCCAAAATAATTTTTACTTTTTACGAAATTATTGATTTTAAATAAAAATAAATTTCGTGTATTTTACGAAATTCTGCATTAAATTAACAAAATTTTTTCGTATCATACATGAAATATTTTCGTAAAACTAAAAATATTTTTCGTCCAATGTACGAAGCGTTTCGTGTATTTTACGAATGTCTTTCATTGTGCGAAATCACGAATGTTTTCGTTCATAAAATAAATATTATATGTTTTCGATACATATTTTATAGGTAGATCGATACAAATGATTTTTTAGAAAAGAAATTAGCTCAAACTCACGAGTTTTTATAAAAACAAAACTAAAATATTTTCTTTAAGAACCAAAAAAAAATTTACAATAATTTAAAAACTTATATTTTATATCCTCCAACCACAGTATGGGGGTATACTCACTTTGTCATTCCGTGTGTAACGCATCGAAATATCGGTCTAGGACCCCATAAAGTATATCTTTTATTGATCAGTGATCGATTCTGAGACATTCTAGCGATGTCCCACCGTCCGTCTGTCCGTCTGTAGAGGACACGATACAGTCCAAAATAAAAGAGCTAGACTTCCGAATTTTGGCAAGAATATGTCTTATATTCCTAGGCAGGTTAAGTTCGGAAATGGGTAAAATCGGACCAAGGGAAAAAAAGTTCCCCCTTGGAGAACTAAACCAACCTAAGAAAAACCGCATTTTTTACAGGGTTTTTTGTACTTTTGCTAAGCAAATGCAACGTTCTTATCCTAGAAGAAGTTCAAAATCGCAAGGGGTCGGTCCCCTTAATGTTTCCCACCAACCCAACCCCCCCCCCCCCAAAAAAAAAAGACGCCCCTGGATTTTTTATATTATTTTTTTACATTTTGTAAGGTATAAAAGATTCTGCACAGCCGAATGGCTTGTTTAACATGATAATGTTTTTAGGCTGGTGTCTAATTTTAAAAATGATGCAGGCCGCCACCTCAGTTTGACTACCGACTAACAAAAAAGAAAATAAGAATTACAGTTTTCATTTAATTAAAACGAAAAAGGTTTGTAACTTGAATAATAGTTCCCCTGCTGGTGAATAAACCCGCTTTTTTACCAGTTGGTAAATAAAACGGAACATAATTATTTTTCAACAAAAAAAAATTTTTTTTCATCAACTTTTTGTTTCATCATATTTTTTATTCATTAAATTTATTTTTTTTATTCAAATTTTTTTTTGTTTATCAATTTTTTTTTTTCATAAATTTTTTCTTTATTTTTTTATCAAACTTTTTTTTCCATCAATTTTTTATCAAATTTTTATTGTAAAATTTTTCTTTTTTTCATTATTTTTTTTTCAGATTTTTTTTTAACAATTTTTTTTCATCGAATTTTGTTTTCAATCAATTTTATTTTTATAATTATTTTATCAATATTTCTTCATTAGAAATTATCTTTCACCAAAAATTTTGTTTTCATAAAATTTTTTTTATCCTATTTTTTATCAAAACTACTTTTTCATCAAGTCTAATCTTTTGACATACTGGTATTGGAAATGGACCAATAATATACAAGCTTAATGGGATCCTCGACCGATATCTCAATGGAATGGCAAATAAATATTATTTTTTTCTAAAAAAAAAACTTTGCTTTCGCAAGTACACCCAAATTTTCAGCAAAACATTATCAAGATTTAATGTTTTGGGCAAGAGTACAAAATTTGCAGGCATTTTTTGTATGATGTATTGAAGTGTATTAAAGTTTAAACGTGTTTAAATCGAAAGGAGGGGCACGTGCCTACTATGCACACTCGCTGTATACGTCCTTGGCTATTTAATTTACAGAGGATCCTTTCAAAATAAGGCGGACTTTGTAAAATCTTTTTGTGATTTTTTTTTTATTAATAAATCAAAATTTAATTTTGCTTCATATTTTTTAGCAGAAATTATATCTTAAGATATTTCACTTTTTTTAAGTTTTATATACAAAATTTTAAAATCTTGTGTAACACTTGTATAAATTTAAATACAATATCAGCTGAGAACATGTTTTAGCATGTAAATTATTTTCACTCCCATGGGTCAATAACATGCATTGCAGTAACTTCCCAGCATTCCCATTCCACATTATACCCGGTTACTCCCGGTGTATGCATTTCGCCACACACATATGCATAAACACAAACTCTTGAAGTTTTTCTTCGTGATTTTTTTTAAAGATATAAAAAAATGATTTTGTTAGAGTTTTTTTTTATTATTTTGCAAATTAGAGTTGACTAAAACATGCATAACTTGTGAGTGAAAAAATAGAAGATAGGTGTTGAACAAGTAAAAAATACCGTTTTAAATACATTGTATTTTTTCTTTAATTCAAGTTCAAGTTAAAATATTGGGCAACATTGAATTACACATAAATAATACACTGATAGAAATTTTTAGATGACAATAATGAAAATCTGCATAAGTGTTATGAAAAGTGACGTTAAGAAGGAATTAATAAAGGGTTTCATTTAATCAATGAAAGGTGTATCACTTAAGTTAAAAGCTATGAAAAATTTTATGAAATTAATGCAATTTTGGAGTGGGGACGGAGATGTGAGAGGAAAAAAGTGCAAGGCAAAATTGTGTTTTTTTTACACTTAAGTCAACTTTGTGGAACAAATGACCTATTTAGATGAAAATTGTACATAGCATACAGTTTTGTCAATTAACCATATCGTTGGCTCAGTCGGCAAATCTGTCAAGTCCTTTTTTAATTTTTCATTTTAGGAGGGACAAAAAACTTTCTTACTTTTGTTTAGGATGACTTTTTTTTTAGTTTATAAACATAGTTTTCTTCTTTTGTTCATATGATTTACATTTGTATTTATTATTTTTTAACATGATAATGTTTTTAGGCTGGTGTCTAATTTTAAAAAAGTTGCAGGACGCCACCCCAGTTTGACTATAGAGCTAAAACACCTCAATTCAACCGACGAGTTGACCGCACCCCCTCCAAATTTAATCAAATTAAGTCCTGGGGTTAACTTTAACAAAAATGAGATTTTGCCAATTTTTCAGGCTTCTGGTCATTCCAGTATTTAAGATATGCGGTCTTGAAAATTAACAAAATCGTATATATTTGACAGAAGTGTTGTGACATAAATAAAGATATCTCAAAAAGTAATACTAATACTGGTCTCATTCAGGTTTCAAAGGTGATAAGACAGCCTTTTAAATGGTTTTCCCCAAGATTTTTTTGAAAAAGGTCAAAGGTCATTGGTTTTAACCTTAATTTTTGGAGAGCTATATCTCAAAAAACGATATTTTTAAAATTTGGGAAAAACTATATGTTGTTAAGAATCACCTATACTACTTAAGTTTAAATTTTCAGGATGAGACTTCATTAGAACTTTTAATATTAATAGAAACATTGCGACAGGGAAGAAAAAGGGGTGTAATTTCCCTCCAAAAAAAAAACAAATTTATTTTTTTTGTCTTTGAAATTCTGGTACCAAAATTGATTTTTCTGAATGGTTTTGACGTGCTGAGTCCAAATATGACCTTTGAACTGGACTATCGCTATTACTTTTCAAGATATATGTTCAAGATAAATGTTCAAAAAAAAAAACACAGCAATAGCATTTTAGTAATTTTCACACATTTGTGTGCAGATATCTCGAAAACTTATAGCGATAGGCCAGTTCAAAGGTCATATATGGACTCAGTACGTCAAAAACATTAAGAAAAGTGAACTTTGGAACCAGAATCTCAAAGACAAGAAAAAAATATTTTTTTCTAAAGGAAAATACATCGCTTTTTCATTCCTGTCACTATGTTTCTATGAATATTAAAAGTTCCAATGAAGTCTCCATCCTGAAAATTTAAACTTAAGTAGTATAGGTGACCTTTAACAACATATATTTTTTCCAAAATTTTAAAAATATCGTTTTTTGAGATATAGCTCTCCAAAAATTATTGTTAAACCAACGACCTTTGACCTTCTTCAAAAAAATCATGGGGAATTCCATTTTTAAGGCTGTCTTATTTCCTATTATTTGCAACCTGACTGAGACCTGTATTGTTATTACTTTTCGAGTTATCTTTATTTATCTCAGAACACTTTTGTGAAATATATACGATTTTTCCAATTTTCAAGACCCCATATGTCGGGAAGAAAAACTACCAGAAGTCCAAAATTTTAGCACTATGATTTTTTTGTAAGGGCCCAACTATATTCCAAGTTTCATCAAATTCGAGAGGGGTAAGGTCAAAAATGCTACTTTTTTCGGTTGAATTGAGGTGTTTTAACTCTATATAAGCTAACAATTAACGAAAAAGACAACGAGAATTACAATTTTCATTTTCTTAAAACCAAAAATTTTAATAACTTGGGTTTGTAACTTATATAATAATTCACCTCGTGGTGAATAAAACCATTTTTCATTTTTTTTTTTCATCAAATTTTTTTTTCATCAAACTTTTTTTTCATCAAATTTTTTTTCTCATAGATTTTTTTTTTTATTTTTTTTTATCAAATTTTTTCATTAATTTTTTTTTCATCAAATTTTTTTTCATAATTTTTTTTTTCATCAATTTTTTTTTTCATCAATATTTATTTCATTAATTTTTTTTTTTCATCCATTTTTTTTTTATCAACATTTTTTTTATAATTTTTTTTCATCAAATTTTTTTACCAAATTTTTTATTATCAATTTTTTTCTCACCAAAAAAAATTTTGTTTTTTCATATTTTTTTTACATCAAAAAATTTTTCTTTGCATCAAAAAAATTCATCAAAAACTTTTTTCACCAAAATTTTTTTTCACCAAAAATTTTGGGTTCATTAAATTTTTTTTTAACATAATTTTGTTTTTCGAGAAAAAAAAAATCATTTTTTTTAAACCAAAACTACTTTTTCACCAAGTCTAAGCCTTTCGCATAAAAATTTTCCATTTGTTTATCAAATGTACATAAAACAAGTGAGAGTGGTATATTCTTTGGTGCCGAATCATTTATACTCTCCAAAATGTAAAAACACTTTTTTGCACTTATTTTGCACTCACTTACGAAATGTTCAGCTCTTTTGGTTTTTTAAGGGGGCCCTCGACTGTTACTTCAATTCGTTTTGCATGGAATAGCAAAGTAATAATAACATTATTTTTTCTAAATAAATCTTTGCTTTGGCAAGTACACCCAAATCTTCCGCAAAACATTATCATGATTTAATGTTTTGGGCAAAAGCACAAAATTCGCAGGCATTTTTTTCAAGTGATGTATTTTGAGTTACACAATACATACTACATTAAAATCTCCATATTTTTAAAAATGGACTTGACAGATTTGCCGACTAAGTCCCTATATGAATTATTTCAGAAATACCCAAAAAATAACTGACTAAATAAGCCAACGATTAACAAAAAAGAAAATTGGAATTACTGTTTTCATTTTCTTAAAACCAATCATTTTTGTAACTTGGGTTTGTAACTTGGATAATAATTCACCTCGTGGGGAATAAAACAAATATTACCCAGCTGGTGAATAAAACGTTACATAATTATTTTGCATCAATATTTTTTTTTTCATCAATATTTTTTTTTTTTTCCTCAATATTTTTTTTCCATCAATTCTTTTTTTTTTTTCATCAATATTTTTTTTATCATCAACATTTTTTTTTCATCAATATTTTTTTTTTTTTTCATCAATGTTTTTTTTCATTAATATTTTTTTTGGTCAATATTTTTTTTTCTTTGATCAATAATTTTTTTCTCATCAAATTTTTTTTTAACATACTTTTTTTTTTTATCAATATTTTTTTTTCATCAATATTTTTATTTTCATCAATATTTTTTTTTTTCATCAATATTTTTTTGTCATCAATATTTTTTTTCATCAATATTTTTTTTTTTTTCATCATTATTTCTTTTTCATCAATATTTTTTTTTTCATCAATATTTTTTTTTTCATTAATATTTTTTTTATCACTATTTTTTTTTTCATCAATATTTTTTTGTTCATCAATTTTTTTTCGTCAATATTTTTGTTATTAATTTTTTTTTTTGTCGAATTATTTTGTTCATAAATATTTTTTTATCATAATTTTTTTTTTGTCAATATTTTTTTCATAAATTTTTTGGCAAAAGTGCACTTTACAGAGGGCAACACGAAATTAAAATTTAAGGAGCTGGGCCCCTGACCCACCTGGAGCCAAAAGAGCCATCAGGTCTGTGTGGATACTCAATTTAAAGGTAAGTAAAAAAAAAAAATGAAAATTAAGAGAGGCTAGGTCCCAGGGGCCTTCTAGGTCCATAAACCCGTCCTGATTGTATTTTTTTCAAAAAAAAATATAAAATTTTTCTAAATTATTAAAAAAGAACGTCCAGCCGGTCTTTCGGCCGGGCTCAGGGACTAAAAAACCCATAAATTAATTTAGTGGCATCGCAAAATCAAGTTTGTTTTGTGTATCACCCGGTTAATTACTAAATGGCTAAACTATTGAACAGAAAGATACTAAAACGGATCTAGGGGCTACAATATTGTTAAAATACATACAAAAAATACATATTTGCAATTGTTAGCAAATTACCTTTCATTTGAATACCCATACATAAATGTTGGTGGGTAGGGCTATTGTTTTGCTCCAGGGGGTCTTCCGGGGCCCAGTCCCCTTAAATTTTAATCGTGGCATATTTTTGTTTTCCAAAATATTCGTGTCCAGTAAAGTGCACCTTAGCCAATTTTTTTTCCATCAAATATTTTTTTATCAATAACACCGCACAACAAATCGAAGGTTTTTGGCTCCGGTTTAAAGCTTCATATAAAAGCCTGCACAGCAGCCGCTGGGTGGAATAAAAATCTGGTATAAAGCGTGAGAGTAGAATTGAACTATGATCTCAAAAATATGATCAAAAAAAATTTAATATGTTGCACTATCAGTGGCCAAACATGCATTTTAAAAAAACACTGTCAAAAAAATTAGAAAACACCATTTTTAAAAGGCTCTAAAACAAAAACCAAATGATCAATCTTTACTGCGATGAGCTCAAAATTTAGGCAAAAGTTCATTATTTCTTATAGACTTTTAAACCCATTCAAGATATCTTCCGGTTTATACTACAAATAAAACAGAAAGCTTAATTTTGTAAAATATTTATTTTTTTGGAGTTTTTCTTTGAAAAATATCAACAAACTAAGGTAAATTTTACAAAAATGGTAATTTTAACAGTATCATTTTAAAACGCAAGTAAAGCCCAACCAAACGTAATAATTTAAAAAAAAATTGTGTTCTATGTTGGAGACCATAGAAAAATTATACTTTTGTGCATAATCCCAGATTTGTATTCCACTGAATGCAGTGGCGGGTACAGCTTTTGGCTTTGGGGGGGGAAATTTTTTTTTTTACTTCAAAGAAAAAAAATCATAATGCTTTGTCGGACGAACAAAAAAAGGGATACGTTTCATTTGCAAAAAAAGTGATGGGAAAGCTAAAAAATCATAAAATTTATTAGTTTTTGCCGAAGGAGGTTTGTTTTTAATGATCGTATATCGTTTAAATAATATTTTTTTTTTTTTTGCTTTTTCTAAATCTGAGAATTTTTCAATAGAAGAAATTCGTCTTACATAGAAAATATCAGATGATGAAAAAATGATTTTTTATAGGTCAAATGTCTCAGAATCTCAGACTTCTTCTCAGATTCTAAGGCATTTTTCGTACAGAAAAATTTTTGGATTCTTAGAACTTTTTTTCACAGAAAAAGTCTCAGATTCTGAGAAATATTTTAAAGCATTTTCGAGATAATTTTCCTATAGCAAAGGTCTCAGATTATTAGATTTGTTCGTACTGAAAAAATTTCAGATTCTGAGACCTTTTTCTATAGAGAAAGTCTTAGACCTTTTTCCTAAAGAAAAAATCTCAGATTTTCAGATCTATTTTTCTATAGAAAAAGTCTCAGATTCCGAGACATATTCCTAAGAAAAAAGTCTCAGACTTTCAGACCATTTTCCCATAGAATAAGAAAGGATACAATTCTGGCACTTTTTCCCCTAAAGAAAAGGTGACAGATTCTGAGAAATTTTTCTTAATAAAAAGTCTCTGATTGTAAGAACTTTTTCCTTCATAAAAAGTACAACATTCTGATGCAAAGATCATTTTCCTATAGAAAAAGTCTAAGATTTTGAAACCCTTTTCAAAAGAAAAATTCACAGATTCTGAGACGATTTTCCTATAGAAAGTCTTAGATTCTAAAACCTTTTTCATATAAAAAAAGTGATTTTTCTAAAGAAAACGTCTCAGATTTTGAGACCTTTTTCCTATAGAAAAATTCATAGATTCTGAGACCTGTTTCCCAAAGCAAAAGTGTGAGATTTTGAGACATATTTCCTATAGAATAAGTCAAAAATTTTAAAATTCTGAGACCTTATTCCTATAGAAAAAGTCTTAGATTCTAAGACCTTTTTCCCCATAGAAAAAGTCACAGATTCTACGACCTTCTTCCAATTGAGTAAGTTTCAACTTCTGAGACAATTTTTCAACAATTAAAAGTCTCAGACTTTGAGACCTTTTCCTTTTTAAAAAAGATTCAGATTTTGAGACCCTTATCCTTAAAATAAGTCTCAAATTCAGAGATTTCGAGACCTTTTTCCTATAGAAAAAGTCTCAGATTCTTAGACCCTTTTCCTATCGAAAAAGTCTCAGATTCTGCGACCTTTTTTCCTATAAATAAGTCTCAAATTTTGATACCTTTCTTCAGTAGAAAAAGTCTCAGATTCGGAGACTTTTAGAATGTTTGAGGATGTGAAAAATTTGTTTTTTTGTACCTTTTTCTATGGAATAAGTTTCAGATTCTGTGACCGATTCATTCTGAAAAAAATTTCCGAAATGGTTTTTTAAACGTAAGACTAACAACATTTTTACGATTTTAAGATATTTTTCCTTTTCCTATATAGCAGACAAACATTTTTTATGTAAACCAAATTAAGATCCTGTAACATTTTTCTATACAAAAAAAACATATTATTCTAAGTCATTTCTTATACCAAAATTCATAATAAGATTGACAGATATTTTTTCACAAAAAATTTTCAGATTAAGTCACATTTTTCCTTTAAAATTTTTTAAAATTTTCCCTAAAAAAATTTTCAGATTTTTTTCTCTGAAAAATTTTTGATTTCAAAATTTTTTAGAAAATTCCCTTCTTTCTTTTTTCTTCTTTTTCTTTCTTTTCCTTTTTTTTTCTTTTTTTTCTTTTTTTTCTTTTTTTTTTTCTTTTTGAAATTTGGTCTGGGGGGGGAAATTTCCCCTTTTTCCCCCCCCTTGTACCCGCGCATGACTGAATGGCTGCTGTGCAGGCTTTCAAATAATGTAAAAATCGTAATTTTTCGCATTTTCAACCGTGAATAACTAAAAATCTGGAATGGGAAAATTTGGAGAACAGATTTGGAATCAGGAGATCGAAGTCTAATAAAATTGATCATCAGAATTCAAACCGGAAAATGAGTGTTGAGCGGTGTAATCTTTTTTCATTAAAAATTTTTTTTCATAAAAAAGTTTTTTTATCGACAAACACAGACAAACAGATTGATGGATATCACTAAAATGTCTTAGAAACCTTTACGGATCAATAATATATAAACATAATGGGGTCCTCGAACGATATTTCGATGTGTTTTGCATGGAATGACAAATTAATGTCGCGTTATTTTTTCTAGAAAAATTTAACCTATTTATACAGCAAAACATTATCATGATTCAATGGTTTGGGCAAGAGAATAAACTTCGTAGATTTTTTTTGTCTAAAAGTGCTTTTATAGTCTTATATTTTTTGGTTTTAAAGCGCTTTCAAGCACTTAATGGGTAGTGTTATATAAAATATTTTGTTTACTTTTTTACCTCCCTCTAATGTACATCTATCTCTGTTGTATATGCACGTTAAGGTGGCAGCGAAATTTCAACTTTGGTTTTTAAACATATCATACATATATTGTGCCATATTGTCTTAAACTGATGTAGAACAAATTTTAGGCAAATCGAGTAACTATATCTCGTGCCCCATTGAGGTCAAAGTTCACAAGGAAAAAAAAACCATACAAGCAAAATATTGTTTTTCGACTTTTTACATTTTATGTTTCAACGTTTGATTTATTAGTTTATTAACGGCATAAAAAATATCATTTCGATAGGACAAGTTTTTTACTTTTATAAGGGACTAAAAAAAATTGTGTCTGGTTAGAGTCATACAATAAGAAAATTATGTCATTAACTGTTTGTAGGTTATTTTAAAAATTAATCAGTAAAGTTATTTTAAAAGAAAAATCATTAATTTTATTATGGATTTCTTGTTTTCTACTGTTTCTGTAGTTTAAAAAAAAATAATTTACTGTCTTAAAACTGAATTTTCTGTTACATTCAATTTCGGCAGTAAAAAATTTCTTCTTTAGTTTTACTGTTTTTCAATACAAAATAAGTGAATATTCACTAGTTTTTTAATGTTTTGGATAGCCATTAAATTAACATTAAAATTGAATGTAATATCCCAGTCAGAAAAATACAATCGCAAAAGCATCGTGAAAGCGTTGTAGACGGTTATACGAGCGTTCTGTATACCAACTTCAAAGCGCCTTCAGATGATCCGAATGATAACATCGATCTACGCTAGGTTTAAAGCGTTTTAAAAGCGATGTAAAAAAGTGCTTTGAGAACGTTTTTTTTTTTTTAAGTCATCAAAGCGCTCTAAAAGCCCAAAGTAAAGAATTTCTGTTTTAGTTCGGTTATAATAATTTGTTTGATACAAAGTGAAATCCGAAAAAAAGTTTTTGTACTCAAAAATATTTTCAAAAAAATTTTCGAAACTTAGAAAATTAAAAAAAAAAAAAAAATCTGAAAACATTTTTTATGATTTTTTTTACTTAAAAAAAAAAAAATTGTCAAAAATATGTTATTCAAAAATAGTTTCGAAACTTAGAAATTTTTTTCAAAAAAAAAAAAATAAATATAAAGAACTCTTAAAACGCTTTTCGAATACGCTCGCAAAGCGTTCCAAAAAAACGTTTTGAGATTGCTTTTTGTTTGTTATAGAGCTTTCAGAACACTTTTCAAAAACGCTCGCAAAGCGTTTGAAAATAGCGTTTTGAGAATGCTTTTTTTTGTAACAGAGCTTTCAGAACGCTTTTTTTTTAGAACCGTCGTCAATTTCTGCTTGGGATGTTTTTATTTTAAATGAAAAAATAGTGGAATGGTTTCTAAATAAAATTTCATTTGTTTTAAGTGAATATTCACTGGAATTTACCTACATAATTTTTTGAGTGTACACTAAAAATTTTTATTTTTTTTATTTTTGACAGGAATACATTAAAGATTTGTTGTCGCTCTTATACCTGGATTAAATTTAATTTTTGCCATCGTATTTTGGTATAAAACTGGGGTGAAAAACTGCAAAAATACAGTTTTATCCCTACTCAAGACCAAAAACAATTAAAACCTATTTTAAAGAGCGACAACAAATCTTTTGCATGCTTGTCAAAACTTTTAAATTAAAAAATTTCCTCGACCATAACAAAATTTTTTGTCGTTAATAACCTAACATAGCTCACTAAAATTCAAAAATAAAAAATTAAAAAATCTAAAAATAAAATATTTTCTTGTATAGAATTTTTTTTACCTAATGAACTTTGACCTCAATAGGGCATAGGTTAAAGTTATCCGACTTGGCTTAAATTTTTCCTAAATCAGTTTAACCCAAGTGGCACAATATTCCGCCCGAAAGATATTCAATTTCGAAAAAAATATTTTCCCCATACATTTCGCTGCCACCCTAATGTACGTGTTTAAGTGATGACGACGAAGAAGAAAGTACAAACTTTCTGGATTTTTTTTTATGTTTTGACTTTTTGATGTGACGCGTTACATGACGACACATGTGCCTGTATGCTGTACTTGTCTGGATTGCAAAATATCAAAGTTTGTGTAATGCAAAATTTAGAAATAATACTTTAAGATGAAAATAATGAAAAATATTTAAGAATATATTTAATTTCATTGTATTGTCGTTTTTCTACAGAAAAAGCAAAGTTTTTTAGCTCGAAATTGAAAAGTGAAATTTTTGGCAACAAAAACATTGCAATTACATATTGGGAACTTGAAGTATTATTTAATTTTATCTGTAATTTTTTTTCTTAAGTTGTTTGGATTATATCTCTCATTGTTTTTAGTGTAAACTTAAAAGTTTAAATTGACTTTTGAACACAATTTTGTCAAAGTTTATTATGAAATTATTTTAACAATTTTTAAATAAAAAAATTTTTTCTGACTCAAAAATATTGTCAATTTAAGAACTTTTCTTCACAAAATATCTCAGAATCTGTAAACTTTCTTATTAAATAAATGGATTAGACATTTTTTTAAGTTATAATAGTTTTTTCGGAATTTTTCTATACGAAAAAGGTTTTAGAATCAAAGAATTTGTCTATACAAAATGTAACCAAATAGTTACTTTAAAAGTTTACTGGGTGTATTGACGGTTTACAAAATTAAAGATGTCGACATAATGAAAAAATGTTTTTAAATATGTGTTGCCTTATAGACGTTATTGGCCAAAAAATGGAAATCCTGGCCCACACTGGTGTGGTTATCTCGAGTCATTATAAAAAGTAAAATTTAAAATGTTGATAGATCTTGGTCCAGTTATTTGGGAAAAAATTTAATCCTCATAGATCTATTTCAAACTGATAGTATTTGAAGCTAGAAATACGTTAACTATAATAATTTAAAATTTCATGTGTATGGATACTTCAGAACTTATTGAATGGCTGAATTATTTAAAAAAAAAAATGCCATTTCTTCCACTGTGTACTGTGGTAAGAGTGTATAATAAAAAATCTTCCATTCTTAATTCACTATACATTAATACGCCCTGAGGATAATTGGATAAGTGTACTGTAGATTAGGGTGGGTCGATGATATGCATATTTGTGAATCTCGTTAACTAATAGCAAAAAGTTGGTGCACATTTTCGAGCTAATAACGGGGAAAATTAAAAAAAAAAAAAGGAGCACACAGAAAAGAAATTTGCTAATTTCCAACTGAAATTCAGTTGTTGCACCAAAAAGTTGGTTGATGCATTTGTATTACGGTTGTAACAACTAAATATCGGTAGTTACAACTATATTTTGTTAATACAACTGCCTTTTAATTGATACAACTAAAAAATTCGTATGCCACAGCAAAATTTACTAGCAGCATACGAACTTTGAGTTGATACAACTGAAAAATTCAGTTGGAAATTTATTTTTCTCTGTGAGGGTACTTTATGTCCTTTATAAGCGGTTTAAGTTCGCGGTTTTTAGAAAAAAATATAAAAAAAAAAAAAAAAAATATTTAATTTTTTTTTTTTTAAGAAAATCTTATTAAGAAAAAAAATCCTAAAAAACTTTGGCTGATCAATTTTGGTCCATAGATGGAAGCATTTCAAAAACCAGAAAAGTTGGATTTTTTTATATAAAAAAATATCTATTTTATTTAAAAATGACACTAAAATGGTGCATAAGGCCGATTTAAATACAAGAAAAATAAAAAAATAGACTGATATTTTCAAAAAAAATTCAAATAAACTTTATATTTCTTAATAAACTTTATTTTACAAAATTTTGAAAATATATTAAAAATACCATCGATGACTAAAACTACGCTTATACCATTTTTTATTATTTTCCCCGCTATCATCTCGAAAATGCGAGACGAGTTAACGATATTCGCAAATATACAAATCATCGACCCACCCTACTAAAGATGTATTCACTTCATTTACTGCAGTGTTCTTGAATGCATTAATAAACTCAAATTATCGAATACCATTGTCGTCATCATCATGTGATACAATAATCATAAAATCTTATTTATTTTACAACAAGTATTTTTTTACAAAGTTACTCATAAGTAAGTACGAGGATCATGTCTGTTACTGACTATTTACTAAATAAATTTTTATATAACAAACGTAATTACTGGGACTACTTTGTATTTTATTATGCAAAAAGATACATTCTGTTTTCGCAAATAACAGTTGTTCTTAATCAGTACACGATTACGTAAATTTTATATATGGTAATGAAGTAAATAAGTTAATATTGTATGAGGTATTCGAATTGTGAATACGCTTTAATATATCGAGGGCGAATATTTCAAACTTGGTATGTGCATAATGAATATTGCTTAGGATATCAAAAAGAACTGATATTTTTAGGTAATTTTAAGAGTTAGTACCCAGTAAAAACTAGGTAATGTGTTGTGAAAAGTAATGACTGGCAATTACATTACTTATAACAACTACTCATTACCCACTGCATTACTTAAGTCCAAAAAGCAACTAGTGGCTTATATTGTAATATGTAAGAACTTATTTGCAATAATATAAATAATAAGTTATTGAGAATGTTAAAAATAAATACTTATTTGCAAGTTCACTTGGGAAATTAAGTCCAATCAGAAAAAAACAATATTTGTTTTACCTTTTTAGCTTAAAGTTTCGCGAAAACTAATAATCTATCCATTAATAGTTATTTAAAAGTCAGTTTGCAACTATTTATTTTATTCCTTATAAGTAACTACTTATTTTACTCGTTAAAGGTAAGTAGTTATTTATCTCCCTACTCGTAAGCTTGTAGGCACTAATTATTTTTGTCTCACGGCCTTTATAGAATAAGTAGTGTTTCATGCAATGAGTAAGTACATACCAATAATTATTACTAATTACTATACTCATTACTAGTAATGCAAAAATTTGCGGGGTATTATTATTTTGTCTTTAATATAGTTAAAAACAATTGTTTTTGAAATGCTATTTCGGTTTAAAATTAATTTGATAGATGACAACTAATTCAGTTAACACATTTCTATCGAAAACTCTCCTTCGAAAATATTGCTGATGGCAAGTTTTGTATATTCGACCTCGATATCTATATATATAATTTCCCTATTTGTGTGTTCCTCTTTTTTTGTCTATCCAGAGCTTTTTGAAGCCCACTGATGAGCTACAAAGCTGAAAATTGGCATGCTTATACTAAAACACCTGCGGCAGATCCTAACGTAGCCGGATTTTCGATTTTTTGCCTGTGGGCGGAGAAATAAGCGGAAAAGTGGACGTGGCAAAATGCAATTTTTTGACGTTTTTGCTTTATTTAAAGCCCCCAAATGACTTAGGAATCTGAGAATTTCCTAGAATATAGTCCTAACGATGCCGCATATCCCCACGTAGTCGGATTTAAAATTTTCGCAATGTGGGCGGAGAATTGAGGGGAAAAGTGGAGTGGCAAAATTTAGATTTTTTTAAATTTTTACTTCTTTTGAAGCCCCTAAATGACTTAGGAAGCTGAAAATTTCCTAGAATATAGTCCTAACGATGGCGCATATCCCCAAGTGGCAAAATTGGGATTTTTTAAAATTTTTACTTTTTTTGAAGCCCAAAATGACTTAGGAAGCGGAAAATTGCATAGCATTTAGTTTTAACAATGAAGCATATCCTGAAGTAATTGGATTTAAATTTTTTAAACTGTGGAAGGAGAATTAAGAGAAAAATGGGGCGTGGCAAAATTGTGTTTTTTAATATTTAATTTGAAGACCCCCAATGATATATGAAGATGAAAATTGGCATTTTTGCTTATTTTAAAGTCCTCTAATGACTTAGGATGCTGAAAATTTTCTAGCGTATAGTCCTATCGATGAAGCATATCCTGAAATAGTCAAATTTTTAATTTTTGGACTGTTGGCGGAGAATTGAAAGGAAAATGGGATGTGACAAAATTGAGATTTTTAACATTTTAACTTCTTTTGAAGCCCCCAAAGGAAGCGGAAAATGCACATAATTGGCATGTATATAGAAGGTTTCATGTGGAAGATCAACACGAGCTTGGATTTTTGATATCCAGTGTATGGGTGGAGAATAAGAAAGGCAAAGGGCGTGGTAAATTTATTTCCATCTATTTTCTGAATATATATTTTATTTTTTTGTGTTTCTCTTATTTTTTGTGTATCCAGCGCCTTTTGAATCTCATTGATGGACTTAAAAGCTTAAAATTGGCATGTATATAATAAAACACCAGGGACAGATTCTTACGAAGTCGGATTTTTTGCCTGTGGGCGGCGAATTACGAGAAAAAGGGGACTTGGCAAAATTATTTTTTTTTAACATTTCAGAGTATTTTTAAGCTCAGCCCCAATGAATACGGAAGCTGAAAATCCCTAACATGTAGTCCTTACTATGAAGTATATTCTAAAGTAGTCCGATTTATCATTTTTGGAATGTAGATGGAGAGTTGAGAGAAAAAAGGGGCAAGGCAAAATTGTGTTTTATTTTTTTTTATTTGACTAACTTTAAAGCCCTTATGACCTATGCAGCCGAAAATTGCTAGCATATTGTCCTGACACTGGAGCATATCTTTAAGTAGTCAGACTTAAAATTTTTGGACTGTGGGCGGAGAGTTGGGAGGGAAAAGGGGCGTGGATACGAGTATAGTACTAACGATGGAGGTTATCATAAAGTAGTCAGATTTTGGAATACACAGAAAAAACAGTTTAATTGTGCCAGCCGAATTAAGAGCCAACTGCATGGTTTAATTAAAACAACTGAAATTTTCGGTTACAACCGAAAAATTCGGTTTTTGTTATTAAACTATGCAGTTGGCTCTAAATTCGGCTGGCACAACTAAACTGTTCTCTCTGTGTAGGGACGGAGAATTAAGAGAAGAAATAGGCGTGGAAAAATTCTGTTTTTACATCTTACATAATTTTGAAGACACCTTATGACCTTGAAAGATGAAAATTAGAATACATATGGTTCGGACTATGGCAAAGATCAACTCTGACCTGGATATCCAGTGAAAGGGCGGAAATACAAAAAATCCGTTGTGAATTTTGTTAATTAATCTGTAACGTAGCCGGATTTTCGGCCTTTAAGTCAGGGGGAGTGGCGGAAGACAGCGAAATTTAGTTTTTAAATATTTTAACTATTTCTGAAACCCCTAATGACTAAGGAAGCTGAAAACTGTAAAGCATAAAGCATTGACAATGGATCATATCCTTATGAAGTCAGATTTAATATTTAAACTGTGTACGGAGAATTATAAGGAAAAATTTAAGTGGAAAAATGTTTGTGTTTTTTAACATTTTAACTAATTTTAAAACACTTCATGATAAAAAGAAAGATAAAAATTACCATGTATATAGGAGTGACCATGGGACAGATCCACACGATGGATTTTTGATATCCGGTTTATGGACGGAGAGATGAAATGGGCGTGCTAAATTTAGTTCTAAAATTTTATCAATAAAACCTTTTATACTCATTAAATTTTTTTCCAGTTTGGGAAATATATTGATGTAACTCAATCTAGCAATATTAAATTTTTGAAGCACAAACATAATTTTTTATAAAGTTTGGTAAAATATTAAAACTATTGAGAAAAGTGATTTGGTGTTCCGCCTGGCAGGGACAGGCTATTCGACTAGTATTCAATAAACTTGTTTGCAGGAAGCAAGAAACTAGCATACATTTGAGAGGTTCAACTTCACTCTACTAAAATAAAAGTTTGTTAAATACCCTTCACAAATGATGTAAAAAAAAATTTTTTAACTTTTCCAAGCCCAGATATTTTTTTTGGAAAAGTTTTACAAAATTTTTAATTGATAAATTTTTTTTATGATATGTTAAATGGATACTACCAAATAGAGATGGGCGCTGGTCACGCGATTTGCGTGATTCACGTGAATCACGCGTGAGTGTAAGTGATTTTTATTTCAATCACGTGATTGTGAGTTGAAAAAAAATCTGAGTGAGTGATTAGTGAGTGAGTCATTTATTTTTTGCGTGAGTTTGCGAGATTAGATTTTTTGATTTGATCAATTTTTTTTAATTTTTTGTGAAAATTTTTTTTTTGTATTTTTTTCTTTTTGGTATGAAAATTTTATTGCGTGAGTAGATTTTGCGTGACTCAATCTGGCATGAGTCACGCGTGAGTAAGTTTTTTATTACTCACGTGAATGTGAGTGAACGTGAGTAAAAAAAAATTGCGTGAGTGATTAGTGAGTGATTCGATTATTTTTTGCGTGAGCATGAGGGAGTGTGAGTCAAAATCTACTCACGCGCCCATCTCTACTACCAAACAAGCGCCGATCCACCGGGGTGAAAAAAGGAATTCCCCCCTCCCAACAGATTTCGAAAGAAAAAAAGAGAAAACAACTAGCAAAATCAAATTCGACTTGGCCGAATCTATACATACCCTCCATAATGCCCTTTTTAAAGTATAGCAAATTTTCTAACGCGAAAAAAATTAACAATTTTGATTAGAAATATTTTTCTGTATGAAGAATTTGAGAATTTTTCTTTTAGAAATATCTGAGAAGTTTTCTAAAGCAAAAATCTAAGAAAGATGGGGAAAAAAAGAAAAGGAAATAATCTGACTACCCGTGTAAAAAAATAATTACATCAAAACATATCTCATTTGATAAAAACATATATGAGGCATTCCACACCAAATGTCCCGCTACAGAAAAACATGTGTCCCGTAAATTTCTGAATAGGTTATTTGGATAGCCCTATATGGAACTAAGAAAATTGCGTTTTTGGTTTTTCAAATTTTCAAAAACTGGGCTGAGGAGGCGTGGTCAAATATTGGAAAAATGGTCAAATTTGTGTCGAGTTGCCTTGATTAAATATTTATCACATTAAAACGGAATGCACCACAATCTCAAAAATTTACATTCTTATATAGTTTTGTATGGGCTATCGATTAAAAATTTTTTTTTTGGATAATTTTCAGAACCCGTTCTGAAATTTTCCATTTTTTAAAAAAGTCAATTTATCAAAAATCCGGCCACTTTTTTTTTTTTTTTTAATTTTTTTTTTTAAAGTTTAGATGTTTGTCCATCCACACAAAAAAATTCAGAAACACGTTCGGCGTTTTTTTCGAGAAAATCGCATTTGAATATTGAATTTCACGACAATTTTGGAATTTCCTTGTATTTTCTTGTTAAAACATGGCGTATGAGTAACAAATTTTTGCGAAACCAACGAGTTGATCCCATTTTAATTATTTGTTCATGTGTGGTGCAATATAGAGATGGGCGTGAATGCGATTTGACCCACGCAAGATTTGACCCACGCAATTAAAGTCACTGACGACTCGTTATTATTTTTAGTTTACTTGTGCAATCACGTGAGTCAATTTACTGTTACTCACGCTCACGCAATTTTTGATTACGCTCACGGTTGTTCACTCACGTTGATGATGATTTTACAAAAATAATAAAAACAACAAATTTTCTATGAAAACAAAGCACTGAAAACGGAAACTCAAAAAAAAAACAGTAAGAATAAAAAAAAAAAGTTAAAAATCACATCGCAAAAATTGGACTTCCTAATCACTCACGAAATGTTTTTCTACTCACGCTACCTCTTTAATATCGTGAGTGATTTAGTTTTTACTCACGTGTGATTCGCAAGTGAGTCAACCATCTCTAATATAGTATAAATAGGAAAGGTCTCTGGTAACGTTTTTGCGTGATTCAGGCAAGAATGACACTAACGCATAACTCAAGTTTGTTAAGTGAAAACTAAGTGAGGGTTTAATTAAAAATAGCTTAGTACGTGACCCGCCAGTCAATTTTTTCAAATGTTGAACGTTAAAGGATATATACCTACAATGTAGTCTCCGATTTATTGCTCCCGGTTTAATGCGCTTATCCAAAATATAAGATAAATCAAAAGAATATTGATGCATATAAACGTTAATCTAGTGATCTTAAGTTTTTGAATTTGTTTATTGTTATTTATGCTTCCGCAAGTGAATCAATAAAGCGGGGAACTCATTTTAGTGGTGATATTTCAGTTCATTTTAGTTTTGATATTTCAGTGAACTTTGTATGAAACTCTTTTACCAGTCTTACGCATTTAAGCGGGGTTTTGTTTATCAGACATACAAGCAGACATACATACAGACAGACAGACCACTTGATGTGCGTTTATAAGAGTTTTTTTATGTAAATGCATCAATATCCTTCTGATTTATTTAATATTTTGGATAAGCGCATTTAAGCGGGAGCAATAAATCGGACACTACATTATAGGTACATATCCTTTAACGTTCAACATTTGAAAAAAATGACTCGCGAGTCACGTACTAAGCTATTCACGACATTTAAGAGGTAGCGTTAGTAGAACATTTCGTGAGTGATTATGAAGTCCAATTTTTGCGAGATGAGTGAATGCTTAAAATTTTTCTTAAGTAAGTTTTTGTGATTTTTAACTATATTTTTTTTTTTTGGAATTTTACTGTTTTTTTGAGTTTTCGTTTTCAGGGATTTTTCATAGAAAATTTGTTGTTTTTATTATTTTTGTAAAATCATCATCAGCGTGAGTGAACAACCGTGAGCGTAATCAAAAACTGCGTGAGTAACAGTAAATTGACTCACGTGATTGCACAAGTAAACTAAAAATAATAACGAGTCGTCAGTGACTTTAATTGCGTGGGTCAAATCTTGCGTGGGTCAAATCGCACTCACGCCCATCTCTATATTGCACCACACATGAACAAATAATTAAAATGGGATCAACTCGTTGGTTTCGCAGAAATTTGTTACTCATACGCCATATTTTAACAAGAAAATACAAGGAAATTCCAAAATTGTCGTGAAATTCAATATTCAAATGCGATTTTCTCGAAAAAAACGCCGAACGTGTTTCTGAATTTTTTTGTGTGGATGGACAAACATCTAAACTTTAAAAAAAAAAATTTAAAAAAAAAAAAAAAAGTGGCCGGATTTTTGATAAATTGACTTTTTTAAAAAATGGAAAATTTCAGAACGGGTTCTGAAAATTTTCCAAAAAAAAAATTTTAATCGATAGCCCATACAAAACTATATAAGAATGTAAATTTTTGAGATTGTGGTGCATTCCGTTTTAATGTGAGAAATATTTAATCAAGGCAACTCGACACAAATTTGACCATTTTTCCAATATTTGACCACGCCTCCTCAGCCCAGTTTTTGAAAAATTGAAAAACCAAAAACGCAATTTTCTTAGTTCCATATAGAGCTATCCATACAACCTATTCAGAAATTCGTGCGACACGTGTTTTTTTTCGCTGGACATTTGGTGTGGAATGCCTCATATATGGATTATATATAAATAGATATAATCAGATCTACTCCATATATATTCATATCTGCTTCAGATATGTTTTGATCCGTAAATTGAGTCTATCTGACAATTTTACATATATGAACATATCTGAAAATTTCTGATCATATATGCCATATATGCAGGGGAGTATCCAGGATTTTATTTCGGTGGGAGCCCAACATTTTTTTTTTCAATATTTTTTCCAAAAAATTTACATTAAGCCTTTTTTAAAGTGTGAATTGTATCAGAAGCTAACACAATTTTACAAAGAAGATTATCAGAATCTGAAATTTAAAATTTAAAAGAAAAGTCTAAGATTCTATGACAATTTCCAGTTTAGACAGTTTATGTTATAGAAAAAGTCAAAGACTTTAAATCATATTTCCAATGGAAAACGTTTCTCGGAAAAAGTCACTTTAGAAGATGATTCTATAAACATATTCATAAAATACTTTTCCAAAAGAAAAGACTCCGGTTGTAAGACATTTTTTTCCCATAATCTGAGATATTTTTAGTTTTTCTCATGTTCTGAGACATTCTACACAATAAGTTTTAGATTCTGAGAAAATCTTTGCTTTTTCTGTAAGAAAAATGATTCACATTCCGAAACCTTTTTAAAAAGAACACAGTATAAAAAAGCCTTAGATTCTACAACATTTTTCCTAAAGAAAAACTCTCGGATTCTGAGAAAATTTTCCTATAGAAAAAATCTAAGATTATTAGACATTTTTCCTATAGAAAAAGTCTCAGATTCTTAGACATTTTTCCTATAGAAAAAGATTCTAATTCTGAGACATTTTTCCTATAGAAAGTCTAAGATTCTAATGCAAAAAGTCTCAGATTCTTCGACATGTTTCTTACAGAAAAACTCTCAGATTCTTCAAAATTTTTCCTATAGAAAATGTCTGAGATTCTTAGACATTTTTTCTACAGAAAACTTCATAGATTCTGAGACATTTTTCCTATAGAAAAGTCTCAGATACTTAAACGCTTTTCTAGAACAAGTTTTAGAATCTGAGACATTTTGCATATAGGAAATTGTCAGATTCTGAAACATTTTCCATATAGAAAAAGCCCCAGATTCTGAGACATTTTTCCTGAAGAAAAAGTCTCAGATTCTGAAATTTTTTTCCATAGAATAATACTCAGATTCTGAGACGTTATTCTTATAGAAAAAGAGATTTTGACAATAGAAAAAGTCTCAGATTTTGAGCTATACAAAAAGTCTCAGTTTGTGTCTCTGAGAAATTTTTCCTTTATACAAAATCTACGATTTTGAGATAATTTTCCTTAAGAAAAATTCGTTGATTCTGAAACATTTTTCGTAAAAAAAGTCTAACATTTTTCATATAGAAAAGCTTCAGATTCTAAGAATTTTTTTATAGAAAAAATCTTAGATTTTGGGATATTTTTCAGACTCACAATCAGAGGCATTATTCCTATAGAAAGTTCTCAGTTTCTGAAACATTTTTCATATAGAAAAGCCTCAGATTCTGAGAGTTTTTCATAGAAAAAATCTCAGATTCTGGGACATTTTTCCTATAAAAAAAAGTCTTAGATTCTGCGAAAAATGCTAATATTTTAAGGCATTATTGCTATAAAAAAGTCTTAGATTCAGAGACATTTTTTTAAGAAATAGTCTCGTTCTGAGAAATTTTCTAAAAGACAAAGTCGCATTTTAAGATTTGACTACATTTTACTTACAATTAGGTCCATTTTTTGTGTACATAAAACTTCAGGTTCTAAGATATTTTTTCATTAGAATCTTAAGTTGAAAAGTTACTAGTTGAAAAGTTCTAAGAAAAATTTTGAGATTTGAGATTTTTTTAACAGAAAATTTTTTTAGTTTTACAACATTTTTCTTCAAAAAATTTTAGATTCTTAAATGTTTTTCTATTTTTTTAAGAAGATTTTTAATATTGTACTTGTTATTTGATACCAAATCCTGAAATTTGAGAAATCATTTCGGGGGGGGCCCGGGCCCCCGGGCCCCCCCCCTGTATACGCCATTGCATATATGAGGCATTCCACACCAAATGTCCAGCGAAAAAAAACACGTGTCGCACGAATTTCTGAATAGGTTGTATGGATAGCTCTATATGGAACTAAGAAAATTGCGTTTTTGGTTTTTCAATTTTTCAAAAACTGGGCTGAGGAGGCGTGGTCAAATATTGGAAAAATGGTCAAATTTGTGTCGAGTTGCCTTGATTAAATATTTCTCACATTAAAACGGAATGCACCACAATCTCAAAAATTTACATTCTTATATAGTTTTGTATGGGCTATCGATTAAAATTTTTTTTTTGGAAAATTTTCAGAACCCGTTCTGAAATTTTCCATTTTTTAAAAAAGTCAATTTATCAAAAATCCGGCCACTTTTTTTTTTTTTTTTAAATTTTTTTTTTTAAAGTTTAGATGTTTGTCCATCCACACAAAAAAATTCAGAAACACGTTCGGCGTTTTTTTCGAGAAAATCGCATTTGAATATTGAATTTCACGACAATTTTGGAATTTCCTTGTATTTTCTTGTTAAAATATGGCGTATGAGTAACAAATTTCTGCGAAACCAACGAGTTGATCCCATTTTAATTATTTGTTCATGTGTGGTGCAATATAGAGATGGGCGTGAGTGCGATTTGACCCACGCAAGATTTGACCCACGCAATTAAAGTCACTGACGACTCGTTATTATTTTTAGTTTACTTGTGCAATCACGTGAGTCAATTTACTGTTACTCACGCAGTTTTTGATTACGCTCACGGTTGTTCACTCACGCTGATGATGATTTTACAAAAATAATAAAAACAACAAATTTTCTATGAAAAATCCCTGAAAACGAAAACTCAAAAAAAAACAGTAAAATTCCAAAAAAAAAAAATATAGTTAAAAATCACAAAAACTTACTTAAGAAAAATTTTAAGCATTCACTCATCTCGCAAAAATTGGACTTCATAATCACTCACGAAATGTTCTACTAACGCTACCTCTTAAATGTCGTGAATAGCTTAGTACGTTACTCGCGAGTCATTTTTTTCAAATGTTGAACGTTAAAGGATATGTACCTATAATGTAGTGTCCGATTTATTGCTCCCGCTTAAATGCGCTTATCCAAAATATTAAATAAATCAGAAGGATATTGATGCATTTACATAAAAAAACTCTTATAAACGCACATCAAGTGGTCTGTCTGTCTGTATGTATGTCTGCTTGTATGTCTGATAAACAAAACCCCGCTTAAATGCGTAAGACTGGTAAAAGAGTTTCATACAAAGTTCACTGAAATATCAAAACTAAAATGAACTGAAATATCACCACTAAAATGAGTTCCCCGCTTTATTGATTCACTTGCGGAAGCATAAATAACAATAAACAAATTCAAAAACTTAAGATCACTAGATTAACGTTTATATGCATCAATATTCTTTTGATTTATCTTATATTTTGGATAAGCGCATTAAACCGGGAGCAATAAATCGGAGACTACATTGTAGGTATATATCCTTTAACGTTCAACATTTGAAAAAATTGACTGGCGGGTCACGTACTAAGCTATTTTTAATTAAACCCTCACTTAGTTTTCACTTAACAAACTTGAGTTATGCGTTAGTGTCATTCTTGCCTGAATCACGCAAAAACGTTACCAGAGACCTTTCCTATTTATACTATATTAGAGATGGTTGACTCACTTGCGAATCACACGTGAGTAAAAACTAAATCACTCACGATATTAAAGAGGTAGCGTGAGTAGAAAAACATTTCGTGAGTGATTAGGAAGTCCAATTTTTGCGATGTGATTTTTAACTTTTTTTTTTTATTCTTACTGTTTTTTTTTTGAGTTTCCGTTTTCAGTGCTTTGTTTTCATAGAAAATTTGTTGTTTTTATTATTTTTGTAAAATCATCATCAACGTGAGTGAACAACCGTGAGCGTAATCAAAAATTGCGTGAGCGTGAGTAACAGTAAATTGACTCACGTGATTGCACAAGTAAACTAAAAATAATAACGAGTCGTCAGTGACTTTAATTGCGTGGGTCAAATCTTGCGTGGGTCAAATCGCATTCACGCCCATCTCTATATTGCACCACACATGAACAAATAATTAAAATGGGATCAACTCGTTGGTTTCGCAAAAATTTGTTACTCATACGCCATGTTTTAACAAGAAAATACAAGGAAATTCCAAAATTGTCGTGAAATTCAATATTCAAATGCGATTTTCTCGAAAAAAACGCCGAACGTGTTTCTGAATTTTTTTGTGTGGATGGACAAACATCTAAACTTTAAAAAAAAAAATTAAAAAAAAAAAAAAAAAGTGGCCGGATTTTTGATAAATTGACTTTTTTAAAAAATGGAAAATTTCAGAACGGGTTCTGAAAATTATCCAAAAAAAAAATTTTTAATCGATAGCCCATACAAAACTATATAAGAATGTAAATTTTTGAGATTGTGGTGCATTCCGTTTTAATGTGATAAATATTTAATCAAGGCAACTCGACACAAATTTGACCATTTTTCCAATATTTGACCACGCCTCCTCAGCCCAGTTTTTGAAAATTTGAAAAACCAAAAACGCAATTTTCTTAGTTCCATATAGGGCTATCCAAATAACCTATTCAGAAATTTACGGGACACATGTTTTTCTGTAGCGGGACATTTGGTGTGGAATGCCTCATATACCATACGAGTAAAAACTCAAAACTATGGGCACCTTTTTAAATTGTTCATAAATTTTTTTATAGTTTTTTGATTACAAACCATATTTATGCAGAAAACTTCTAAGAGCATTTTTGGTACACAAAATTCTCCAATTCTAAGACCCACACAAATCAAAGATTTTGAAACATTTTTGGAACGAAAGACTCCTTAAATTGCAGGAAATATTTTTAGTTTTGCAGTTTTTAAGGAATGTTGTTGAAATGGAATAACTTCCATTTTTGCCCTTTTTTGAACGTTATTTTAAAAAGACATTTTTGGGCTATGCGTATCCTTGCTCCGAATTGGACAAAATTTACTATAATAATTAGTGGCAATTTAGGTAATTACTACAATAAATAACATGAAGATTGAAGTTTTAGTTTTCATTTTATGCCATATTTTAATTTCAGGATATATTGGAAGGATACGAATCCTTGGGCGGATATTTACCAAATTCAAAATTTTTCTTGATCTTATCGATCTTAACAAGTGTTCCAAATTTTAACGCTCTAACCTAATTCCTTCTATTTTTGGCCACTCTTTACATGAAGGCGCAACACTGTGTGGCGTCCTGCAACTTTTTTAAAATTAGACACCAGCCTAAAAACATTATCATGTTAAAACAATTTTTGGCAACGCGTGGAATTATAGGAAAATTGTTAAAAAAAAGTTTTCACCCATTTTTATTATATAAGACAATTAAAATTGCCGTGACATTTCAGTTTTGTTATGATCGCACAGTGGGTTCGATGGTACCCAAAATGGCGATTAATTCAGATAAGCAGTAGTTTTAGAATATTATATTTTTTTATTGATGACCTAATATAAACACGTAAAAATACACAATTTGGAAAAAAAAAAAAAAATTGGAAAAAAAAAATTTTTTAACCTGTTAGGCGTTTTTTTGTTTTTCGGAAAAAAGGGTTATAGTTCACAATTTTTGCTGTAACTTTGGAATGAAAAGCGATAAATTAATAAAAAAAATTGGAAATTAAAGTGTACATATTGTGCTATCAAAATAAATTAAGAAAGAACGCATAATATATATTTATATTACCATAAATTTTATTTGAAATCCAATTTTTGTTTTTCACAAAATCTCATAAATGTACAAATTTATCTGAAAAAACGAATTTAAGGGAATATTATAGCTTTTTATTAACGAATTATCATAAATACATAAAAACACAGCATTTTAGAAAAAAAAAAATTAAAATTTTTTTTTTTTTAATCTTTTAGTCGTTTTTTTTTTTTGGTTTTTTGAAAAAAACATGGAACCCTTGAACATGTAATAAAGCTACAAAAAACAAATGGAGGGGACGTTTTTTGGCGTAGCGGGTAGGGTTTGCCGGCAGGCTATGGGGGAAACCTTCCCCTCGCCATAAACGTTGCCAAATAAATAAATGTCAGTTTTTGCACCTAATTAATAAAAATTTATCATTATTTAAATTATTTTTTTCAACAAACGCCCCCAAAAAGGGGCGGACCGAAAAATTGGCTTTCCTGATCCCATTGGTTAAAGTTCAGGTCGATGAACTTCATATGGCATTAAAATGTTTCATTTATTGAACAAATATTCAAATAAAACATGTAAACAACATATTTGTCTGCGGTTGTTTCATTTCTTAAAGGGGGAACTTTTCCCCCCCTGGTCCGATTTTGCTCGTTCCAGAACTTAACCAGCCTATGACCATTATACATATTTGTGACAAACTTCAGAATTCTAGCTCTTATTTTTTGTACTTTATGGTGTGTTCCACAACAGACGGACGGACGGACACACTGTCAGTCACAGAATGTCTTAGAATCGACCAGTGATCAATAATATACACTATATGGGGTCCTAGACCCATTTTCGATGCGTTACATACGGAATGAGAAAGTGAGTATACGCCCATACTGTAGTTGGAGGGTATAAACACACATTTAATGGTCTTGTTTAATAAATGATACCTAGACTTTTTATACAAAAATGGGAATAAAAAAAAGGGCCGGGAATTGTCCGGACTTTTTTTTCTTCTTAATAAAAGCTGATATCCTATACTTTTTAAAAATCCACAAAACTAAATCCAACTATTACTAACTTAATATTTGTGGCCCATTAAATGTGGAAAATATCCCAATTTCGGACTCTTTTTAAAAAAATTATTAAAAATGTTAAGACACAATTTTTATAAACAAAAAAAGTTTTGCAATTTAGTTTAATACCTGATGTTGAAGGTTCCATTATAAAAGATTTTATTTTAAAAGATTTAATACTACTAATAATCGCTTGAATTTTAAAAAAATCAAATTTTTTCACTTTTTTCAAAGACTGCAATAATTTTATAACTTTGACAGCTCGCCGCGAAAAAAATAAACAACTTAGTTGATTGATTTTGATAACTGGTGTTGCAAAATTTTATCTACTTTTACCCCATACCAAATTTTATAACAAAAATTTCATTTATAAATTTCAATTAATCGCCACTTTGGTACCATTTGAACCCAATGTGGATCGTTTCTTTCTTATAATTGTCAAAAGTTGTTGATTTTTAAATGTTTTATTGCGATTTGACGCGTTTAAATTATTCTGAAACTCTGTTATTTTCAGAATTTCGGAATTTTTGTTCGAAAATTCAAATAAGAAATGTTTGAGGATTAAAACAACAGAATCGCCAAATTTTTATTTTTGGACATTAAAATTTTCTAAATTTTTAAGAATCTAACAAATGTTGTGATAGAAACATTTCATAATAATAAAGCTTGATATGTTAAGGAGATTGTGACTTATAACTAGTTTGGGTTCACATTTTTCGATAGTATGATTTCTTTATAGGAGCATAAATGTGTTATCTTTAAATTTAACATATTTGAAAAATACGCTGGAGTTGTACGGCAAAAACTACAACATTTTTATGATTTTATGGCCTTCACAACCTTTTTTTTCAAAAAAAGTATTACTGTTTTTGCTCGACCGACAACGCTAAAGAGATGATTTTTTTTATTCGAAGTAAAAAAATTAAAATCCCCCATACTGTTGTTGGAGGTTATAAAAACAATAATTTTTTTCATTATTATAAAGGTGAATGGTGGTTAGCACTCTTAAAAAACCTTTTAGAACGTGTGTCGCTCTAAAAGGGTTTTTTCATCGTTTAAAATATTTATAGCTATTAATTGGATATATAAATAGCATCTGTCTTTTTTAATTACACTCTTTTGTTGTGAACACTCTTTTGTCTATTTGATTAACAAATTTACTATTTTTGTGCACTCTGTTAAACTTTTCATTTAATTCTGACAGAATTTACACACTCATAGCTATAAAATACTTTTAGTTTAATTAAAATTAAAAGTATAAAACAAAACAGGTGTGAAAATAATTTTAAGTAATTGGTTTTTAATAAATCTGCCATTTTTACACATCATACCATAGCAATTAATTACACATTCTTTTATGTTCACAACATCTACTACATGACATAACAAGAGGCATTTGTACTAACATTGGGTTGGATTAAAATTAAAAAAAAAAAAAAAAAAACAAAAAAAAAAATATATTGGGGGTATTCAAAGTCCTAAGTACTTGCCGGCGCTGGCACTGGTAAAAAAAATAACCTTTTGAAAATACCACTCAAAATACATGTATTTTTGGATTAAAGTAATATATTGCACATTGTACTATAATTTTGCTGACCACTTTTACAAAATTTGAAATTTGTATGAAAATTGTTATCATATTAATAATATTTACACTTTAAGACACTTTACCAATTTTTTTTTTTTATCATTATGAATTTTAAAGGAAAAATGTTTTGGTGAATTTTTAAGGCAAAATGTTTTGGAAAAATTTTTCCGGACACTTATTAGCAAATATTAGCATCCCAGCAAAACTTATATTACCAAATAAGGTATAAAATAAGGTATAGGATCTCTTATTTAATACATTGCAGCATTGATGATTTTAACAGGCGATGAGACTCAAAGTAATGCATCCACATTATCACAAAGAATACCGGTAAGGTATAAAATAAGTCATAAATTTATAACGAAGAATTCGAGTAAGGTGTAAAATATATGATATTTTATAGGTTACGAGAAATGAAATAATATAGCATACCAGAAGATAATATATAAGGTGTTACGAGTAGTGAAAAAGTAATTTTGTATTAAATTTACTCACGTGATTGTAAGTGAGTGTAAGTAGATAAAATATGCTCGTGAGTGTGTGTCGTTAGAAATTTCCTTTCGTGAGCCCATCTCTAGTTTAAAATTATGCATTTTTTTATAAAATAATTATTTTTTATGTTATTGTAATGCATTATGCATCCAATTATAAATAATGCATTATTTCAAACTTTGAAATAATACATAATGTAACCAAATATAAGTCATCATGCATTACGTAGCAAATTCTTAGTAATGCATTATTTTTCACTTGAAAATAATACGTTGTGGAACAAATGTTTGGTAAGACATCATAAAATAATGCTACAAGTAAGTTATATGCATTACCTGGTAATGTGTTATATAATCACCACCCATTACCCAAGTTTTGCTGGGATAATCTAACAATGTTGAAATCAGGCCCAGATTCTAATCTATATTTCTGAATTGGTCTGATAAATAAATTATTTTACAAACCAGCATACAATGTGTGTATTAAGTTTTATCTTACTTAACACCCCGAAAAATATGAAGCAAAAATACTTGAACCTCTTGGTAATTCGGATCACAGCACTTTTTCTGCATTCTTTTCGTCCTCGGCTCTTTAGAGCGTTTCTTTATCGGCTACTAAGCGCTCTGTTTATATTCACGCAAGGGTAATGTGTTATAACTCCTTATCAGTAATCCGAGGTAGTAACTACTTATTTATCTCCATCTTCTTCACTACTAGTTGTTCTCTTAAAATAATTTAAAATAATTAGTGTTTCATTTAATAAGTAACTACTTATTAACAGCTGTCTCGGATTACAAAACCCATTACTGGTAATGCCAAATTATGCTGGGTTGTCAAAAATCGTGTGTTATCTGATTTTGTTGACAGTCCAATAAGATTTTTGATTTTATGAAATATTTCAAAATATGACTGTGTGTTATTAGATTTTCATAAAAACAGCTGTTTTTAAAAATGTCAGTTTCATTTTGTTAATGATTTTTTGACAGTATTAAGACTTTGGTAATATTTTACTTTCTTAAAATCCAAAGACTCGATGCGATGATATAAACACTCCTTAAGGGACAATGCTAGTCCCTCTTAAAACGGATGACCAAGCGTTCACTGACCCGGTTGATGAGACTTACCTTTCGCTAGATTATTTGCAAGGAATTCGTTCTTGCCGGAAAACGATCAACCACTAAAAGAACATAAAAGAATATCCGGTACTATGCCTAAGATATTTTCGAGCTCGTGTAGTTTAAAGGGGATCTCAACGCTAATGAGTCACCATGGCCCGATAGCACACCAGCACTGGTGATTAAGCTCGTCGATTGGCCAACCTTTTCATATTTTCGTTGCACAAGGGTACATACACTTCCTGAAGGAAGGTGGCCAAGGTTAAACCGATCCTTTAGAAAGGTACATCTTGAAACTCTGAGAGGTATCGCCCGATATCAATTTGTTCGTCGCTCTAGAATAGGATGAAGTGCATGGTAAATAGTTTTCAGTGACCGACAGTGTGGCTTCCGTAAAAGTCGTTCGACAGGTGACCTGTTGGCGTTACTTTCTGATGAAAGTTCAAGTCGTTCAATTCGCAAATTTGGTTAAAGAAGGGTAGTTGCTTTGGATATTTTTACATAACTCCAACCAATCTCCCTAATATTTAAACTAGAGATGGACGCGAGAGTGAATTTTTACTCACGCACGCTCACGAAATAAAAAATTGCTCACGCACGATCACGCACGGATTTTTTTTCTGCTCACGTTTACGCACGCTCACGTGAGTATCTAAAATCTCACGCGCACGAAATAATCTTGCTCACGATGTCTCACAAAATTAAAATAAACAAATTTTTATTTTACTTTTTTTCGATTTCTTGTACAAAAAGTGTACACAAATAATCATAAATATTTATTTAATTACTCTATAAATTCAATAAGATGTCAATTTTCTTACTTGTTTTCTGTTTCAGGCAGCATAATTCAGTCACGCAAACTCAAGAAACAAAAATTTCTCAATCAAGCTCGCGCACTAAACTATTTTCTCTAATTACGAGCACTCACGATCACGTGAGTAAAAATAAATTTCACTAACGTTCACGCGTCAATTACGTGAATCACAAAAAAATCTTTACACGCGCGCTTTTCTAATTTATACCACCTATATCCGACCGAAGATGGAATACAACTCCAACATATGGGTAGACTTCAGAGTCCATTCTGAAGTTTTCGGACTCTGAATACCTATATAGTGAAAGGAAAACAAAATCTTGATTGTTATTATCTTGTAGTACCGTTTAAAACTTAAAAAAAAAAAAAAAACATCAATGCGGCCTTTTTGTGCAAACAGTGTTTGCACAGTAAGAATGTGCCACAATTTTTTATAAAAACTCATACAGGTTGAAAATTTATTTGTTTACATCCTTCTGAACACATTGTAATACTTTGACTACAACATTAGAATTCCTTTACACATCTTAAGACACAATTAATGTCACTGCTGTTTGTCTTCGCAGTGCTACAGCGATAATTCTTTTTTTAGGCTAGAAGAAAATAAGTAAAAATTGCATAAAAAATGAAAATTACAAATAAAAGTTAAAATATTTTATGAAGCTCTCTTTCTTGTACGAATGTTACTTTGTATGAATGTGGAAATTAGAGTGGCATTTGTATACAATGTGGGTCTGTCTGCTAAACCGATCCCTATGAAAGGTACATCTTCAAACTCTGAGAAGTATTGCCCGATACCAATTTGTTCTTCGCTCTCAATTGGGATGGAGTGAATGGTAAATCACTTTTCAGTCACCGACAGTGTGGCTTCCGTAAAAGTCGTTCAACAGGAGACCTGATGGCGTTACACCCTTATTAGTAAACTTATATAAACATAAACTTAACCCCATTGTGCTTAAAAAGCAGGTGAGAAAAATTTTAGGAATATACAAAAATACATAAAATCCAAAAAAAAACTGATAATTTTTTACTGTATTTGTGATTCAGCACTGCAGATTTGAGAATTATAACTTGGTTCAGTTTAAACCAACGTCACCGATTACATGTAAAACTAAAGAATTTATTATATTTATTATAAAAATTATACGTTTTTTGTGTTGAATTTAAAAAATAAGTGTCACACTTATATACACCCAAAAAAAACTTTGTAAAACTAACAAAAAAAAAAAAAAAAATGGCTAAAATTAGGAAAAATATCTAAAAAGCTCTGCGGTGACAAAAATTCCAGTAATATTAGCTAAATCATTTGTAAAATTACAAAATCTAACTAAATATTTAGTAAAACTCAAACTTAAGAACTTATTATATTTATTTTAAAAATATACGTTTTTTTTGTCGAATTTAAAAAATATATGTTACACTTATATACACACAAAAAAAACTTTGTAAAAGTAGCAAAAAAACAATGGCTTAAATAACAAGTAAAAAAGTTAAATTCGTCCTTGCCGAATGTAGTGATACCCTCCACAATATCAAAAAGATTATTGCAAAAAACTTTATTTAAAAGGAAATTAATTCTTGAAAAAAAAAAAAATTAAAAAAAAAAATTTCCGCGAAAAAAAATGTTGGTAAAAAAAATTCGCGATTTTTTTCTTTTTTTGTCAAAAAATATGTTCGTACTTGTTTAAATACCATTTGGTGCTCAATTATGTTCACATATGTCAACCAGCAGCCGAATTAAAGCATTTTGTATTTTTAGGTTATGTTGAATTTACTGAAATTTTTGAGGTGTGCGTACATTTTCGTTCATAACTTTTGAACCGCTGAACCGATATCGCTCAAATGCAATACCAAACTTCTCGGGAGAACTTCCAATAAATAAGTCAAGTTTCAGTCATCTCTGCAATATTTTGTCTGCGACAGCATTTTCCACAGACAGACAGACGGACAGACGGACAGACGGACAGACGGACAGACGGACAGACGGACAGACGGACAGACGGACAGACGGACAGACGGACAGACGGACATCGCTAGAATGTCTTAAAATCGATCGGGCATCATGGATATATATACTTTATGGGGTCCCAGATCGTTTTCGATGAGTTAAAAACGGAATGACAAACTTATATATACCCTCTATCACTAAGTGGAGGGTATAAAAAAAAAATATCTGAAAAGCTCTGCGGCGACAAAAACTCCAGAAATATTAGCAAAATCATTTGTAAAATTACAAAATCTCACTTAAAGTTTAGTAAATATCAACATTGTTGATTTAGGTAGGTACCAGGGCTTGAATGTACAAAAGGAAACGTGATAGCAGGTAAACTCGCGCAGCAGATGCCATAGGTACACAATAATGCTTTCACCGCCACTCCAGCATTACAAACTAAAATAAGATTCCCTTAATGTCACAAAGGCAAATTAAAATTCGAGGGAACTTGGGACAAGTCGTATAAGCAGAAATTTGTGGCCATGCTATAAATTGGGAAGGACAACATTCTTACTTTCACTCACGAGAATAGAATGTCGTATGTTGACAGATTTAATAACTGGACACTGTCTTGGGTTTTTCAAACTTTAAGCTATGATATCTCGAAAACCTGATGTGATGGAGAAATTCTGAGTTCAGATTTGGACTCAGCGCAAAACCATTAGAAAAATATATTATAGTCCCGGGCTTTCGACCTTTTTCAAATTTTGTTGGCCTGTGTAATTCAATGCTTTATCAATTCGACATACAAACATACATAATTTTTCAATCTTTCAATATTCATTAGAATTGGAATTAGTAAGACAGTGAGTTCTTTTAACTGCGAAATATTTGAAATCATCTAAAATATCAACTCAAATAAAGAAGACATCTTAAAATAATATTAGTTAGTTTTAATATTAGTATTAGTTTTTTGTCTTTGTAGATAACTAAAAAATTCGAGAAAATTTAATTTTAATTAAATTGTTTGGTTAACTTTAGTATAATTAAATAACAACACATTTTATTAATTTGATGACTAACATATTTTTTTGGGTGTACACTTACATACATATAATCAGAATATCAGACGTATAATTTTTTGGGAATTTTAATGAATGTTAAGACTATAAGTTATATGAACGCTAAAAGAAATTTTATTTGCAGTCTCTTATGTACAAATGTTTCAATGTATGTTACACATATGCCAGTACTCATTCTGTAACAAGAACTTTAAATTTTTTTTACATATTGTTTGTGAGGTTTGGAAGTGTTGGTAGTACTCACGTACACAAGCGAATACGCAGTATTATACTAAATACACTTATCTCCCAATCGACTCTTAAACCATCAGAATATTGGGGTTTTTGAGGTTGGTTAAAACCTACAAGGAGAAATTTTTTTTAACTGGTCCAATTTTTCCCATTTACGAAATTAACCTGCCTTTGACCAAGAGGAATCTGTACTAAACTTTAGGAGTCTACACCATTTACAGATGTAATTCGAAAAAGATCATTTGTAATTCGAAGATTCCATTTGTAATTCGAATATTCCAATTGTAATTCGAAGATTCCATTTGTAATTCGAAGATTCCAATTGTAATTCGAAAAAGATCAATTGTAATTCGAAAAAGATCAATTGTAATTCGAAAAAGATCAATTGTAATTCGAAAAGGATCAATTGTAATTCGTAAAAGATCAATTGTAATTCGAAGATTCCAATTGTAATTCGAAAAATATCAATGGAAATACAGTTGATATTTTTCGAATTACAATTGGAATCTTCGAATTACAATTGATCTTTTACGAATTACAATTGATCTTTTACGAATTACAATTGATCCTTTTCGAATTACAATTGATCTTTTTCGAATTACAATTGATCTTTTTCGAATTACAATTGATCTTTTTCGAATTACAATTGGAATCTTCGAATTACAAATGGAATCTTCGAATTACAATTGGAATATTCGAATTACAAATGGAATCTTCGAATTACAAATGGAATCTTCGAATTACAAATAGAATCTTCGAATTACAAATAGAATCTTCGAATTACAATTGATCTTTTTCGAATTACATCTGTAAATGGTGTAGTTCTCTTATTTTCTACTGAATCGTATTTATACATACGAACGGAGAGCATTCATAGTATTTTGTAGAATCGATCAACAAAATAAATAATTAATTCCACCAGACAATTGATAATTTCAAATCATTTTACAAAGTAATTATTTTGAGTGTATTTTTTTCAAAGAAAAATCTATAGTTTTTCCTTCATTTTTTTAATGGAAAAAATGTCGTCTTTTTTTGTAGGCAGTACCCTAATAAAGAACATTTTTTCCAAAATATTTTCATCAAACGGTTAATCGAGGGATATGTGTATCACATATTTTTGCTATTATTGTAAAAACACTTGCGAATTAAGTCGTTAATGTTATATGAAGAAAATAAAAATATCTTAATTTACGAACATTTTTATGTTAAAAAATACAACATAATGTTGGGTATTTATTTGGAGTTGCATTGCTTTAAAAAATCTTTTTGTTTTCACACCATTCCAATTTATGGTATGCTTGTTATATAATAATGTTTGTTACATCAAAATTAAGATTTAAAGGACAAATAAAAGATGATCGTTAGTTATGGGAAACTTTATTTCTGGCTTCATCACATTTGGGTCTACAGCATGTCAGGTTATTTGGCAGCTGGCGAGCATACATCCCTTGGGTTTGGGTGCGAGGGTTAATTTTTTTGAGAACTTATTTCTGTACAAAAGATTCCTTAAGAAAATTTTTCAAATTTTTCAAAAAAGTCTCCTGAAGAACACGTCACAGGTTATAAATAATTTTTCTGGCGGAACAGTGCCAAATTCTGAAACAATTTTCTAATAGAAAGAATTCTACAATTTCTCTGATTTTGAAGTTTTCTTAAAGAAAACATTTTGAGATTCTGTGACATTTAGCCAATAATAAAATTCAGAGGTTCTGAGGGATTTTGCAATTAGAAAGTCTTTTAGAATTTGTGAAAGTGTTTTTGTGCCTATTTGTGTTTACTGAATATTACGATGTATCGATTTTTAAATTTATTTTTTGTTTCGTGAAAATCGAAAATTCTCTTAACTCGATGAAATCGCTAATGAAGTTACGATTTCACTATTTTTTTTACCTAATAGTGTTTATAAACCGGTTAACCGGTTAACCGAAAAACCGGTTTATTCCCATAATTACGGTTTTTTTGCAAACCGGTTAACCGGAATTTAAAATTTCCGGTGCACCGAAAACCGGGTTTTTTCTGTCGGTTAACCGGTTTTTTAAATACATTCAAATCGGAATATTTTTGCAAATATTAAGGATTTTCACTTATTTTTTATGATATTTTCAAAATTTTGTTAAAAATACCTTGAAAATCCGTGAGAGTGAAAGTCTAAAATATTTTTTGTCTTCAATAAACAATTTTCCAAGTAGGAAATTTATTTAGAATCTGGTACATATTTAAATTACTCACTGTTGTAAGCGTTTTTTTGACACTTCATTGAAATTTTAATAAGTGAGTGTTAAAATTCCTGTTAATGGATAAAATGTCAATAAAAGAACACGAAAAAACCGGTACTGCAATTTACAACGAACTGATGTATATTTTTTGTTAAATAAACCCAATAAAAATTAAATTAAAGCTTCGGTGAATATGGGAAAATAAATCACAGTATTTAAATACCGCTATTTTTAAAGGGTAACAGTTGCCAACTTTGCTGAAAGAAACAAATATGTCAACATAAGTTATATTCTCTTTTTGTTTAATAAAAATTAGCAATTTTAAAGTATTTTTTGATTTTGTCAGTTAAAGAAAAAACCCGGTTAACCGGTTTTTTATTCCGGTTTAACCGAGAAAACCGGTTAACCGAAAAAGCTGATTTTCGGTTAACCGTGAAACCGGTTTTCCAAAATGTCGGGTTTTTATAAACACTACCAAATTGCCACACTCTTCCACATTAAAAATTTAATATCGTTGTTTTTTAACAAAAAATTTTCGAGCAAAAAAAAATCAATTTAACAATTTTTGTTAGTAAATATCCAAATTTCCAAGGTAATTTTACAAAAAATCTAGTAAAGTTTCAAGAATTTCTGGAAGTTTTATCGCGTTAAAAAATTTGTAAATTTACAATTTTATTGGTAAAAAGCTTGTAAAGCTCGTAGTTCTTACTAGAAATTCTCGTAAAATAATAGGTAGTACAAAATCTAGTAAAGACACGAGAATTCCTTATTCCTTACAATGCACTATAGGAAATTTTACCCCTTTTTTTGGCCAAAATTAATTACAGCCAAACGGCTGGACCGATTTGAATGATTTTTTTGGATATGAACTTTGAAAGACTGTAAAGAGTGAGGGAGGGACCCTTAAGACTTTTCATACACTCAAAAAAAAAAATTAGTAAAGCTTACTAAAAACTTACAAATAATTAGTTCCAAACGGCTTTCCAGGGTTATAGGTTCCCGCATCTATGATTTTAGATATATTATCTGGTTTTCTAAAATGTTTTTTTTACATTTTTTTTTTCGAGTGTACACTAACTAAGACTAAGAAGTAACAAACAATGGTAGGTTTTAAAAAGGATTTTATTCAAAAATTTGATTTTCGAGTTCTAAATCGTCAACAACATTTAAAATACATGGGTTCAAAATGACACAATTCTCCATTTCATCATCTTCGCTTTCGGAATTTTCTTCGTCTGCTTGACAATTTTCCACAAAATGTTGCTCTTCTGATCTCAGTAATTCTATCACTTCTGGTGGAAGCTTTAGTTTCTTCTGGTGCTTGATGCGCTTATTCAACGAAAGGCTGGAAATATAAGGATCTGATGTGTCCAATGCTCTATTAAAAACGTCTGTCAAGTTATTCACACGGCTACTTTTTCGTGCATGAAGCAATCTATCGGATTTATATATTTTGTGGCGCGACTCAGAGGCATCCTCACCAAAGCATCCAACTGGCAGCACAGTCGACTCTATAATTTGCCGCGAATGCACAAGAACCTTGTGTACAGTGGCTGTCATTGGTAACCAAGGATACTTCTGCATGAACATTGTGGCCGTTTGAAAACAAAAGTCTTCAAATTTTCTCGCATCTAAAGGAAGCTGACACGATAAACATATTAAAATGACTTTTAAATTAAAAATGAGTTCTTTGTCAATGCCCGTAATTTCAGAAAACTTTATATGTTCTTGGAACGCTCGCCGGGCCGTGTTGCCGTCATTAGTACTTCCATAGCCACCAGTCTTTGGCTTATCAACGTGCAAACCAATTTCATCCCAAAATAACTGTTGGATGTCAGCCTTTCTTTTTGCAACTAACGCTTTGTCAGTTTCATTTCTTATTTGCCACTTTTTAATGTCAATTTTGTATCCTGCATTCACAACAAATTCAAAAAAACGGATCCAACAATGCAGTGGACTTATCCCATACTTTAAATTCTCTTCATTAGGTTTAAATTTTTTGTTTTTGAAATCTGTTGTGCTCATGAAATCCTTTGGAGTAGCACCGCATAAAGAGCACGTCTGACTAGATTTTGTTCCAGTCAAAATATTTAGTACTTTGCCGTCAATTAAAGTTAAATACAGCTTAAATTTAATGCACAAAGTTTTTTCTTTACCAAGCTTTACTTCAAAAGCTCTTAAGGAATTTATTTCTTCTTCTATATTTTCTTTTTCTTTTAAAATAATTTCTTTAGTCTCATTTTTGTATTCTAATTTTAACGGTCGACAATATCTAAAAGATTGTGGTGTACGATTGTTCCATAAAATATTTCCCGACGCTTCTATTAAACGCAAAGGTATGATTGTTGTGGCTAAAAGGGAGGAGTCACAATTTTGAGACGAACCCGCCTTTTCAAACTGTTGCTTATAGTTTGTATAGCCAGTACTACCATCAAATCCATAACTGACAATGAGTTCGGCGTATAAAATGTCAGTTTTTTTTGTTTCCATTAAGGTAGATATAACTTCCTCTTGCACTTTTATTATTCTTTGGGATGTATGCTTCAGTAACATTTCCAATGGAACTTTCGCTGACGTATCAGTAACTATTATACCGTCTGGTCTGCATTTATATTTACTACGTGTAAGTTCTTTGTATGGAGGATATATATCGCAGTTTCTCATTTTGTTTTCATATCTTATATTGCAATATTGCTCTTTTGAAAAGTTGTTTTCTAAAAGAAAGGCTAGTCCTTCATCAGCAGATAGCTTAGTTGGTGTTGCTCTTGAAATAAGTTTTCGCACTTTTGCAGCTCTAGTCGGAGTACTGACAGTCTCTTTTAAAACCACTGCTAAATCTAATTGGTTACATTTACGAGCAGCCGCAGATGCAGCAAGAACTAGCGGTTCAACTTCATTATGTTGATCTTTGGAAATTTCTGCAGCAACTCGTCTTTTTGATCTCTCAGATTTTTGGCAAAAAGTTAATTGCGGCCGTCCAGGCTTCGATTTAGTGGAATCAGGCTGCTGTTTATGTTCTTTTATAGAAGTATTGCCTTTAAGCCAAACAGCATGCTGTTTTTCAAATACTTTCAAACTCTTACAACTTTTACTCCATTTCATATTCATATTTGAACAAAATAACCGTGACTTCTCCTTTATATATTGTCTAAACTTTTCGGAACAATCACTCTCAGGAATATATGTAAAGAAATGTTCACAAATAGCGGCTCTTTTCTCATATTCGTTGTGTTTCTGTCTCCATATATTGAATAACTCTGAATTTGGCACGCAGTAGTCACCTGCAAAAATACGTTTTAAAAAAAAGTTTGCGCATATCCGACCTTGAAATTTGATAAATTCGGAAGGTAATTGATTGTCCTAGAGAACTTATATGGTTTTATAGCTAACATATGCTATCATTTTTTTGTAAGTCTAAATAAAATTCCAATTCATAATTCCATAAGTTCAAGTTAAGGTCACTTCAATTTTTCCAAGTTAATCGATCTACTAGATAAGTTCACCAACATTGCACTATATATCATTAAAGTACTCACCTTCGACATTATTTTCCATGTTTTAGTTTTTAAAAATTATTTTTTTTTTTTATGAAAACTTTTATTAAAAACTATCACAAAATTTGCTGCACTCAATCGTTATTTAATAACGTATTTAGAAATTACAAGAAAAACAGCTGATAAAGTAACAGTAAATGAATTCTGTCAAAAAATTTAAAAAGATATGTTTGCTTTGTTGTATTTTTTTTATATTAAAGCAAAAAAAAATACACTTTGCAAAAATTTTAATTTTGACTTTTGGCCAAAAAATGGGTAAAATTTCCTATAGTGCAATGTAGTGTTTCCAATTATTCGACCCTGCGGGTAAAGCGGTTGTGGCATTCTTCGAAAAATTGTTTAATCGGTTACTCGGGTCGACTAATCGGAAAAATACAATCGGGCTTTTTGAATTTCTATTGGGATTTCTGATTTTCAATTGGCTTTTCTGAATTTCAATTGGGAGTTTTAAATTTCAATTTTGATTTTTTGAATTTCATTGGATTTTTGATATTTCTATTGGGTTTTCTGAATTTTAATTGGGCTTTTTTGAATTTCAATAGGGATTTTCTTAATTTTAAAAGGGCGTTTAAGCCTTAAATTGGGCTATCAAATAGTTTGTAGTTTTGTTTTTATTTTGGAAAAACATATTTGTTCTTAACTTATGAAAGCGTGAAATCGTTTTAATGGTGGAAAGCCTACTTGCCAGTAGACGTATAACGTCTGAATTGGGAGCGTCCGTCATATCTCGATTTGTCAATAGGGGCACACCACAAGGAGGTGTTCTTTCGCCGCTTCTTTGGAACCTGGCACTGAATTCAATGCTACTATCTCTAGAAGCACGTGGTTGTCATGTTGTCGCATATGCTGACGATGTCGCGATAGCGGTAAAGGGGAAGCATCTGCCAACATTGCGGGACATTCTTCAGGGTTCTCTGAAAGATCTGTCTAAATGGGCAAGAGACTGTGGTCTAGGAGTTAATCCTAGTAAAACAGAGCTTGTTTTATTTACAAGGAAAAATAAGATTCCTGCTTTCGATCCTATTTCTCTGGACGGTACTGAAATCACCTTCTCAGATGGAGCCAAGTATCTTGGAGTGTTTCTAGATAGGAAGCTGAATTTCAGGCGTAATATTGAAGAACGGGTGAGAAAAGCAACGATTGCTTTGTATTCCTGTAAAAGGGCCATTGGAAAACGATGGGGTTTTAGCCCTCAAGTCGTTCATTGGATCTATACAGCAGTGGTGCGTCCAATTTTGCTGTATGGAATCATTGTCTGGTGGCCTGCTTTAGAAACAAAGGCGAACTGTGTCTTTATCACGAAGGTACAGAGAATGGCGTCAATGTGCATCACTGGTGCACTTCGTACTACACCTACGGCTGCATTAGAAATCCTCCTTCACCTGATACCCTTGGACATATTGGGTAGGCAGTATGCAGCTGCGTCAGCAATTCGACTTAATAGCACGCTGCAATGGAGGAGTAGCGATTGTGGCCATAGCGCGATCTTGAAAAAGATAACAATACCACAAAATGTGGATTGTGCTCCCTCTTTGAGCCTCTTTGAGCGCCACTTTACCACTATGATACCATCCAGGGAGTCTTGGATGGGGGATACTCCGGGAAGTGGAGCTACCATAAATTTTTACACAGATGGATCGAGGCTGCACGAACAAGTGGGCTTTGGGGTCTATTCGGAAGAGCTTGGATTGAGCCTGGCTCGTAGATTGCCAGATCATTGCAGTGTTTACCAGGCAGAGATGCTGGCAATAAAGGAAGTGCCTGACTGGTTGAGCTGCAATGTCTTGTCTACAACCGCAGTCAACATCTATACTGACAGTCAAGCCGCGGTCAAGTCCCTGGATTCAATGTTTCTGAAAACAAGATCTGCCCTTAACTGCCGCACGTCTTTAAATGAGATGGCCAAGCAGTTTAACATACGACTCATATGGGTCCCAGGGCACAGAGACATTCCAGGGAATTGCAAAGCCGATGAGCTTGCAAGACTAGGAACTACCTTACAGGTTCCAACAGAATTGGAATGTGTTGGTATGCCTCTAGAAACTTGCAAGCAAAACCTACGGCTTTGTTCTGCGACGGAGACTAATCAAAGATGGGCAAATGGATGGACGTGTGAGACAACACGACTGATTTGGCCTTCTCTTAATCAGGGGCGCACAAGTGAGCTGATATCGCTTCCAAGAGGAGAGATTTCGACGGTGGTTTCTATAATTACCGGACACTGTCTTATAGGGAAGCACGCAGAGCGGTTAAATGTGCCGTCGAATGACTTTTGCCGAAGTTGCATGGATGAAGAGGAGTTGGAAACTATCGAACACTTTATTTGCCATTGCCCGGCACTTTCTGGTCAGCGACTTGCTTCACTGGGATCTAGGGAGCTGTACGATCTTTCTGATTTGTCGGATGTCAAAATTCAACATCTAAGGAGTTTCATAAGAAGCTCAAACTGGTTTAACGACAGGGACTAGTAGGGAAACCTATTACGATCCCGTGGTATCACAATGGACCTCAGAGTCTACGTGTGTTGACGTAAAACGTCAGCAGCCACTTACAACCTAACCTAACCTAACCTAACTTATGAAAGCGGTTGCAAAATTAGGAAGTGTTTGGAATAAATTATAGTACAATATAGATATAGTAATATTAACCGGTTAATCAAAACATTTTTACCGATTAATCGGGTCGAATTATTATTTGCGTTTTAAATTATTTGTTTCGACATTAACCGAAATAGAGGCGATTAATCGAGAAATCGGTTAATCGATTAACCGAATTGGAAACACTATTAAAATGTTACTAAAAAAAACCAAGGAATTCTTAAAGGCTAGGATGTGGCCAAAAATAATTTTATTATACCCTACACCACTCTGTGGTACAGGGTATAATGAGTTTGTGCTGATGTTTGTAACTACCCGCAATATTGGTCCTAGACCCACATTCAAGTGTACCGATCGACTCAGAATAACTTTTTAAGTCATTCTAGCGATGTCCGTCCGACCGTCCGTACATCTGTCTGTCCGTCCGTCCATGTAAACGTTGTAAATACGATACAGGTCGCAATTATCAATCGATGTGGCTTAAATTTGAAACTTAAGCTTCGTTTGGCCTAAGGACAAGCCCATTGAAATTGGAAAAAATCGGTCCATGTTTAGACCCAGCCCCCATGCAAAGGTTCGCTTTATTTTGGCACAAATGACTCTAATTACCGTATTATAATAGATATCCTTTTAAAATTCGTCAAGTACACGTGTTTTGTATTCATAAATTACCATTACGAATTTTAAAGGAATCGGAACAGTACTTCTTGTAGCCCCTATTCAAACCACCTTCCCGATATTCACATAAATCTCTCTAATTTCATGAAAATAGAAGATATTTAATTAAAATTTTGTTTGTGTATGTTTAACGCGTATTTTAACAACATAAAAAAAATCTGATTATAATCGGACCATTTTTGGACTTAGGCCCCATGTGAAAATTTCGCCCGATATTCAGTTAAAACGGTTTATTGACAGCAAAAAGAAGCTGATTTGATCACACAAATTTGGTTTGTTAGTGTTTTTTACACTTACTAAAGATTTGACAAAAGATGGATCTAATCGGTACATGTTTGAACTTGGGACCCATTTTGCGGTTAACTCGGGTGTAGGGTATTACATTGTCGGTCTTGACCGACTATAATTTTCATACTTGTTTTTTTTTTTTGTCATTGTACAAGGGTTTTTTTAATTGTAGAATAAAAATACCCGTGTAAAAAAATAATTATATCAAAACATATCTCCTTTGATATAAACATATGAGGCATTCCACACCAAATGTCCCGCTACAGAAAAACATGTGTCCCGTAAATTTCTGAATAGGTTATTTGGATAGCCCTATATGGAACTAAGAAAATTGCGTTTTTGGTTTTTCAAATTTTCAAAAACTGGGCTGAGGAGGCGTGGTCAAATATTGGAAAAATGGTCAAATTTGTGTCGAGTTGCCTTGATTAAATATTTATCACATTAAAACGGAATGCACCACAATCTCAAAAATTTACATTCTTATATAGTTTTGTATGGGCTATCGATTAAAAATTTTTTTTTTGGATAATTTTCAGAACCCGTTCTGAAATTTTCCATTTTTTAAAAAAGTCAATTTATCAAAAATCCGGCCACTTTTTTTTTTTTTTTTTAATTTTTTTTTTTAAAGTTTAGATGTTTGTCCATCCACACAAAAAAATTCAGAAACACGTTCGGCGTTTTTTTCGAGAAAATCGCATTTGAATATTGAATTTCACGACAATTTTGGAATTTCCTTGTATTTTCTTGTTAAAACATGGCGTATGAGTAACAAATTTTTGCGAAACCAACGAGTTGATCCCATTTTAATTATTTGTTCATGTGTGGTGCAATATAGAGATGGGCGTGAATGCGATTTGACCCACGCAAGATTTGACCCACGCAATTAAAGTCACTGACGACTCGTTATTATTTTTAGTTTACTTGTGCAATCACGTGAGTCAATTTACTGTTACTCACGCTCACGCAATTTTTGATTACGCTCACGGTTGTTCACTCACGTTGATGATGATTTTACAAAAATAATAAAAACAACAAATTTTCTATGAAAACAAAGCACTGAAAACGGAAACTCAAAAAAAAAACAGTAAGAATAAAAAAAAAAAGTTAAAAATCACATCGCAAAAATTGGACTTCCTAATCACTCACGAAATGTTTTTCTACTCACGCTACCTCTTTAATATCGTGAGTGATTTAGTTTTTACTCACGTGTGATTCGCAAGTGAGTCAACCATCTCTAATATAGTATAAATAGGAAAGGTCTCTGGTAACGTTTTTGCGTGATTCAGGCAAGAATGACACTAACGCATAACTCAAGTTTGTTAAGTGAAAACTAAGTGAGGGTTTAATTAAAAATAGCTTAGTACGTGACCCGCCAGTCAATTTTTTCAAATGTTGAACGTTAAAGGATATATACCTACAATGTAGTCTCCGATTTATTGCTCCCGGTTTAATGCGCTTATCCAAAATATAAGATAAATCAAAAGAATATTGATGCATATAAACGTTAATCTAGTGATCTTAAGTTTTTGAATTTGTTTATTGTTATTTATGCTTCCGCAAGTGAATCAATAAAGCGGGGAACTCATTTTAGTGGTGATATTTCAGTTCATTTTAGTTTTGATATTTCAGTGAACTTTGTATGAAACTCTTTTACCAGTCTTACGCATTTAAGCGGGGTTTTGTTTATCAGACATACAAGCAGACATACATACAGACAGACAGACCACTTGATGTGCGTTTATAAGAGTTTTTTTATGTAAATGCATCAATATCCTTCTGATTTATTTAATATTTTGGATAAGCGCATTTAAGCGGGAGCAATAAATCGGACACTACATTATAGGTACATATCCTTTAACGTTCAACATTTGAAAAAAATGACTCGCGAGTCACGTACTAAGCTATTCACGACATTTAAGAGGTAGCGTTAGTAGAACATTTCGTGAGTGATTATGAAGTCCAATTTTTGCGAGATGAGTGAATGCTTAAAATTTTTCTTAAGTAAGTTTTTGTGATTTTTAACTATATTTTTTTTTTTTGGAATTTTACTGTTTTTTTGAGTTTTCGTTTTCAGGGATTTTTCATAGAAAATTTGTTGTTTTTATTATTTTTGTAAAATCATCATCAGCGTGAGTGAACAACCGTGAGCGTAATCAAAAACTGCGTGAGTAACAGTAAATTGACTCACGTGATTGCACAAGTAAACTAAAAATAATAACGAGTCGTCAGTGACTTTAATTGCGTGGGTCAAATCTTGCGTGGGTCAAATCGCACTCACGCCCATCTCTATATTGCACCACACATGAACAAATAATTAAAATGGGATCAACTCGTTGGTTTCGCAGAAATTTGTTACTCATACGCCATATTTTAACAAGAAAATACAAGGAAATTCCAAAATTGTCGTGAAATTCAATATTCAAATGCGATTTTCTCGAAAAAAACGCCGAACGTGTTTCTGAATTTTTTTGTGTGGATGGACAAACATCTAAACTTTAAAAAAAAAATTTAAAAAAAAAAAAAAAAGTGGCCGGATTTTTGATAAATTGACTTTTTTAAAAAATGGAAAATTTCAGAACGGGTTCTGAAAATTTTCCAAAAAAAAAATTTTAATCGATAGCCCATACAAAACTATATAAGAATGTAAATTTTTGAGATTGTGGTGCATTCCGTTTTAATGTGAGAAATATTTAATCAAGGCAACTCGACACAAATTTGACCATTTTTCCAATATTTGACCACGCCTCCTCAGCCCAGTTTTTGAAAAATTGAAAAACCAAAAACGCAATTTTCTTAGTTCCATATAGAGCTATCCATACAACCTATTCAGAAATTCGTGCGACACGTGTTTTTTTTCGCTGGACATTTGGTGTGGAATGCCTCATACAACCTATTCAGAAATTCGTGCGACACGTGTTTTTTTTCGCTGGACATTTGGTGTGGAATGCCTCATATTAGAGAATTTTTAAAGAAAAGTTGCATAAATTTTCGAATTCTTTCTTTAAAAAAATAATTTAACTCCTTTTTTATCTAAAATTTAAAATAAATTTTTTATTTTCTAAAAACGTGAAAAAATTTAGGTAAAAAATATTCAGGCGAAAAAACAAAATTTTGAAAAAAAAGTTTTGGACCTAATCCCCCCCCCCCAAATAAATTTCTGCGTACGTGCCTGTAACAATTAACGAAAAAGAAAACAAGAATTACTATTTACATTTTCTTAAAACCAAAAATTTTAATAACTTGGGTTTGTAACTTGGATAATAATTCACCTCGTGATGAATAAAACCGTTTTTTACAAGCTGGTGAACAAAAACTAACATAATTATTTTTGAACAAAGAAAAATTTTTTTTTTCATAAATTTTTTTTTTTTTCATCAATTTTTTATCCATCAAATTTTTTTTTTCAATCAAAATTTTTTTTTTCATTTTTTTTTTTTCATCAAACTTTTTTTTTATAAAATTTTTTTTTTTTCATAAAATTTTTTTTTTTCATCAAACTTTTTTTGTTCATCATTTTTTTTTTATCAAATTGGTTTTTTTTATCATTTTTTTTTTCATCAAAATTTTTTTTTCATCAAATCCTTTTTTTTTTTCATTAATTTTTTTCATCAAATTTTTTTTTCATGATTTTTTTTTTTTTCATAAATTTTTTTTTCATACATTTTTTTATTCCATCAAATTTTTTTTAAATTTTTTTTTTCATCAATTTTTTTTTTTCATCAATTTTTTTTTTTCATAAATTTTTTTTTTTTTTCATAAAATTTTTGTTTTTTCATAAAATTTTTTTTTTATAATTTTTTTTTATCATCAATTTTTTTTCATCAATTTTTTTTTTTCATTTATTTTTTTTTTCATCAAATTTATTTTTTTTCATTAATTTTTTTTCATTATTTTTTTTATCATATTTTTTTTCCATCAAATTTTTTATTATCATTTGTTTTCTCACAAAAATTTTTTTTTTTTTTATATTTTTTTTCATATTTTTTTTTTTTTTTTCATTAATTTTTTTTTCATCAAATTTATTTTTTTTCATTAATTTTTTTTCATAATTTTTTTTTTATCATATATTTTTTCATCAAATTTTTTATTATCAATTTTTTTCTTACCAAAAAAATTTTTTTTTTCATATTTCTTTTTTCATCAATTTTTTTTTTACATCAAAAAATTTTTCTTTTCATCAAAAACTTTTTTTTATCAAAAATTTTTTTCATCAAAAATTTTGGGTTCATTAAATTTTTTTTACCTAATTTTGTTTTTCATGAAAGAAAAAAATCATTTTTTTTTACCAAAACTTCTTTTTCACCAAGTCTAAGCTTTTCGCATACAAATTTTCCATTTGTTTATTAAACGTACATTAAACAAATAAGAGTGTTATATTCTTTGGTGCCGAATCTTTTATACTCTCCAAAATGTAAAAACATGTTTTTGCACTGATTTTTGCACTCACTTACGAAATGTACAGCTCTTTTTATACCCTCCACTCCAGTGATAGAGGGTATATACATATAAGTTTGTCATTCCGTTTGTAACACATCGAAATATTGGTCTAGGACCCCATGAAGTATATATATTCATGATCCTTGATCGATTTTAAGTCGATCTAGCGATGTCCGTCCGTCCGTCTGTCTGTCTGTCCGTTGAAAACATGCTAACTTTTGAAAGACTTTACGGAGGCTCCTGAACTTTGACATATATGTTCTCCATTTACCGGGTCAGGTTGGTATTGCAATCCAGCGAAATCGGTCAAGTGGTTCAAAAGTTATGAGCAAAAGAGTAAATTTCGGCAAGGGTATTTTGCGAATTTACAAGATTAAAACCCCTCTAACTTTCGAAAAAGGCGGCTGAAGCTTAGCATATATATTTGTCGTTCCCCAAGTCTGTTTGGTTTTAAATTTCAGCAAAATCGGTTCAGTGGTTCAAAAGTTATAAGCAAAGCTCTGAATTTTTAAATTAGTTCACCTTAAAATGTTGAAAACTCGTTAAACAAGAGCATGGTGAAATAAAAGTTTTTTAAAACTTGTTGTTGTTTGTTTTCTTGTCGTGGGGTGAAGTTTAGTTGTTAGACAAGTAAATATTTGTTATTGTTTTGTTATTGTTATATATTATTTGTAACTGTATGTAACGGTGTATATTAAGTATTTTTTGGAAAAAATCAAATGAAGTGGGTTTTATATGATACAATGTTAGTTTGTTTTTGGTTTTTAAAGAAAAGGATGGTAAAATAAAAAGGGGGAAATATGTGAAATAGTTTTTTTTTGTATTACATATAGATATAAAACAACAAAAATATTTTACTAAGTAATTTTGTTACTCAAAGAAATTGTACACTAAAAAATATAGTTACACTAAAAAAAAAATGTTACACTTAAAAAAATGTTACACTCAAAAAAAAATGTATACATAATTTTTTTTTTTTTAATGAAATTTCACACTCAAAAAAATGTTGAAAGTCAAAAATTTATACACTCAAAAAAATTTGATTGATTAAAAAAAAATTTTTACTCAAAATAATATATTTCTAATAAAAACTTTGTAATGCAATTTTTTTAAATTTTTTTTATAAAGTTACTATCAAATAACATTGTGGAGGGTATTCATAGATTCGACCAAGTCGAATTTAATTTTTCTACTTGTTTTTAATGGGGTCCTCGACTGATACTTCAATTCGTTTTGCATGGAATAGCAAAGTAATATAACATTATTTTTTCTAAAAAAAACTTTGCTTTGGCAAGTACACCCAAATCTTCCGCAAAACATTTTTTGGACAAAATTACAAAATTCGCAGGCATTTTTTTTTGGACATGTGTTAGAACGTATTAAAGCAACTTACACTCAAACTTTTAGGCTTTTATACCAAATGGCAAATGAATAAATAGAAATTTTCAATTAATTTTGACCAGTAAAAAGTATTGATATCTTAAAAAAAGTTGGACAATGTTTTGTTGGTATTTAAAAATAATTAAAACCACCAAATATCTGGTGAAATGTACGGTATACGCAAAGTTTTTAATTCTTTTTTTTTATTTAAAAGATAAACTATCGTAATATTTTTAAAATTTTATAACACAAATTTTGGTCAACTAGAATTGCCGGGGCTATCAAATGTGGGATGCTTTTTTTAAAGGACAAAATCGACTGCAGTTAGACAGCAAAAACTACTGCACCGATTTTGATGATTTGTTTTTATTTGTAGATTATTAAAGTCTCTAGTACCTGCCGACGCCATTTTTTATTTTGTCTTTGTAAAATAATATTTTTTTGGTTGAAGTTAACTAAAAAAATGGAAAAATTTTGGGATTTCGAGATTTTTCCTATGGAAAACTTGTAAAAAAATAAACTTTTTTTTTTCTTTTTTAATACGACCCAGCAAAAACTTGCATTACCAAGTAATGAAATGTGTAATGGGAAATTCAAAAGTTATAACTAGTTATGATTCAAATTACTTTTCCCATTACAACTTCAAGCGATGGTGCCAGCTGTAATGATTACAAAAATAGTATTAATAACTAGTTACATATGAGGCATTCCACACCAAATGTCCAGAAACTTCTGAATAGCTTGTATGGATAGCCCTATATGGAAATTAGAAAATTGCGTTTTCGGTTTTTCAATTTTTCAAAAACTGGGCTTAAGAGGCGTGGTCAAATATTGGAAAAATGGTCAAATTTGTGGCGAGTTGCCTTGATTAAATATTTATCACATTTAAACGGAATGCACCACAATCTTAAAAATTTAAATTGTTATATAGTTTCGAATGCGCTATGGAATAAATTTTTTTTCCTTGAAAAATTTTCAGAACCCGTTCTGAAATTTTCCATTTTTTAAAAAAGTCAATTTATCAAAAATCCGGCCACTTTTTTTTCTTGTTTTTAAATTTTTTTTTTAAAGTTTAGATGTTAGTCCATCCACACAAAAAAAAATCAGAAATGTATTTTTAGTTTTTTTTCGAGAAAATCGCATTTGAATTTTAAATTTTATAACAATTTTGTAATTTGCTTGTATTTTCTTGTTTAAAGTTGCGAATGAGTAATATTAATTGCATGAATATTACTCATTCGACACGTTAAAACAAGAAAATACAAGCAAATTACAAAATTGTTATGAAATTTAAAATTCAAATGCGATTTTCTCGAAAAAAAAGAAAACTACATTTCTGATTTTTTTTTGTGTGGATGGAAAAACATCTAAACTTTAAAAAAAAATTAAAAAAAAGAAAAAAAAGAAAAAAAAGTGGCCGGATTTTTGATAAATTGACTTTTTTAACAAATGGAAAATTTCAGAACGGGTTCTGATTTTATTCGATAGCCCATACAAAACTATATAAGAATGTAAATTTTTAAGATTGTGGTGCATTCCGTTTTAATGTGATAAATATTTAATCAAGGCAACTCGCCATAAATTTGACCATTTTTCCAATATTTGACCATGCCTTCTAAGCCCAGTTTTTGAAAATTAGAAAAACCAAAAACGAAATTTTCTTAGTTCCATATAGGGCTATCCAAACAACCTATTCAGAAATTTACAGGACATATGTTTTTCTGTAGCGGGACATTTGGTGTGGAATGCCTCATATATACTTATAGGTAACGAAAAAATTATTTCGAAAAAAAATTTATAAAAATAAAAAATATTTAATTTTATTTTATTTTTAACCAAAATAATTTGCAGTTAGCCAAAAAGTGAAAATCTAGCTCTGAAATTATTTTATTTTATTATAATTACTTAGCTAAGCCATTATTAGTAAGTCATTATTATACATTTCAAAATAATGCTAAAGGTAATTTTCTATTATTACTAAGTAATTCGAATGGTAATGATGTGTCATTACCAAGTTTTTGCTGGGGATAATGATTTTAGGCTGGTGTCTAATTTTAAAAATGATGCAAACATTTCAAAATAATGCTAAAGATAATTTTCTATCATTACTAAGTAATTCGAATGGTAATGATGTGTCATTACCAAGTTTTTGTTGGGGATAATATTTTTAGGCTGGTGTCTAATTTTAAAAATTATGCAAGACGCCACCTCAGTTTGACTATATAAGATACCGACATAGCACTAGAAAAAAAAATGTAAATCTAATAACGAATTTTTCTTGAGTGTAGAGATATAGATGTCCATCTGTCCGTATGTGAAAGACACAATACAATCACAAATAAAAGATATAAACTCCTGAAGTTTGGCACGAAAAAGTCTTATGACCATAAGTTACTTGCGTTTAGGATTTAACTGACAATTTCGGAGTTCAAGTGCCCCATCATCAGAGTTATTTAGAATATTGTGTCAATTCAATTTTTCAAACATAAAATTCAATTTAGTTTTTATTCTTGCTACATCGCGATTTTGTCAGCCATACATATACCTTAACCAGTGTTCTGTTATTGCGGGTTTTCCTTTGTTATATAGCACTATACATTATGAAAATTACATGAAAGAAGCCTTTGTAGTTTTCATAAATTGTGTTACTCTTACCAAAAACTGCTATTTTCAATGTTGGATGTTCGCGTTTCAGAGATTTCAGTTCGATGCTGCCGAAAAGTGCATACAATTAAATGTTTGTTTTTTGTTATTTCAATACACCAAGGCATCAGTTTACAGATTATTTCAATTCACCTACATTGTTAGTAATAAGAATATGTTTTGGTTTTAATATTTAATTATTTTAATTTAATTAACACAGCTAGAGGCTAAAATTTACGTACACATTTTAAACTGTGTACAAAAACCAATTTTGTTGAGGGCCGTAGACTCTAGGATCCATGTATGTACATTAGACCGACTCACCTTATATGGGCAAAAAAAAACTTAAAGTTGTACCCCCCTCAAAATTAACTTTGACATGTTTTATGAAGATTCCCAAAATATTTGGGCTCTAGCGATAATCTCCCGTGAGCTAAACCGAGTCAAAAAATGGTCCAAAAATGGTATTTTTCATGAATAAAAAATTCAGTAAATTTTTTTTTGTCCAATGAATGACCAAATATAATAGATATTTAGGAATTCGTTGATTCTGCATTAAAACATTTTAAAAATCTAACCACAGACTCGAGATAACGAGATGTTTATGCCAGTTTTTTGATGCTTTTCAATTCGATTTTACTGAAAACATAAATAACTTTGGTATTTTTTGTCCGATTTTCACTTCTAATACATCGTTAGAAAGGTGTTTACCACCGCTTGGGATTTTAGTCAAAAATTAACCCTTAACTGCACTGTCTTACTTTTTTATAACATTTACTTCGACATCATTAAAAAAACATTTTATAACCACAAAAAGCACATCTTTGTGCAGGAAACACGTTTAATTAATATATTTGGCCGCAATTAATTTAACCCATGCATGATCAAAATATTTTGGCAAACATTTTTAAAAAAGTTTTTGCGGAAATTATTGAAAGCTAGTTGTAATACTTTAAAAAAATTAAATTAAATAAGGTTTTGTTTATCTTAGTCAAAAATTAACCCTTAACTGCACTGTCTTACTTTTTATAACATTTACTTCGACATCATTAAAAACCCATTATATAACCACAAAAAGCATATTTTTGTGCAGGAAACACGTTTAATTATTATATTTGGCCACAATTAATTTAACCCATGCATGATCAAAATATTTTGGCAAATATTTTTAAAACAGTTTTTGCGGAAATTATTGAAAGCTAGTTGTAATACTTTAAAAAAATATAATTAAATAAGGTTTTTGTTTATCTAGACGTGCTTATTAATATCAAATAATTATTACGTGTACCACATTCCCGGTCAAATTTTTTTTCGAAATTTGTATGTGCAAATTAATTTTAAAAATAAAATACAAACAAATTTTGGTCTTAATCGCATATATTCGTGCAAAAAACGCAAAAACCTTTTTATTTTATTTTTTTAAAGTATTTCTACTAGCTTTCAATAATTTCCGCAAAAACTTTTTTAAAAATTTTTGCCAAAATATTTTGGTCATGCATGGGTTAAATTAATTGTGGCCAAATATATTAATTAAACGTGTTTTCTGCACAAAGATATGCTTTTTGTGGTTATAAAATGTTTTTTTAATGATGTCGAAGTAAATGTTATAAAAAAGTAAGACAGTAAAGTTAAGGGTTAATTTTTGACTAAAATCCCAAGCGGTGGTCAACACCTTTCTAACGATGTATTAGAAGTGAAAACGGACAAAAAATAACAAAGTTATTTAAGTTTTCAGTAAAATCGAATTGAAAAGCATCAAAAAACTGACATAAACATCTCGTTATCTCGAGTCTGTGGTTAGATTTTTAAAATGTTTTAATTCAGAATCAAAGAATTCCTAGATATCTATTATATTTGGTCATTCATTGGACAAAAAAAAATTTACTGATTTTTTTATTCATGAAAAATACCATTTTTGGACCCTTTTTTGACGCGGTTTAGCTCACGGGAGATTATCGCTAGAGCCCAAATATTTTGGGAATCTTCATAAAACATGTCAAAGTTAATTTTGAGGGGGGTACATCATCAACTTTTTTTTTTGAGTCACTCTAATGTACATAATTTTATAGAGCATGTGAATAGTGTGGATAAACTCGTATATTTGTCAGTTTGTTTTCATTGCGACAGCACACAATGAGGTTTTGAAATTTAGTGACATATTTTTGTTTTTTTTTTTTTTTTTTCATAAGAGCCAAGATGCATTTTAATGAAAAGTGAATAATATTTAAAACTTTAAATTTTAAAACTTAAATTTTGAATTGTGGTCACAATATTTACAATAACACTGTGCAACAACCAAAATCGGTATGGTATGAAACCAAAAGCAAATGGAAGTTGACATTTTCCATAACAAAACCCTCAAGGCTTTTTTAGTTTAGTGATATTTTTTTGTTTTTAAGTAATTATAATGATGCTTTATTATCATTATAATTAATTAAAAACTTTATAAAAGGCGCATGTGTACTTAATTTTGTAATTTCCTTTAAATAAATACGCAACGGTGCACAATGATTTACTTTTAACCCTCGGATAGGCAACAGATCTTAGTTAAACTTGGTTTAGTTAATCTGAAAATTGATTTGTGCTGTCATTACTAAGTTTTTAAAACAAAATTTCGGTGGAACAGCTTAGTTTGGCTTTAAATTTTGGTCTTTAATTATTTAATAAAAAATAAAACACGTTTCGCCGGAAAAATCCGAGTTTCTGACTACGCTAATGTATTTTTTTCACCGCCGATTATTAGGGCGTGATTATTTAAAATAACGATAAAAAAAATAAACACATGTAAAAGAATTATTGATTTAAAAACATAAACTTTTGATTTTTTTAAAAATAACTGTTATAACAGTTATTTACCTTAATAAATATAAAATAAAAGTTATTTTAAATTTTTTAAACAAAAAGATTTTAATAACTGTTATTTTATACTTTTATGATAAAAATCAAAAAATAAAAGTTATGGCAAATTTTAACACGGGATATCTTTAGAAGTCCTTTCATATATAAAATGCTTAGTTTGGACAACATTCGCTTAATGATTTTTTTAAAACAAAAAGACCTTTAGGTAAGACCTAAAGAAAAGGTTTTTGGTCACTCTAATGTATGTAAATAAAAACTTTTTTTTATCAATATAAATAATTATTATCACGAGAAATCAAAAAAAAAAAACAAGTGAGAGTGTTAAATTCGGCTATGCCGAATCTATGATACCCTCCAACGTGTTAAAACATATAAAAAATCGAGGGCCTTTTTTTTTTTTTTGTTGGGAGGGGGGCTCGGTGGAGGTGGTGGGGGATACTTTCCCCATCGCGAAAAATGTTAACTAATTTATTTATTATGCTTTTTGCAATTTAGTAATACCATTTTCTCATTATTTTAATGATTTTTTACAACCACGCCCACAAAAGGGTGCGGGCAGAAAAAAACTAAATTTTCCAGCCCCCAGAGTCTAGGTGCAGGAGTTTAAACCCCTTCTGACATAAAAAGTTTTCATTTGTTTAACAAAAATGTCAAAAAAAAGATGTAAAAATTTCGTTTTTTAAGAGGTTTTTTTAGTTCGTTAAGGGGGAACTTTTTTCCCCCTAGCCCGATTTTGCCCATTTCCGAACTTAACCGGCCTGTGAACATTAGACATATTCTTGCCAATTTTCAGGGGTCTAGCTCTTTTATTTTGGACTGAATCGTGTTTTATACAGATGGACGGACGGACGGACATTCATAGAACAACTAATAATCGATCAATAATATATATACTTTATGGGGTCCCCGACCGATATTTTGATGCGTTACAAACGGAATGATAAAGTGAGTATACCCCCATACTGTGGTTGGAGGGTATAAAAATTTTATAACAATTTGTCATGGTGACAATTTTTTCTAGAATAGGGGGTAAGAATCTGTTTAAAATTAGAATATAATATATTACTTATGTACAAATAAAATATTTGTTCTTCATAAAAACATTTAAAATTGGCTTTAAATAAAAACGCATATAGCTGAATAAAGTTCAAAAAGTACATTGTACACGTACTAGAATATGTTTTTATATATATGAAGATCTCTCGCCGCGGCGCTCCGATTTTATAAACCGAATACATTCACCAGCATCATAATTCTCATCATCGTCAAAATAAGTGATGATGAACTTTTTAAACAAACATCAACTTTCATATAAAGACTTTGATTAAAAATTATTCAGAATTTTAATACTCGTACATACACAGAGAAAATAGATTTGCTGCAAGAATATTTTTTTTACAAATACAAATTTCAATGGACATTTTTCTATGATACGCGACTAAATATGAGTTTATGTTTTCACAACCACAAACTTTGAATCGGTAGAATGGGTTTTGGAATTTTCTATATGAAAAAAATTTATCAAAATCTATGATTTTGATTTTATTATTTTTTTTTTAATACTTTTTTAATATTTTTTTATAAATTTTTTTTATAAAATTTTTTTTCATCAAAAACTTTTTTTCACCAATGTTTTTTATTACATAATTGTTTTTTCATTATTTTTTTTATTTCATTAAAAAAAAAAAAAATTTTCATAATTTTTTTTTCATCAAAATTTTTTTTTTATAAAATTTTTTTTTCATTAATTTTTTTTTTTTTTTCACCAACAATTTTTTATTCATCAATTTTTTCTTCATCACAATCCTTTTATTAATCAATTTTTTTTTTCATCAACATTTTTGGTTCATCAAAATTTTTATTTCATCAAACATTTTTTTTTTCTACCAATTCTGAAATTCTTCTGGTATAAAAATGTTTAATTTATTTTACAAATGCACAAAAACCAAGTGAGACTCTTAAATGGGTTTGTTCCGAATCCTCTATATTTAACGCTCTTAAAAGGGGCGGACTAAACAAGTTAAATTTTGAGTAAACTTTGTCTAAGTTGGTGTTTTTCAGAGGTTGGTAATAAATTCGATTTTGCTCATTTAAAAATCTTTTGGATTGAACTCCATATTACTTTCCACAGACCGACGGATACGATTTTTCTTATTTGCAAAATTTACAGTTTTTATACCCTACAGTATGGGGGTATTCTCACTTTGTCATTCCATGTGTAGCGTATCGAAATATCGGTCAGGGACCCCATAAAGTATATATATTATTGATCAGTGATCGATTCTAAGACATTCTAGTGATGTCCGTCTGTCCGTCCGTCTGTAGTTAACACGATACAGTCCAAAATAAATGAGTTAGACTCCTCAAGTTTACCACGAATATGTCTTATGGTCCTAGGCAGGTTAAGGTCGGAAATGGGCAAAATCGGACCAGGGGGAAAAAGTTCCCCCTTGAAGAACTAAACCAACCTCTGAAAAATATAATTTTTTTATATGATTTTTTGTCTTTTTGTTTAACAAATGCAACCTTTTTTTTCTACAAGAAGTTCAAAGTAATGCATTTGGGCCCTTTGAATTTGAAAATATTGTTTTTTCGGTCCGACCCCCTTTTATGGGCGTAGAATAAAAAAAATATAAAATTATGATAAACTTTCACTTCTTTAGTGCAAAAAGCATAATAATGAATTGTTAAACACATATTCGAGAGGAAATTTGCCCCCCCCCTCCCAATCATCAAGACCCCCCCCAAAAAAAACGCCCATGCTTTTTTTTATTTATTTTTTTGCATGTTGGAGGGTATAAAAGATTCGGCACAGCCGAATTTAACACTTACTTGTTTTGGTTTAGACCGCATCTTTCTTTCATAGACAGACAGACAAATGGATGTATATATCAATAGAATGTCATCATTTATATATGAACTTAATGTGGTCCTCGACCGATATTTTAATTGGTTTTGTATGGAATGACAAATCAATTTAACATTATATCTTCAGCAAAACATTATCATGATTTAAAGGTTTGGGCAAGAACCGGAATCTTAAAAAAGTGCATCAGAAAACATTAGAAGGCAGTAAAACCGTAAAATGTATCTATTCTCAAATATTTTCTATCGAAAAAAAGCTATAAACTTTAGAACCTGAGAATTTTCTTTAATGACAAATGTTTCTGATGATTAATGTAGAAGTTCTCAGAGTTTGAAAATAACTTTAAAATGTGCGAATTGTTTTAGAATTTTTCGGCAAAAGACGTTTATCTTCTGATGGAGATTTTTAAATAAAAATAATGTCTCAAAATCTCAGATTATTATTTTTGTACCGAAAATATAATCTGAGAATTAAAGATTTTTTAAATAAAAGATGTTTTACTAAGCGTCTAAACATTTTTTTAAACTATATTGTTTGATATTTGTGTTAAGAATCTAAAAGTTTTTCTGTAATAAAATTGTCTCAACATCTGAAAAAAATCTAATACTTTCTTTACCCGAGTAAAAATTTTAATATGGCGTCACATAAAATTATATAACGTTTGATCTGTCCTCGAATACAATTAGATATAATTTTATCCCAAAAACGGTGGATAGAATTGCATTAAATTGGATTTATTAATATCTTATTTTATTCATTTGTATAAAGTTTGATACAATTTTGTCCGAAATTTGTCTCTATCCAATGGCATCAAATTATATGTGATTGGATACAATAAGATGCAATTATATAATATATATTATTTAAGATGCAATTATATCTAATTGTATAAAATTTTATCGGGTTATATAGTGAATCTTTTTTTGGTTGAAATAACATACATACACCACAGGTCAACGATACATTCACCAAATAAAGTTTGTGTACGCTTCGAACCAGAAGATGTAGTTTATCAAACTGTAAAAATACTTGTAAAATTTTTAAACTGTTAAAAAAACTTAGAAAAATTTCAAACTGTAAAAAATCTTAGAACAATTTCAAACTGTAAAAAAACTTTGTTTTTAAACATATATGGTTATATATATAACATCACCTAAGGAATATATAATTATATATTAAATGCTCTTGAAAAAAATTTAAGTTTAGTTTAATATATAATTTTATATAATTAAAGGTGACGTAACACATATTTTTATATAAAATTAAGTTTTGATACTTGTGTCTTATATAATTTTATATAATAACATCAACCATATTTATTTATATCTGAATTATTTTCAAATAATATATTGTTACATATAACTCCATATAAAAATTAAGAAAATCTGTTAACTTATATATAATAATATAATGTTTTATATGATTGGATAAAATTATATACGTCTAATATAACTATTTTTACTCGGGTATAGATTTTTTTTTATAATATTGTACTTTTTGTAGCAGAAAAATTTTTTTAATAACTTTCACAATTAACAATTTTTATTTAAAAATTTAATTTGGCTAAAAAGGGTCTTATTTATGATGTAAATCGGCCAGGCTGAGTTCTTTATTTTTTAGCAAAATATTTTTTAGCAGAGAAAATTCACCCTTCGCCAGCCTTAGATTAACCAGAAGTTCGGTTAAGAAAACAAATCAGAAAAAATATTTTTGTTTTTGAAATTCCTTTTTAAAATAATATATACAGTCTTTTCTCAATGTGAACTACGAAATGTTCTTGGGGTTCCCGGATATCACAGACACTCTCATAAAAGTCCAAAAATTGATTTGCCACGCTCTTCGAAATAGATAAAATTGGTCCACACCAGTGAAAATGTACAAACAAATAAAACATATGCAACCTACAACCATAATTTATTATATATTTATTTAAAAATTAAATGTGCAAACGGGTAAAACGCAATGGCCTTTTCACCTACGTTGGATAATTTTCTATTTTGTAAAAAGCGAGGACTGAACGGCTGTTTTTTCGCATTGACTTACGTGGTTTTAGCGCAATATGTATGGAAAATGGAATTTTGTAAAACGCAAGAGAGTGTTTTTTTTATCACTTGAAGTGAAAGAAGAAAAACTTCAAAAAAAGCTAAGCGGCTCGTTGAAATTTGTATTGCTTTTTTCAACTAATTTATGTTATTTTTTTTTTTTGTTCTCTTTTTTCTCAAATATTCTCTTTGTAGGTGTTGCCTAATCATAATTAAATCATAAGTGATTTATTGCGATAGTAATATGATCAACGCGAGTGATTTACAAAATTAAGCCCAAAGTGCTCTAAACTTTTTAGTCCAACTTAAGCATACCATCAAAGTATCTTATATTTTTAAATTCCTATATACTTTTTTAACATATCGTAACACATTTCATAATAAATGTACTCACATACAACCGCAAACAATACAAAAAATAAACCGTACTGTAGCAATAGCAATAAACCATCTTCACATAATTGCAAAAGATTTTTATGTCATTTCCTGTTTTTATGTGATTTCATGTGGGTTTGGCATGCGATCTCTTGTACGTCCATTACGAATATGTAGCATATACGTATGCACAGTGGTTAATTCTTGATTTTTTTTTTAACATAATTAATGTTTTTTGGCTGGTGTCTAATTTTGAAAGTGTTGCAGGACGCCACCTCAGTTTGACTATATAAGCTATTGGCGAAAAAAATGAAATAAGAATTACTGGATTCAATTTCTTAAAATCAAAAACTTGGATTTGTAACTTGGATAATGATTCTCCTGCTGGTGAATAAAAAAAATTTTCACCAGCTGGTAAATAAAATGTAATATAATTAATTGTCAACAAAAAATTGTTTTTTTCATCAATTTTTTTATTAATTTTGTTTTTTCATCAATCTTTTTGTTACATAAAAAAAAATATTAATTACTAGGGTGCGCCCACTCCCCCCGACATATTTAAACTTTCAAATTTCCGGTCGTAATATCTGCCAAACGATAGTGATTTTAGAGCTGATTATAGGAAAATTTATGAAAAAATATTGCATCATCTTTAGTCGGCAACCAGCGGTCCAAGTTGGAAAAAAATTACGTATTTCGAACAAAGTTCTTGTCCGAATTTTTTAACCAAATCCGGCTTAAAAATTCTCAAATTTTGCGTACTTTTTTGGAAAAACCCGATTTTGGTCCACAGATGCTAAATTTTAAACATATTAATTTTTTATTAATTTTTAATCAAATTGGTCGTTCAAGTTTGTAAATGTTAAGTCTGTAATGAAAAAAACATAAAAAAAAATATTAAAACGTAATTTTAGTCCAAAAATGCTGATCAGCATCTATGGACCAAAACCACTGATCAGCATTTTTGGACCAAATTTGCGTTTATATTTTTTAGTTAACATACCTAACATTTTACAACTTTTGAGACCAATTTGGATAAAAAATTATTTTTGGAAAAATATTTTTAAAAATCTGAAACCCCGATTTTGGTCCACAAGTGCTGATTTTTAAACGTAATAATAATTTTATATTCAAATTGGCCTCAAAAGTTGGAAAATGCTAAGTGTGTTATCTAAAAAATATAAAATCGCAATTGTGGTCTAAAAATGCTGATCTGCGATTTTGGTCCACCATTTTCAGACCAAAATCGAGTTTTTAAATTTTTTTGGACAACACACATAACATTTTCCAACTTTTGAGACCTCTTTGGATAAAAAATTATTTTTATGTTAAAAAATCAACATCTGTGAACCAAAATTGCGGTTACGAAATTTTTTAAAAATTTTTCCAATAAAGTACGGAAATTTTCCGAATTTTTGGCCGTATTTGGACAAAAAATTCGGACATGAATTTTGGTCGAAATACTTTTTTCATAAATTTTCCCACAATCAGTTAGTAATCTTCATATTACCTCAACACTTTTTTCAACTCATTTGTCTCTTTATATTTCGCAAGGGCGTTACCATATGATCTGGAATTGCAGACACATGTGAGTCATTCTATGTCAAACGGAACCCTCTTCTTTTTTTATTTGTCTCCAATTTTTGCACACGTATTCTAAACGGAAAAATATTATACGCGTGTTTCAGGAAAAATGCCTGCGAATTTTGTACTCTTGCTCAAAATATTAAATCATTATAATGTTTTGCGGAAGATTTGGGTGTACTTTAGTCTGGGTCGACCATAAAGGAGAAAAAAAAGTTCGCATTGGGCGCGCTTAATTTTAAAGCTTACCTCGAAAAAGTTCCATAGCCAAAATATTACATTTTTAGGTCGCGATTTGGTACCGCCGAAATTGTTTTTTGTTTATTGCTATGTCATTTGATGTCCGATAGTTATAAAAAAAAAAAATTGGTAGAAAGTCCTCAGGGAGTACTAAAGTTGACTCATATCTGGTTTTAACCTCAGAGGTCATCTTCTTGTTATGACTGTTAGTTTCTCATCTTTCTACCCACTTAAATGATTTTTATTTTTCCATTAAATTGTAGCACTAAGAAAATCATAAAGTCCTTCCCTTGGAAGTATCCACTTAAATTAATTAACAAAAAAGTTACATTTGATTTAAGATTTTCATTTACAATATAAAGAAAATTAGAAAAAACACTTGTTATTATGCCTTTAAACTCAGACAAGGGAAAAGTGTAAAACTTAAAACTCTTCAATGAAAAAAAAACAAAAGTATTTTTTTCAAAAAAATTTAATTCAATTTTTAAATAAATTTCCTACAATTTTAAAATAAAACTCGGTACCGAGCTTTAAAAATAAAACTCTGAAAAAAAAGAGTTTTATTTTCATACAAATAATTTTATTTAAAGTAAACAAAAAATATTTTTGGGTTTTAACATTTTTATGGAAAATAGTTGACAATATGATAAAATACGACCTCACAAAATAGCAACATTAATTGAAATTAAATTCATCTTATTCAAATTTATTGATACTCCTAATAGAATTCGCATTTGTGAAAAAAACTTTTTATTAAAGAAATATTGGATTTAAAAAAGTGCTCTTTTTATATTTTGCTGTTTTTCGCATAAAAAATATTTTTGTAAAAATTGCGTATAAATTAAAAAAAAAATAAAAAGTTACCACTCTTCAAAATTAAATGTATGAACTAAATAGATTTTGCCCTCCTTATTCCAAATATGCTTTAAATATTACTAGCGTTTACTGTTTTTAATATATTCGCGTTTGAAGATTCGAATAACCGTTACCAGATCTTTTTGTAATAATTTTTTTTTGTTTTAAACAGTCTGAAAATTCAAAAAATTCACGGAAATATTTTTTTCAGCTTCGATTTCGACGCATTTAACACAAAAAAATGATTTTTCGAAAATACGTAATTTCACAAAACTTTTTTGGTTTTGTTAAGGTTGGGACACTCTGATGAGCACACGGGTGTCAAAAAAATGTGCTTCTAAGTGGTGAAAGGGAAAAATATTAGATATTGTATCAATAAACATTGTTTAAGTCGCAGAAGGAAATTTCAACAAAATTTGTTTAATAAAATTAACGATTTTTTTCGGTTGGTTCCTTGCGGAAACAGGAGAATATTAAGGGTTAATATTAGAGATGCGCACCAATCACGTGATTACCGTGAATCACGTGAATCACGCGTTAATCACGTGATTCGTGAGTAATTTTATTTTCTACTCACGTGAGCGTGCGTGATCGTGAGTAACAAAAAAAAGTTCGTGCGTGATCGTGCGTGAGTAAAATTGCTGCGTGATTTTTTCGTGATTTTAATTTTTCACCGTTTTTTTGCGGTTACGTTTTTTTTTATTTTTTTAAGTTCTTTCAAATAAATTAATAAATTTAAATTTAATAAGTTTTTTGAGCAATTTTAAAAAAATGTTGATCCACTGTTTGAATTGACTTAAAATTTGCCATAGCATATTTCATATTTGGATTTTCAAAATTCAGTATAGTTTTCGAATTATCGTGGTTCGAAGTTCGACTGATTTAGCAAAAGTGAGAAAAATACAACCTGTATAAGGGATATAATCTTATCCCTGTTACATTTTTTAAAACATTTCAAAAATAAAAAAAAAAGTTTTCTAATGGAAAATTATGCGAACCTAGTACTCAAACCAGAATAGCTTTTGATCCCCCTCTGAATTTTGGATATGTTATACAAAACATTTTGACATTAATATTATCATTAATAAATAAATAAAAAAATACAAAACATTTTGACTATCACCGAATTTAAAAAAATCGAAGATGTGTTGTTTTAAATATTCGCAAAGAAAAAAGTTTTTGCATTTTTGATACTTTTCTTTAATGAATCCTTTTGCATTTAAAATTATTTCCAAAAAGCACAAGACTTAAGCTCTCATATGAGCCAAGAATTGTGAAAATCGGATAAATGGTTAAAAAGTTAGAACATGTTTTATGTGATGATATGTTTTTCTAATTTTGCAAAAAAAAAGTCGAGCTTTGACCTGCCATAATGCGATCAGTAAACCGAATTTAAAAAACGATAGAAAGTTCCATTATCATAGGTATGTTGGCTATCTATGTGCCAATTTTCAATTAAATCTGAAGAAACCATTCTCTAAATATTTTGGAATTGCCCTTTTACAAAAACATTTTGTAAATTTAAATAAATGTTAAAAAAATAAAATATGGCATACATTTTTTTTTATTTTATTTTAATTCGTGAGTATTTCGTGAACGTGATTACATCGTGAGCGTGATTAAAATTTTTTTCTACTCACGTGAGCGTGCGTGAGCGTGAGTACAAAAAAAAATTTCGTGCGTGATCGTGCGTGATAAAATTTTTTTTTTCGTGAGCGTGCGTGATCGTGATTGAAAAGTCACTCACGATCCCATCTCTAGTTAATATAACAAAGAACTCGCTAATCTTGAGCAAATGGTTCAGCATGTGTAACTGTTCCAAAACCAATAAAACGAAGATTTAAATATTTTTTTTTAAATAATATTTTTAAAAATTTATAACACATCGGCTGCAGTTGTACAGCTAAAAGTACCGCACCGATTTTGATGAAATTTTTCTTGATTTGTAGATTATTAAATTCTCTAGTACTTATCGGGGCCATTTTTTGAAATTTTGACCTAATTATGTTTTTTTGAAAGAAGAAAAGCAAATTTTTAACTATATATAAGAATAATTTAACCAAAAATAATATTTAAAAAAAATGGCCACGGTAAGTACTAGGGAATATAATCTATACAAAAAATTCATCAAAATCGGTACAGTAGTTTTTGCTGTACAACTGCAGCCGATTTTGTCTATTAAAAAAAATTGAGTGGCAACCCTGGAAATTCTTGTAGACCAAATTTTGTGTAATACAATTTTAAAAATATTACAATAATTCATCTTGCAAATAAAAAAACAGAATTAAAAATTATTGCGTATTTATATTGTTATAGCTGTTTAAAAATTGCTCACATTAAGACTATTTTTTTCTTTTATACCCCCTTTAAACCTAATGAAAACATATAAGATGAGATGCGTTATTTTTATCTGAAGTTCACAATACATATATTCACATTATTTTCAAAAATAATACCAAAATAAATTTCTTTTTATTTTTAAGGTAAAATAAAACTCTTTTTTTTGAGAGAGTTTTATTTTTGAAATTATAGAACTCCTAAATTTTTTAGAGTTTTATTTTTTAAAATTATTAAACACCAAAATTTTTAAGAGTTTTATTTCAAAAAAAAATTAAATTTGAATAATTTAAACATTATTTTAATAAAGTACGGAGTTTTTCCTTGTCTGCTTTAAACTACATTTAATTTTTTTAATTTGTATTTAAATACATACGAACAAGTGTTTTAAATCTTTTTCTATGGAAATTTAAAATTGAATGTAACTTTTTTGTTAATTAATTTAAGAGGGTACTTCTAAGGGAATAATTTCATGAATTTTTTAGTGCTATAATTTAATGGAAAAATAAAAATCATTTACGTGGGTAGAAAGCTGAGAAACTAACAATCATAACACGAAGATGACCTCAGAGGTCAAAACCAGATATGGGTCAAATTTAGTACTCGCTGAGGACTTTCTAACAAATTGGTTTTTATAACGATCGGACATAAAATGACAAAGCTATGAACAAATAACGATTTCGGCGGTACCAAATCGCGACCTAAAAATCTAATATTTTGGCTATGTAACTTTTTCGAGGTAAGCTTTAAAATTAAGCGCGCCCAATGGGAACTTTTTTTTCGACACGGTCTAGTGTACTTGCCAAAGCAAAGTTTTTTTAGAAAAAATAATGTTATATTACTTTGCTATTCCATGCAAAACGAATTAAAATATCAGTCGAGAACCACATTCAAAAACCAAAAGAGCTGTACATTTCGTAAGTGAGTGCAAAAAGTGTTTTTACATTTTGGAGAGTATAAAAGATTCGGTACCAAAGAATATAACACTTTCACTTGCTTTATGTACATTTAAATGGAAAATTTGCATGCGAAAAGCTTAGACTTGGTAAAAAAAGTAGTTTTGGTAAAAAAAATGATTTTTTTTCACGAAAAACAAAATTATGTTAAAAAAAATTTAATGAACCCAAAATTTTTGGTGAAAAGTTTGATGAAAAAAATTGATGAAAAAAAAAAAGTTTGATGAAAAAAAAAATTTTTAGAAAAAAAAAAGTTTGATGAGAAAAAAAAAAAAAAATTATGCAAAAAAAAAAAATTGATGAAAAAAAAATTTATGAAAAAAAAAAATTTGATGAAAAAAAAAAATTTGATAAAAAAAAAAATTATTGAAAAAAAAAAATTATGAAAAAAAAATTTGATGAAAAAAAAAAAAATTTTTTGTTGAAAAATAATTATGTTACTTTTTATTCACCAGCTGGTGAAAAACGGGTTTATTCACCACGAGGTGAATTATTATCCAAGTTACAAACCCAAGTTATTAAAATTTTTGGTTTTAAGAAAATGAAAATAGTAATTCTTGTTTTCTTTTTCGTTAATTGTTAGCTTATATTGTCAAACTGAGGTGGCGTCCTGCAACTTTTTTAAAATTAGACACCAGATTAAAAACATTATCATGTTAATAAAAAAAGAAATAATTTTTTTTTTATTGAAAATATAAATTTTGGTTTTCGCCACAAGTGAAAGTTGTTTAGGAATAAATAAAAAATTTTAAGCCGAATATGTTATTATAATATATTATATATACGTAACTATAAAAAAATTTTAGAGTAAGACCCCAACCAGCATAAAAAATAAATGTCAAATTCGAGAACAGTGTAATATATACCTTGATGGGGTCCTCGACCGATATTTAATCTTTATTTTTTACTCTATGTATTTAATTTCGTTTTGCATCATGGAATGGCAATTGAATAAACATTATTTTTTTGTAAAAAAAACTTTGCTTTGCAAAGTACACTTAAATCTTCAGCAAAATATTATCGTAATATAATATTTAGGCAAGATTACAAAATTCGCAGGCATTTTTTAAAGAGCTCTCCAAAAACCAAATAAATCCTGATGTTTCTACTTTGATTGTATGTAAAGAGAAGTTATTTTGGAACAACTTCGTTTTTTTTGCCAGAAAACTACTGTGTTATGTACGTTTGTACGGTACGTGAGTTTTGTTTTCAAGAGTTTTTCCAGTTTGAATTATTTTCAGATTTATAAATTTACACATTGCATTTGTATGTGTTGGAATTTATTTATTATTTGAATTGATGATGATTTTTAATGTGTTTGTGATAGTAGTAGTAGTGTGTTTGTGTGTGCGTGCTTATTTATATGAATGTATTTTAATTATGCATTTCCGATTTTATTTTAGAAGAATTAAACAATGAAAAATGTTCTTTTCATTTTTGGTTTGTTTGTTTTAATTAAGTGCAAGTAGAAAATAAAATTAAAAATGACTTGATTGCTTTTGTTGTTGCTATTTTTAATGACCCCATCTTTAACGAGAGTACAATAAATTAGTAATTTTTTTTAATTGCACAAAAAAGAATATAATGATTGTAAAGTTAAACTTTTTTAAAATCCAGTGCCTTTACATAAGTAATACTAGTCGGGAGATTGATTTTTTGACACGGAAGCTTTAAAATTTACTTCAATTGAAAGACAAAAATGTCACTTTATAAAATTTTCAAAAATGTTTCCTAAACTTATTTTCGTGAAATAAACGAAACTTTCATGTATTTTACGAAAGAAGTAGCTACAAAAGTTTATTCCGTAAAAGGTTTCATGGATTTTTTTCGGTGTATGCATTACTTTATGCATTATTTTGCTGGGGTAGATTAAAAATTTGTCCCGACACTTGGGAAAATAAAAAGTTGAAGAAATAATAACACTCTAATGTTCCATACATTTTTTTGATTTCGATTTTAAAAACAAAAACAACAAAAAACAAGTGAGGGTGTTACATTCGGCTGTGCCGAATTTTTATACCCTCCAAATTGTAAAAAAAAATATAAAACAATTCCTGGGTCGTCTTTTTTTTAGGGGTGGGGGGGGTTGGTGGAAGACGTTAGGGGGCACCTTCGCCATGCGATTTTGAACTTCTTCTGAGATAAGAATGTTGGATTTGCTTAGCAAAAAAACAAAAAACCTTCCAAAAAAATTCGGGTTTTCTTAGGTTGGTTTAGTTCTTCAAGGGGGAACTTTTTTCCCCTTGGTCCGATATTTCCCATTTCCGAACTTAACCTGCCTAGGAATATAAGACATATTCGTGCCAAACTTCGGAAGTTCTTTTAATTTGGTCTGTATCGTGTCCTCTACAGATGGACAGGCGGACCGACGGTCAGATAGACACACGGACAGACGGACGGACATCGCTAGAATGTCTTACAATCGATCACTGATCAATAAAATATATACTTTATGGGGTCCTAGACCGATATTTCGATGCGTTACACACGGAATGACAAAGTGAGTATACCCAGGGCCGTATTAAGGTATGGCGGGGGCCATGGGTACACAAGAATTTGGGGGCCCCTGGAAAGTTAAAAGTTGTAACACAAGAAAAAAAGATTGTTCTGTTTTTGTTTTAAGAATTATGACCTACAAAAAATTAAAAAATATATATATATTGTGAGTAGGGTTATTCTTGCTCGAGGTATTTTTTCGTTTCTACAAGAAAGGGTCCCAGAAGCAGATACTTTTTCTATCGAAAAAGGAATCAAAATCTGAGACTTTTTCTATTTGGAAAAGTTCTCAGGATCGGATACTATAGGAAACCTTTTTTATAAGAAAAATGTCACAGAATCTGAGGGCTTTTCTCCAAAACAAAGGTCGCAGACTTTTTTATAGGAAAAATCTGAGATTTCTGAGACTTTTTTTATAAGAAAACGATCTCATAATCTAATACTCTTTCTATAGGAAAAAGGTATCAGAATCAAAGGCTCTTTCTATATGTGACGCGCAAAATAGAAAGGGACCTAAGGGTAAAAACCAGTTTTGTTCAGGAGAGCCATTTTAAAGATTTAAATACGTGTATCTTTGGTGTACCATCACTTTCATAAAACGCGCATATCACTGGGAGGAAACACTTTTTGGGCATGGGATCGGTCTCATTCGATGCTCATATGTTGTCCACATCAAAAAAAAGTGAAAATTGATTTTTTTACCCTTTAAAGTCTCAGAATCAGAGACTTTTTCTTATAACCTAAGACTTTTTCTATAGTAAAAAGATTTCAAACTCAGAGACTTTTTCTTAAGAAAAAAGATCTCAGACTCAAAGACTCTATTTATAGATAAATGCTCTCAGAATCTGAGACTTTTTATAAAGGAAAAATGTCTTAGAATCTGAGACTTTTTCTATAGGAAAATGGTAATTTTCTATGAGAAAAGATTCTTAGATTCAAAATCTTTGATTATTTTATTCTATAAGAAAAAGATATAAATCTGAGACTTTTTCTATACGAAAAATGTCTCAGAACCTGAGACTTTTTCTATACGACAAATGTCTCAGAACCTGAGACCATTTATGCAGGAAAATGAGTTAAAAAAATTCTCAGATTTAAACTTTTTCTGAATCTGAAATTCAATACGAAAATTTTAAATTAAGTTTTAAAAACCACTCGTTTATTCTCTTAAAAACAGCAGTATAAAGGAAAAAATTATCATGAAAAATTAACATACGTTTTTGGCCTTTCGGGGCCTCCGTAGGGTAGGGGCCCTGGGCACGTGCCCAGTGTGCTCTAATGGTTAAACCGGTACTGAGTATACCCCCATACAGTGGTTGGAGGGTATAACAAGTACAAAAGTTAAATTCGACTTGGCTGAATCTACGAATACTCTCCTCAATGCCCTTTTTAAAGAATGGTAAATTTTCTTACATGAAAAAAATTAATAATTTTGATTAGAAGTGTTTTATTTTGAGTAAAAAACTTTTTTCTGTCATTTTTATAACAAAAAAGAAAAATTACAAATTTTTTTTTTTGAGTGTAAAATTTTTTTCGAGTGTCAATTTCTTTTTAGTGTAAAAATATTTTTGAGTGACAAAAATACTTTTTAAAGTAATTTGTGGCTTTCTAATGTTTTTAAAGCTTGTTTTTTAAGGATCGGGTTTTTCAGCACGTGAATTTAAGGTGAAGCGAATCTGAAATTTACGGTTTTGCTAATAACTTTTGAACCGCTTGAGCCATTTAGCTGAAATTCAATACGAACCAGACCAGGGGAACGACAAATATATATGCTATGCCTTAGCATCCTCAGAATTGCCTTTCGAAAGTTATTGTGTTTTTCATCTCGTAAATTCGCAAAAAACCCTTGCCGAAATTCACTCTTTTGCTCATAACTTTTGAACCACTCGTCAGATTCCGCTGGATGGCAATACTAGCCTGACCAGGTAAATGCCCAACATATATAAGAAACTTCAGGAGCCTCTGTAAAGTTTTTCAAAAGTTACCGTGTTTTCAACAGACAGATGGACAATACGGACAGACGGGCGGACATCGCGAAATCGTCTTAAAATCAATCGATCACTTTTTGGGGTCCTAGACCAATATTTCGAGGTGTTACAAACGGAATGACAAACTTATATATACCCTCTATCACTAGAGTGGTGGGTATAACAAGTACACCCAAAAAAAAACGTGGGACCAAAAGGACCTAGTGCAGAAATTGGTAACCAATACTAAAATTTTTTACTAATATTATTCAAAACCAGTAAAAATTACTAATTTTAGTACTTTGAAAATACTAAAATTAGTAACTAATTAGTAGATTTTTGTACAACATCACTTACTAAACCTTTTACTGTAGAATTATTTTGAGTGTAAAATTTACAGTCGATTTCAAATTTATTTTTGTTTCTCTGTTAAAGCTGATAGTTTTTTAAATCTTAAAATCACATTTTAATTTAAGCTGCCCACCCCATTAAATTTCTCAATAACATAATTAAATATATCCCCTTACTGTCCAATCAGTGAAAATCCGCAACAGTTGTTAAGCCTTAAAAAAGCAAAATACAAAAAAAACTTTTCCACGAACACAAAAACAATCTGTATATGATTCGTAAATGTAATAAAGAAAGCCGTTCATTTTAAAATGCAAAAAATAAAATAGATAAACACTAATTGAAAATGGAGAATCAAATAACGCATATAAAAATTTCAACGTTAGCTGTTAATAAAAAAAAATAACATTGTGGAAGCAGCTGTGAATTCCAGATACAATTTACAAAATGACACTTGGTGCCTTTTTGGAAGACAAGTTGATTTATACACTGATTTAATCCAATTTAACGCTACGAGAACACAATTAACTCATAAAATACACACACACACCCATTGTATACATTCATATACACTTAAACGAACTTAAATGAATATATTGGATTCTATGTATAATATTCTAAAGAAGTTGACTTCTATTGTGAAAGTTCTAATTGAATATGATGATGACACAATTGAAAGAATCCATTTACGATGTGGGCAATGAAATCTGAAAAACAAAAAATAATTGAAAAACAAGTCGTGATGAATACTTAAAATAATATATTTTATTGTTAGACATTATAGATCATGCAAAGACAAAACATGTTTGGAACATGATCACGAAACATTAATAACATTATTACCACTCTCAAATTAATAACATATTTGGTTGTAACAACAGCCTGGTTTCGAAAGATCTGACCAGAAACATAAAAAACTTTAAGATTTATTTATGATCAGAGTTGAATATAACACTGTACGACAAAATGTAATTTTTGGTCGTACCCATGATCGGGACCAACAAAGTCGGAAAGTTGAGCTAAAAAAATTATATAATAGTTTCCAAGTTTTTCTAGATAAACTTGATTTCGCGTATTATTAGCTAATTAATATTTGTATATATATGGGCATCAATCATTTGAGGAAGTATGGATTACTACCACAACAGTTGATAGTGATGACAAAATTTTTTCTAAAATACTTTTTAATATAATTATAATCAGATAAATTTATAATTAAATATAATCTGCAAAACGCTAGGAAAATGAGTCCTTCGGCTATATTTAAAAACATAATGTGCAGGCGCACAGTGGCGCCTTTTGACTTTTTTCATTGCAAAAATCATAACTTTTGAACTAATGAAGATATTTTAAAAATGTAAATAGCATTCGAAAGAAGACTCCTCTAGCTTCAAAATATATGAGCCGTAATGTAAAAGGTCAGCCGCGGCACTGTGCACAGTGTCGTATTTTGACTTTTTTCGTTGTAAGCATTATAAATTTTAAAGTAATAAAGATATCAAGATTTATAAAGCATTTGAAAGAAACCCCTTTAGCATAAAAATAAGTAACATTGGCCCAATGCAGCACAGTGCCTCGATTTGACTTTTTTCTTTGCAAAAATCATAAGTTTTGAAGTTATCAAGAAGTTTTTAATGTTTACAACGCACTTGAATTTTATCTCCTTTAGCTGCAAGAAAAGCGCATCCGCATTGTAATAGGTCCGCTTTGGCCCTGTGCACAGTGACACCTTTTGACCTCTGTTGTTGCAAAAATCCTATCTTTTGAAGTAATGATATTTGTAAATCTAAAAATCATTTAAAATATAACTTCTTGTGCGTCAAATTAAGTCAATCCGGAGGCTGATATTCTCGTGAATACATATTAAATGTCTCGAATAAATACCCTTTAATATGACAGAGAAAAAATAATAAAAAAAATAAATTAGGAAATTTTTAACGGTATTGAGTAAAATATTACTCAATTTTGCACCAGAAAACCATTTGATATTCGAAATTTAATAAATGTTTACCAACAAATTTGAGTAAATTTTCAGTTTATAAAACTAAAATTTTACTCGAATTTTTTTTTTTTGTTTTTTTTTTTTAAGTAATTTTTTAATTGTGTCAAGTAAAAATTTACTAAAAACTTATATATTTAAAAAAAGTTTCACCTTTAAACTAACCAATATTTATGTCTTAAAGACATAGGCAAATTTTAAAAAGATGATTAGAAACTTTCAAATACATAAAAAAGAACTATAAACTTAATGAGAATTCAAAACACTAATTTTATTTTTTTGTAATTAGCTGTAGGTTAAATTTTAACAGAGCATTCACTAGGGTTAAAAAAATTTAAGACTTTTTTAATTAAAAACTTATTAAAAATCATGTGAGATAACGTTTGTTTCTTTTTTTGTACACAAACCTTTGTCTATTTAAAAAATTCTTAAAATTTTCGAGATGACACATAAGTTTTTTGCAATTTTTATGTTTAACTTTGTTTTGTTAAAAAAACAAAATTTTTAATTTTAAAATATCTTAATTCGTTCAGGAGTTACAGCTCGTCAGAGTGGTAACTTGTAGAAAAAAAAATTCCGCTAGGGGGCGTTATAAGCAAATAAAAAGCCAATAAACAAAATAATAAATAAAATACCAATACATCTACTAAGCTTGGTAAAAAATTCCAATGGATCTGAAAACTGCCCAAAATCTGTGAGGATATTTTAAAAATATCTACTTTTCGTAGTAAAAGTTGTTACAGTTTCTTTGTTTTTTCATGTACACGGGCAAGTACGGGCACCCAATTTTTATTGAATAAGTTAGCGTATTAAATACTAAACATCCTCTGTTTAATAGTTCCCGTCACAAACCGTCACTTTTTTAGTTCTATTCTATAAAATATAAAAAAAATACCGAAATATGGTGTGTTTGCAAAACTGCGCCTAAAAACAATGTATTGGACCAAATAACCCGTTTTTTATATTATTTCATTTGAAATAATATACCTTTCAAACGACACCAAAAAAATAATGATCGGTTGCACAGTTTGCCTGAAATTCAATTTAAAAGATGATATATTTTTTTTTAAGTTTTAACTTTTTTCTGCAGACTGAAAAATTGCCAACTTTGGGTGGCTCTATAATACATAATTTTTATCCGATTTCAAAAATGTTTTTGGATTCTTAATCCATAAGGAGTTTTCAATCAGATGTAATCATTCATTTGATCAAATTCTTCTGTCAATTTTTGGGTTTTTGCAACGCTTTTAGGGAAAAGGCGCCACAGTGAGGCGCCCCAGTATGCTAGTTGGTAGCGTGCTAGCCTATGAGTCTGGAGGTCGTGGATTCGATATTCACCAAAGGGGTTGGTCTGTTTCGCTACATCGAGGCGAAGGCGAGCTCTCGGTAAGGGGTCATTCTTAGTGAAATCAATCAAAAATAGCTAAACATTTTCTTGACCCTCTCCAATTTTGATGAAATTTGGTTTAGTTGTAACACTAAGTGATAAACTGAAGCACACTTATTTTCAGCCCTCTTAGTCAACAGGGGCCGAAAATAAAATAAATTTCCTCCAAAATCTCCCAGTCGCGACACTTTACACCGTAAAAACTTAATATCGTTGGTTCTATTATAGCTAGAAAGCCCATTTTACAAGACCTCCCACCAAAAAATTTTCACAATTTCCCCCAAAATCTCCAAATCGCAACACTCGTGAACCTTAAAAATTTAAAATCATAAGTGCTTTTGTAGTTACAGAGCCCATTTTTTTTTGTTTTGAAGTAGAGATGGGCGCGTGAGTGATTTTTGACTCACACTCACTCACGCTCACGACAGGAATTTTTTAAAAACGCACACTCACTCACAAGCATATTTTTTCTACTCACAATCACGTGAGTAAATTTAAAATAACTCACACTCACGTGCACTCACGCAAGCTTCACTCACACTCACGTTGACTCACACTCACGAAACTTTTATTCGTACAAAAAAAAATTCAAAAACTAAAATTTGAAAAAATCTTTTAAAATTTTCAGCAAAATTTAAAGTTCAGCGAAATTTTACATTTTTTTGTCTTTTTTGGGATGAAATCTTAAGTTAAGCCAAATTTTACCAATTTTTTGTTGCTTTTTTGGGTACTAAAGGCAATATGAAGAGAAAATAAATCACGCAAACTCACGCAAAAAAATCGACTCACGCACACTCACTCACGCAAAAATCTTACTCACGCACACTCACTCACGCAATTTTTTTCTCCACTCACACTCACTCACAATCACGTGAGTAAAATTGAATTCAGGCACACTCACGCGTGATCACGCGTGAATCACGGCCTGATCTGCTCATGTGCCCATCTCTATTTTGAAGCTTAAAATACGCTCTACAAGACCTACCATAACCAAAAAATTTTCCAAAAAAGGAAGGGGTGCCCCCCTTATTCAAAGGTAGTGGCAAAGGGTGGAGGAAATGGGGGAAAGTATCCCCCGATTTTTTTTTTTACTTGGTATTCTCAAAGTGCAAGTCCTAATGAACATATCCTTAAATTTTAAAAAATCAAAATTTTTTAAAATTTCCCCCAAAATCAACAAATCGCAACCCTCTTGCGCATCCCATTGTTGTCCCAAAATAAAAATTTCAGGATAAGCTCTCTAGAACTTACTCTTAAAAAATTGGGGGATGCTATTCCCAGATTTCCCCCACCCCTTGCCACGATCTTTTAATACAAGAGGCACCCATTATTTTTTTATTTTTTGTGATAGCAATATTGTAGGGCATATTAAGAGCTTTCAAACAAGCCAAAAATGGACTCTGTAGCTACAATATAGCCCACAATATTAAATTTGTAATGAGCAAGAGGGTCGTATTTTGAAAAATTTTGAATTTGGTCGATCCCATTGTTGTCCCAATATAAAGATTTTAGGATATGTTCATTAGGACTTCCACTTTGAGAAAACTAAGTAAAAAAAATTGGGGGATACTTTCCCCCCATTTCCTCCACCCTTTGCCAAAACCTTTAAATAAGGAGGCACCCCTTCCTTTTTGTGGAAAATTTGTTGGTTATGGTAGGTCTTGTAGAGCGTATTATAACCTTTAAAACAAACAATAATGGGCCCTGTAGCCACAAAACCACTTATGATATTGAATTTTTAAGGTTTAAGATTGTTGCGATTTGGAGATTTTGGGGGAAATTGTGAAAAAAATTGATTTTGAGCGATCCCATTGTTGTCCCAACATAAAAATTTCAGAATATATTCTTTGGGACTTTCTCTATAGGATTGTCAAGCTAAAAAAAAATCATGGGATACCATCCTCCCCATTTTCTCCTCTCTTTATCACGACCTTAAAATAAGGGAGGTAACCATTATTTTTTTTCGAAAATTTTTTGGCTATGGTAGTTTTTGTAGACCATATTATGAGCTTCAAAACAAACCAAAAATGGGCTTTCTAGCTATAATAGAACCAACGATATTAAGTTTTTACGGTGTAAAGGTCGCGACTGGGAGATTTTGGGGAAAATTTTGACCCTCCGTATTTTCGGCCCCTGTTGACTTTGCATTTGCTAGTTTTTTACGTAGTGTAAGAACTAAACCAAATTTCATCAATATCGGAGGGGGTCAAAAATATTCATGATTGTTTTTACTAAGAATAACCCTAATGTAAAATTAGTATATTATTTGTTATATGGTAATTCTTACAAAAAAAATAAAAATTAACAAGAGAATTAATTCAAGGTGAAACCACCCAGTCAGAAATTGCCAACCGTACCAAATTTGTGTTGGTACAATATCGGGCTAACGAAAAATACAACATTCTATAATGTAAAACAGTTTTACTAAAAGCAACTTTGTGTTTACATAAAACACTACACTGTAGGTTATAATTTAAAAGTTAAAAATTTTTTTTTTGATTTACGCAGACCTCAACTTTTTAATCTAAGTTAACACTTAAGTAGTGGATTTTTCAACCAATTTGTACAAAATGGTAACTAACAAGCACTATATCGGGATTTTCAATACATCCAAGGGGTCAATCCTGTGTCGTAAATTTGTGAAATTAATGTTAACCCAACGTCAAAACAAAAGTCGAGCGATCGTTGGCCACTGTTATCATTTCAACTTCGGAATGACGTCGTAAACTTAGAAATGGGTATGATTTGCCAACGTTGGTACCATCGCCGCCAACTTCATTCCAACGTTGGCCGGTTTGTATTTTTCTGCCTGGGCAATCTGAAATTCACAGTTTTCCTTATAACTCTATAACAATCTCTATAAAAAAATGTATCAGAATCTAAGACCTTTTCTATTAGAAAAATATCTCAGAATTTGATAATTTGTCTATATGAAAACTGTCTCTGAATCATAGACCTTTTCTATATGAAAAATGTCTCCAAACCAGATAATTTTTCTATACGAAAAATATCTCAGAATCTAATACGTTTTATAAACACAAAATTTTACAAAGTCTTAAACATTTACAATACAAAAAATATTTCTGAATCTGATTCTTTTTCTATACTTAAATATGCTTTTTCTATACGAGAAATTTCTCAGATAACCAAAAATAACTCGTTACCCACTCCTTACAAAAATGCTACCAAATAACAGCATACACTAGTCCGAAAAATAATCTTACAGAAAGAGCTCTATTTCCACGATCCTACCCACATTGGCCGTCTTATGTACGCTTCCCTCAACAAGGAGTTGCGTCAAAAGTAAAATGTTCGCTTCATGCCCATTCGTGTGGATGATTAAGTTTATGTTGAATGCGGTTATTTCAAAAAGCAACCAAGCGGGCAAATTTCTACAATCCAAATATAAGAAGTTTATCGTTTTCATTGAAAAGATCAAATGTGGAAAAGCCAACGGAGTCAATGTTTATGTTGATATCCATCCATCTAATTGTTTGATTGTATAATTCAAATACTACAAGGAGCGAAAATATATCTTGGAAAGTCGTAGAACGGGACAATTGGCTGCTTAGGGCAGAACCAATAACAAATATACAAAAGCGACTGCTGCTCAGCCCATGGAACCGCATTAAACACCATCTTAAGTTATATTAAGTTATATTTAACCTTACTTATAAGAGTGAGTTAGGTTTTAAAAAATTAAATTAAAATTTGGAAAACGCCACAAAATTTCTATAAAAAACAAGTACAATTAAAAAGAAGCCAATTTAGGTACGGAAAACTTCAAGAGAAATTATGTAAAGACTAATTTAATCTCATAAATCACGATCAAGCAGGGTTGCCAGAATTGTTGGGTACAAAATCGTCAAAAATGTACGATTTTTATAAAAAAAATCGTCAAAATCGTCATCCCATTTGCAGAAATCGTCAAAAAATCGTCAAAATAAAAAAGGTATATTTATCATTGATTAAAGATTCATTCAAGCGATGTCCGCCCGTCTGTTGAAGACATGATGCAGTCCAAACCAAAAGAGCTAAATACATGCAGTTTGGCAGAAATATATCTTATGGCGATTGGATGGTTCATTTTGAAAATTGACAAAACAAACCAGGGAGAACAAAGTTCACTTTAGTAAAACTGAACCTACCTCCGAAATTTCCTCTTTATATTCTTTGTTCCCCTTCTTAAACATATGAAATATTTTTATGAAAGAAAAGATCATGCAGTTGGGTCAAGTTAATTAAAAAATATTTTTTTTCCGTCCGCCCTTTTCCGTCCGACACTTGCATACAAAAATAATAATAAAATTGCGTAAATATCATAATAAATCAATTTTTTAACATTTATTACGAAAAGAAAGGTGTCCTCCGCCAAAAAAGCCCCCTATATTTTTTTTACCTTTTGTAGGGAAAAGGGGAATGTAACTCTCACTTGTTTCCTTTATCCCTATTTGTACAGAAATATTGGCGGATACTTTTTTTAACTAACAATAAGCAAAAAATATTCATTGAATACTAAAGTTTCATTAAAAATATTTTAAAAAGTAGACAAAATTGACAAGTTTTTGTTATTTTTAAAAATCGTCATTTTTTGGGCAAAAATCGTCAAATCGTCATTTTGCTATTTTGGGGAGTAAAAATCGTCAAAATGCAGAGAAATCGTCAAATCTGGCAACAGTGCGATCAAGTGTCAGCTAGATCCAGGTTTCTAAATACTACCTCCGTCCCAAAATACTACCTCCGTCCCAAAATAATCTTTACATAATCTTTACATTTAACGGTTTTTAATAAATGCATTATGGATGCAATAGGGACATCTTTCAAATATTTTTAATTAATTTTGTTACAATTTTAGAACACGAGATTAGTATAAGATTGTTTTTTAACATGATAATGTTTTTAGGCTGGTGTCTAATTTTAAAAAAGTTGCAGGACGCCACCTCAGTTTGACTATAAGTATAAGCTAACAATTAACGAAAAAGAAAACAAGAATTAATATTTTCATTTTCTTAAAACCAAAAATTTTAATAACTTGGGTTTGTAACTTGGATAATAATTCACCTCGTGTTGAATAAACCCGTTTTTCACCAGCCGTTTTTCACCAGCTTCATCATTTTTTATATCAAACTTTTTTTTACATCAAATTTTTTTTACATCAATTTTTTTTCATCATTTTTTTTTTTTTTGTCAATTTTTTTTCCATCAATTTTTTTTTCATCAAATTTTTTTTTTTCATCAAATTTTTTTTTTTATAAATTTTTTTTCCATCGAATTTTTTGTTTCCATGAATTTTTTTTTATCCATTTATTTTGTTTTATCAAACTTTTTTTACATAAAATTTCTTTTTTTCACCATAAATTTTTTTTTTCATCAAACTTTTTTTTTCATAATTTTTTTTTTTTTCACCAATTTTTTTTTTCATCAAATTTTTTTTCATCAATTTTTTTTCATTAATTTTTTTTATTTAATTTTTTTTTTTTTTTTCATCAAATTTTTTTTGCATAAATTTTTTTTATCAAATTTTTTATTATCAATTTTTTTTTTCTCACCAAAAAAAATCTTTTTTTCAAATTTTTTTTACATCAAAAAATTTTTCTTTTCATCAAAAAAATTCATTAAAAACTTTTTTTCATCAAAATTTTTCGTCACCAAAAATTTTTCGTGAAAAAAAATAATTTTTTTTACCAAAACAACTTTTTCACCAAGTCTAAACTTTTCACATAAAAATGTTCCATTTGTTTATCAAATGTACATAAAAGAAGTGAGAGTGTTATATTCTTTGGTGCCGAATCTTTTATACACTCCAAAATGTAAAAACACTTTTTTGCACTTATTTTTGCACTCACTTACGAAATGAACAGCTCTTTTGGTTTTTTAATGGGGTCCTCGACTGATATTTCAATTCGTTTTGCATGGAATAGCAAAGTAATATAACATTTTTTTTTCTAAAAAAACTTTGCTTTGGCAAGTACACCCAAATCTTCCGCAAAACATTATCGTGATTTAATGTTTTGGGCAAAAGTACAAAATTCGCAGGCATTTTAAACTTTGTCTTGTATTATTTCAACTAAAACATTGCTTAATAAAATGTAAAGTTTATTTTGGGACAAAATATCTATAGAAATGTAAAGAATATTTCAGGACGGAGCACTGTGGTTCCAAATTCAAATCTAGTCAAAAGTCAAAAAATTTTAACCTCTAAGAGTCCCCGCACAACAATGTCGGAGTGGTTGACGGTTTCGGTCTTGGGAGAGTATAGGCGCAAAACAAAGGCGGCAGCGGAAAATTTTGTCATGCGTTGATATTTACACTATTTTTAACTTTTTAGACACTTTTTTATTTAATTTTATTGTTTTTTTTTTAATATCAATATGAATTTTCTCATATTGATTCGTTTTTTGTGTATTTTTTAAGAATTTTAAATATTTTTTTTTTAGAGATCACATTTTTTTGTTTACTTTATCGAAAATAATCGAAATATTTATGAAAATGTGGTAACATTTTTATATCAAAAATTAAAAGAGAGAGAGAAACCGACATCAAAATAAAATTGATTTTATTCCAGCGGTTTTCGGTTGAGCGTTTTTTCTTGCCAAATTTGTATGAAAAAAACGTCACCGACATTGTTGTGCGGGGACTCTAAATTAGGTGTTTTAAATAGCAAACAACATGCCTAGACTAGGCGCAAAATATTTTCATTAAATAAGGTGTTTAACTTTGTCCCCGCAGCACTAGAACATCAATGTTTGTTCACGAAAATGTTTGTAATTAAAAACTAAGGAAATCAATACAAAACTAACCTTTAACTGACGAGGTGACTTTTTGGAGCATAGTTTATGACGTGGTGGTAAATTTTACCCCTTTTTAATTTTTTAAACAAAAATTAATAAAAACTATTTTTTTATAATTATTTGTTTTTTAAAACTAAGTTACAACATTAATAATAACAATAAATGTAAAACTTAAAAAAAATATAAGCTATTTTCATCATAACAGTTACTTTATTTCACGAACCTTTTTTTTATGTAAAAAAAAACGTCACAAGGAAAACTTATAAAAAAATTATTAATAAAATATAAACCAAAATTTTGATGGATGTTAATTTACAGTCAAATGTATACATTTTGAGAAATATAAGAGATCGTAGAGAAAAAAAATTAATTGAAGAAACTACAGGTCAACCTTTTTGGAGGTTTTTAGACCCTCCACCACTCAGTGGTACAGGATATAACAGAGTAAGTAAAAAAAGTAAGAAAAACTTACTACCCGAAATACAGGTCCTAACCAACTTTCAAGTATGCCGAACAACTCAGAATCGTTTTTTGCGTTGATTTAGTGATTTCCGTCTGACAGTGTATCTGTCTGTCCGTCCGACCATCTGTCCACGTACACAGTGTAAGCGCGATACACCGCAACTATCAATTGCTTTGCTGAAATTCCAATTTATATCAAGTGGAAATCACCGGTTCGTGTTTAGATTTGGTCACCCATACAAAGTTCCCCTTTAATTTGACTCTTTTAATTTTTTACTAACAACATATCCGAGGAGTGGTAAAAATAATTCTATTAAAACCTAACCTTTATTTCGAGGTGTGGTCAATATTTTTCAACTGAATACTTACGCTAATGCTGACATGGGGTAAAATATTTCCAAAGAAAAACTTACGTAAATGCCGACGAGTGGTAATTTTTACACCAGCATGTCCATTGCTCGGCTCTTGCTAAGCCTAGCTTCACCAAAACACAACTATATATTAAAGATTGCGATTTGTGAAGATACTTAGAAAATTAAAATAATAGAGTGCAATGGAAGAGAATAATTCAAAAAAATTTAACGAGAGGGTAAAATTTACCACCACCTCGACAGTTAAAGGCTAAGTAGCTTATACAAAGTGAATTATTTGCAGGAGATTGCCGTGAACTGTTTTTTATATAGTTCGAAATTTTTTCGCGATTCCTTAATATCGGTTTTTGAAGTTAGGGTCATAAGTAAAAATGCCTGCGAATTTTGTACTCTTGCCCAAAATATTAAATAATGATAATGTTTTGCGGAAGATTTGGGTGTACTTGCCAAAGCAAAGTTTTTTTAGAAAAAATAATGTTATATTACTTTGTTATTCCATACAAAACGAATTGCAATATCAGTCGAGATCCCCATTAAAAAACCAAAAAAGCTGTACATTTCGTAAGTGAGTGCAAAAATAAGTGCAAAAAAGTGTTTTTACATTTTGGAGAGTATAAAAGATTCGGCGCCAAAGAAAAATAAAGGTAAGAAAAAAATTGATAATAAAAATTTTGAGAAAAAGTTTGATGAAAAAAAAAATAAGATAAAAAAAATTTATGAAAAAAAAAAATTTGATGAAAAAAAAAATTTAAAAAAAATTAATGAAAAAAGAAATTTGATGAAAAAAAAAAAAATTGCTGAAAAAAAAATTTGATGAAAAAAAATTTGATAAAAAAAATTTGATAAAAAAAATAATTTGATAAAAAAAAATTTCATGAAAATAAAAAAAAATTTATGAAAAAAAATAAAAATTGATGACAAAAAAATTTGATGGAAAAAAATGAAAAAAAATGGTGAAAAAAAAAAAAATTTGATAAAAAAAAAAATGATGAAAAAAAAATTAAGGAAAATAAATTGATGAAAAAAAATTTTATAAAAAAAAAATTAATGAAAAAAAAAATTGATAAAAAAAAAATTATGTAAAAAAAATTATGAAAAAAAAAAAATTTGAAGAAAAAAAAAAACAATTGATGAAAAAAATTTATAGAAAAAAAAATTGATGAAAAAAAAAATTTAGGAAAAAAAAAAGCTGGTGAAAAACGGTTTTATTCACCACGAGGTGAATTATTATCCAAGTTACAAACCAAAGATATTAAATTTTTTGGTTTTAAGAAAAGAAAATTGTAATTCTAGTTTTCTTTTTCGTTAATTGTTAGCTTATAAATATAGTGAAACTGAGGAGGCGTTTTGCAATTTTTTTAAAATTAGACACCAGCCTAAAAACGTTATCATGTTAAAAAAAAAAAAAATTAAATTATCAATCTTTCAAAGCTTGCCAAAAAAAAACCGCTCCAAGTTGCGGGCAAGCCACTATATACATCTCTTAAAGTAACTATCAGAGAGTATGTTTCATCTTTCATTTCATCCAGCGGGGTCCAGCTGCACTTTTTATAGCTTTTTTAAAAAAGTAATTTTTTCTGCAATATTTATAACTCTCAAGAAAATGCTTATGTAGATGCTACATATAAGGTGCATGTTCATGCACTCTTATATGCAGCGCAAATTCCTGTGCGGACCTTAGGAGCTTTCATACAGTGGTTATAGCCCACACAGAATGACGAAATGGTGACAAAATTGTTTAAAGGCATTTCATTCCTCTTTATTTCGAGTTTTAAAAATCTTTAACACGAAAATCCTAGCTGATCCTGTTTTCGGGTTATTGCTAAATAAATCAGAGACCAAATATAACAGTTATATGTGTCATTTTCTTTTGAAAAAATAATTAAACGAAAGTTGTCCAAACTAAGCATTTTGTATATGAAAGGACTTCTAGAGTGTTAAAATTAGCAATTACTTTTATTTTTTGATTTTTGTCAATAACGGTTTAAAATAACAGTTATTAAAAACTTTTTGTTTAAACAATTTAAAATAATTTTTATTTTTTATTTATTGGAGTAAATAACTGTTATAACAGATATTTAAAAAAAAATAATCAAAGTTTAACCTTCAAATTCATAAAAGTTAAAAGATGCTTATAAGAAGTTAATAAAGCAAATTTTGTATGGAAATTCGATTAATCAATCTGTTATAAAACGCTTTAATTTTATTTGAATTTGGACGTATGTCTTTAAATCGGTGATTGAAGTATTAGCTATCAATAATAGGATTCTTTTGCATGTGTTTATTTTAGTTTCATTTTTATAACCCAAGTTTTTTAAGGCTCGAAGAGTTTTACATAACAGTTATAAAAAATAAAAGTTTTTTATTTCTGTTATTTTAAACAGATATTTATATAAGATATTTATATAAATCATTTCAAACTGTTATTTTTAATTTTTATTTGAAAAAATATTTTTGAACAGTTAAATCCTATTTTACGAGAATTCTTAATAAAACTCACCATTTTTATTTTTGTACTTTTACAAGCTTTCCACTAATAGAATTGTAAATTAACAAATTTCTTGCCACAGTTAAACATACAAGGAATTCTTGTTAATTTTCTAGATTTTTTTTTTTGTAAAATTATCTTGAAAATTGGTAAAATTACACAAAAATTTTAAATTACAAAAAAAAATAATTTTAATCAAAATGTTTTTCATCAAAAACAATTAAAACTGTCAAATGTTGGTAAAATGGGGTTACGAGTAGTAGTAATTTAACAAGTTGTTGTTTGTGTGTAATTTTGTTTTTTTTTGCGTTTTAGGGTAAACAATTTATTAAACATACTAAAAAAAATAATTTTGAAAAATTTCGAAGGTCTGAACAAATTTTTAAGATTTTGTAAAGTTTTTAGCGTTGAAAAAAATTAAATTGATTTTATGAAAAACATTATAAAGCGCTAGCAAATCCGTAAAAACCAGCTTTACCTGTACTTTTTTGGTTTTGAACAGAAAAATTAATTTTAAAATTTGTGTACATAAAAAAAATAGTAAAATTTCTTTTCCCACATGTTAATTGTAGACACACACATAAATAAGTTAAATTTAACTTTAAGTGTATTGTATTCAAGTGTTTTATAAAAGTATTTTATATAATACTTATAAAGAAATTATTTATTAAATTAAGAATGTATACAATTTTCTTACAAAAATTTAATTCACACATGTTCTCATGAGAAAAAAAAAAGTTTACTTTTTTTCTTTAATCATTGTAGATAATTGAATAAAATTCATCTTATACAATCACATGACAAATACCTCAAGTAGGTATTCATTTCAGAATATTAATTTATAAAAAAATTAATTAAACCTCGTTGGGGTTCATTTCAGGGACAGTCTTTAAAAGGTTTAAAAAAAGTTTCAGAAATGTTCTTTTACTTTTTCTTAGACATTATAAGCTTTCTTTTTATAACTGTTTCAAAATCTATTCCAAATAGAAAAATGCGTCGTGAGCTTTAGGCTTCTAGTACCCAACTCCGCATCCCCAACTCCAGCATCTGAATTCTAATATTTCTGCCTTAATACGATATTATTTATAAATTGCTAAAGTATTTATTACAATGACTTGCTTATAAACAAGGATTATTCATCTAAAATATACCTACATACCTTCTTTGGTGTTTTGTCCTTTACAAAGTGGTAAACCACAAACAATGACCCTGACAAAATAACAGCAATTTGTAAAATAAAAATTAGATTTAAATTGTTCATTGTGTGAAAATTAAATATAAAAGAAGATGAAAACACGAAATTCTTAAATTACCTGCCTATGGTATGGGCATGAATGCAAAAATAAAATAATATCTACAAGAATACACCAATAAGAATTAAAATAAAAAAAAAACAACCCTGCAAGCAAAGTATTTTGAAAACGATTTCATGGTTACATTGCAGATAATATCAAATTTGAAATGCCGGTAATATAATCAATATAAATATAATCTGTTACCTGAATGAAATACATCTCTCGTATTAGTAAGAAATTCGTCTAGGGACAAACACTAGACCTGTGTCTAAATATAAGGAAAATTTTCAAAATATATTTTAACATGATAACACCGCTCAACAGTCATTTTCCGGTTTGAATTCTGGTGATCAATTTTAGTAGACTTTGATCTCCTGATTCCAAATCTGTACTCCAAATTTTTCCATCACATCCAGATTTTTAGTTATTCACGGTTGAAAATGGGAAAAATAAAGATTTTTGCATTATTTGAAAGGCTGTATAGCAGCCATTGAGTGGAATACAAATCTGGTATGAAGAGCAAAAGTATAATTTGTCTTTGGTCTCCAACATAGAAAATAATTTTTTTCTAATTATTGCGTTTGGTTGGTTACAAATTCAAGTTTTTTGTCTCATTTTTCGTATAACCCGGAAGATATCTTTAATGGGTTTAAAAGTCTATAAGAAAGAATGAACTTTTGCCTAAAAGTTAAAAGTAAAGATTGGTCATATAGTTTTTGTTTTAGAGCCTTTTAAAAATGGTGCTTTTTCTAATTTGTTTCACGGAGTTTTTTAAAATACATGTTTGGCCAATAAAAGTGCAAAAACTTCAAATTTTTTTGATCAAATATTTGAGATCATAGTTCAATTATACTCTAACGTTTTATACCAGATTTTTAGTCCACCCTGTGGCAGCTGTGCAGACCCAGCAAAACTTAGATTACCAAATAAGGTATAAAATAAGGTATAGGATCTCTTATTTTATACATTGCATCATTGATGATTTTAACAGGCGATGAGACTCAAAGTAATTCATCCACATTATCACAAAGAATACCAGTAAGGTATAAAATAAGTCATAAATTTATAACGAAGAATACGAGTAAGGTGTAAAATATATGATATTTTATACATTACGAGAAATGAAATAATATAGCATACCAGAGATAATATATAAGGTCTTACGAGTAGTGAAAAAGTAATTTTGTATTAAATTTACTCACGTGATTGTAAGTAGATAAAAGATGCTCGTGAGTGTGTGTCGTTAGAAATTTTCTGTCGTGAGCCCATCTCTAGTTTAAACTTATGCATTTTTATATAAAATATTTATTTTTTATGTTATTGTAATGCATTATGCATCCAATTATAAATAATGCATTATTTCAAACTTTCAAATAATACATAATGTAACCAAATGTAAGTCATCCATGATTTAATGTTTAGAAATAATAAATATGAAATAATTTTTTTCCAATAATCATGCATTACGTAGCAAATTATTAGTAATGCATTATTTTTCACTTGAAAATAATACGTTGTGGAACAAATGTTTGGTAAGACATCATAAAATAATGCTACAAATAAGTTATATAAGTTAACGCACAAGTTTGGGAAACACCTAAAATTGTGTTTTAATTTCTTTTGTTGTTAACCCTTCGTATTGTTTTTTTTATATTTTTTATTATTAATTTCTATCATGCCCAATAAGCACAAGAAAACTAAAAATTCAAGCGTTTGAAATTTCACTTGAATTTAACTTGAATTCAAGCTATTATTTCAAGCTAAATTCAAGTTCAACAAGTCGTAGTATTTATTTAAAACAGTTTGAAAAAATTGTCATTTCTAAAACAAAATTTTGTTAAAAAAAAAATAAAAAATATTTCAAACAAATAAGAAAAAAAAAACAAATAGGCGAAATTTTTAGGATTGTTTGCAAAAAAACCCTAAATTCGTGGTAAGTTATGTCTATTAAATATTTAAAAAAAAAATATTAATAAAATTTAATTTTTTTAAGGCTTTCTGGTACAAAAATCCAAGATTCCATTCAAATATCTGATGCCAAGGATAATTTGTCCAGACCAGTTTATTATGGATTAATGAGGCTGCAAAAAATAAATATTTTTGTTCAATATTGAATACATGTTTAGTTATATATTGTGAAATAAATGAAAAATAAAAAAATTTAATGTATACAAATGATGCTGGTTTGATTTAAATACACTGGAATTAGGCTTGTTTCGGACTGGAATTAGGCTTGAATTGGACTGGAATTAGGGTTGAATTGGACTAGCATAGGGCTTGAATTCAACTATAATTCAAGCCATATTCAAGTAATTTTTTTAAAAATTTTTTGGTTCGACTGGAATTACGCTTTTTTTTAGGGCTTGAATTCAAGTGTTTTTACACTGTTTTGTTTGACTTGAATTCAAGTGTCCGTTTTGCTGGTATATGCTATTGAATTACAGTGTAATTCAAGTATAATTCAAGGCTTGAAAATTGAAAATATGACTGGAATTACGCTTGATTTACACTTGAATTCCAGCAATTTGGCTTATTGGGATGAGAACATTGTGTTACTGAGCAATTGATTTTTTTTTTTAAATCAATTGCAGCCGTTATTTTTTTGTGAAAGAAAAGAGATGAAATAACTACTTGCAATTATTTTTGGAGTTCATTGTTGTCATGAGCTTTAGTTGAGAATTAACATTTTTGTAAACCAGTTGTGAAAAAAAAAACAATTTAAAAAACATAAGAACTGAACATTAGAAAATAATTTTGTAAAACCTAAAAATAAATTTTTAATAATTAACAGTTTCACATAGTGAATAATTATTTAAAAAAAAAAACATAATAAAAACTTTGCAAAGAGAAAAATTAATATTTAAAATAAAATATTTAAAATAAATTTTCAAAACCAATATTTAAAAAAAATATAAATTTTCAAAATTTGAAAATTATTTAAATACGAAAATTTCAAAACTTAAAATTAAAAAAAGTAAATATTTGAATTAAATTTTCCACATAGTGGAAAATTGTTTGAATAAGAAAATTATAAAACTTTTTAAAAAACTTACTAAATCTTTAAAGTGAAAACTAAACTATAGTTTTAAAAATTAAAAATAAATGTTTGAAATAAAATTCCACATAGTGGAAAATACTAGAACAAATACTTTTCCAAAAAAATTCCAATATTTGTAAAAATTTAAAGACATTAAAAGAAAATTAAATTTTGTAAATAAAATTCCACATAGTGGAAAATACTTTTCTATAACCTAAAAACAAAAATAAATTATAAACTTTGAACAATTATAATTATTGTAAAAAATAAATAAAACTATTAATAAATAAAATAAATTTAAAGTTGAACAACAGTGTTTAAAATTAATTTATACATTACCTGGCAATGTGTTATATAATCACTACCCATTACCAAAGTTTTGCTGGGGAATTTCAAAAAAGGCAAAAATCGCGTTTTTTCGCATTTTCAACCGCGAAAAATTATCATTCTAGACGTGATAGAAAAATTTGGAGCACAGATTTGGAATCAGCGAGTCAAAATCTTTAAAAATTTTATATGAAACTTCAAACCGGAGCCAAAAACCTTCGATTTGTTGAGCGGTGTAATTATAGTTTTTCACGGGAATTCCCTGGACGGAAATTTGAACTATTTTTTTTTTGCTTAATTTAAAATTGAATTGACAAAATTTTTACAAGCTTTTTTGCTAATATTAAATAAAATAAGTTGTAAATTTTTTTTATTTTCAGAAATCTTAAAATGGCGCTATCTCGGAAACTAAGCCAGCTCGGGTTCTCCATAGTATCGCCGATCCTCTTCACATGTGTGGACCCTAACGGGTTTTAACTTTGGATCCAAAAAAGGTAGCATTCCCGAAAATTTTAAAATGCTTATATTTCGGTAAATATTACCGACACAACAAAAAGTCCTAAAGCATTTTTGTAGCTCTTTACACGTAGAATAAGACCGCGAAATAACCAAAAGCACTATGAGTAATATATTTGAAGTTATCAAGTTTTGTAATTCTTAAAACCCCAGTGGTCCCATAAAATCACGTATCTCAAAAACTGTGCAAGGAAAAGCGAAACGGACACAAATTTTGGATCAAAAACTATGACGATTTTTACTACTAGGTCTAGGCCCATCGGGGTCTGGACCTATCGACTCCGAGCCTAATGGGGTCCTCAAATGGGAATGAACTAAGTTGAAATAAAAAAAATTATTAAAACCTGATACTTTTTTTAGAAGCTGAAAAATGTTGTTTCTGAGACCTGCATTAGAAAAATTTGCAGGATGATTATTTGTTTCTATAGAAAATATTTATATCTCTGGACATGATTCTTTTTAAATCGATAAATTAAAATAAAATAAGTGTAAGGAATGACTCTGAAATTAACGTAAATTTATTTAAGAAAAAAATTTTTAATAATTTTTTAGGGAAATTTCATTTCTCTGAAACAATTACATTCAGTTTCAGAGATATAATCCATTTGGATTCATTCTAATACAATATTCGAATTCATTTAAGCTAGTTATACCCTACACCACTCTGTGGTACAGGGTATAATGAGTTCGTGCTGATGTTTGTAACTACCCGAAATATTGGTTCTAGACCTACCTTCAAGTATACCGATCGACTCAGAATTACTTTTTGAGTCGATTTAGCGATGTCCATCCGTCCGTCTGTCTATCTATCGGTTTAAGCATGATACAGGTCGCAATTTTCAATCAATTGACTTAAAATTTGAAACTTCGCCCAAGGACGAAGCCTATTAAAATTGGAGAAGATCGGCCCATGTTAAGACCTAGCCCCCATACAAAGGCCCCCTTTGGATTCGGCTTAAATGACTCTAATAACCATATTATAATAAATATCGCTTTGAAAGCAGATAATCAAATTTTGTGTGCCCGAATCACCATTCTAAATTTCAAAGGGATCGGATCAGTCCTTCTGGTAGTCCCCATACAAACCACCCTCCCGATATTTACATATTTCCCTAAAAATTCATAAAAATAGAAATATTTTATAAAAATTGTATTTTTAGGTGTTAAACAAGTACCTTAGTAACCTAATCAAATCAAAATATAATTGGACCATTTTTGGACTTATTGTTAGTCCCCTATATAAAAATTTTGACCGATATTCAGTTAAATCGGTCTATTGACAAAAAATAAACCAATTCCACAAAAATTTGATCACTAAATAAAGATCTAACAAAGAACAGATCCAATCTGCCCATGTTTGGACTTGGGACCCATTTTCCGGAAAACACTGTTGTAGGGTATTATATGGTCGGTCTTGACCGACTATAACTTTCTTACTTGTTTTTTAATTGATTTTCCCCATGCAATTAATCTGTTAAAATTAATCTTCGTTTTAACTTAATGCTAAAATTGTATAGGGAAAGCGAATAATTAAACTAGTTTAAACGAATGAATATGGTATTAAAAGCTAAATATTTCTAGAAAAAATAATGCTATATTAATTTGTCACTCCATGCAAAATATTGATGAAAAAAAAATATTTATGAAAAAAAAAAATATTAATAAAAAAAAATTAATGAAAAATAAATTGGTATTAATGAAAAATATATTAATGAAAAAAAAATATATATTGATGAAAAAAAAAATGATGAAAAATAGAATTAATGAAAAAAATATTGATTAAAAAAATATTGATTAAAAAAATATTGATTAAAAAAAAATATTGATTAAAAAAAAATAGTGACTCAAATTGTTGGTTTTTAGAAAAATAAAACAGTAATTCTTATTTTCTTTTTTGTTAATCGTTAGCTTATATAGTCAAATTGGACGTAGACGTGTCAGCTGATCTTTAGCTTGTATTAATTTGTGTAGAAGTAGGTACGTACTTAAACGAATACGCGACGATGCTGTACCGATCGAACCTAGAAAATTTTGATTTTCCGCACGTTTTACATCTCAGCTTATTTTACTTTTTATTTGTATTTATATTTTATTATTTGTGTGGCAGAATTAACAAATAAATATTAATAAACGACAAAAAATGTACAGGTATCCCATAACAACGCCATAAACCCCCCCCCCCCCAATAAAAAGACGTCCCTGCGATTTTTTTTTTTAATTTTAAACGTGTTGAAGGATATAAAAGATTCGGCACAGCCGAATTTAACACTCATACTTGTTGAAATTAAATTTGCAAAATAAAATGGCAAGTGCTTTAAAAATACAGCAGTTCGTCACGCTACAGCACCGTTCAGGTAGTGGTATTTTTGAGAAAATTTTAAGAGTTTATTAAAAAAATTAAAAAATTCTTATTAATTTTTATTAAAAAATAGTAGTAATTGTTTTATTCTTGAAAATTATTCTATGAGAAAATCATAGTTTTAATTAGTACAGGAAATAATGACCTCGAGCTAGAATAAACCTACTCAAAATATAAAATTAAAAAAATATGTTTTCAAAAATAAAACTTTAAAGTTAAGCAATTTTTTATTCATGTTTTCTTTATTTGTTGGCAAAATATGCAAAAAATATGCATTTATGAGTTACAAATATGCAAAAAATATGCATTAGAAATCAAAATATATAATGAATTTTCATCGAAATAAAAAAAATAACATATAAAAACTAAAACTTTGAAGTTTAAAACAAATTTTTTGAAAAAATTCGCAATTAAAAATATGCAAAAATGTATTTTTTTTCCAAAAAATGCAAAAACAAATCGATGCTGTTTTACAATTAACTAACACGAATACCCGGCTTAACAGGTTTTTTGTTACAAACCGTATTCTTCGAATATTTTTTCGAATAAACTGAAAAGCCTGTTTTTTGAATACTCTAGGCGGCATCATCAACCTATAACGTTAACTACTTCTAATCCAATTAATATTTCGCCCGTTTGCTTGCCGGGATACTTTTCAACAACACTACACAAAATATGTTTTGGTATTTTTATATGAGTATTCTGTGAATAATAAATTCACAAAAGCAACATTTTTAAAGTCCTACCTCACTCCTTGAGAAAAAAGGACATACTTTCGTTAACAAAGAGAGTGGTTGTGAATTGAAGGTTTTTTTCTTATTTTTCATCTTATTTCTTCAAATTTTTTTTGAAACAACGTGCTTCACAACGAAGGACGTTGAGTGAAAACATTTTTTTTTCTTAAAAAAGGAAAAATAATACATTAGTATGAATGTACTTACATACATAAATATAAATATACCACATACATAAGTGTTTCCTGTTTAGGCATTATTTTCAAATTCATGGTTTTTTTGTGCATATTCACCCTATAAGTAAGGATATCATCACATGTATTTCGAGTGGTCATGTAACAGTTGTTATATTGTGTATGATAATTCTTTTTAAAAGTTTTTCTTTTCGTTTAAGAGCGTTAGTGAAACACTTACCATAAAAATTTGCATATGGTAAATAATATTTCTGCAAAATTCAGAAAATTTCACATTTCGGCTGGGTGAATTAAAATATTTTTTGAAAATAGAAATTTTACAACAGTTTTAATTTTATAATCAATAAATAATAGTTTATAAATTAAAAAATTTTGCATTTATTTTGCAAATAAAATCTTATGCTGAATCCAAAAATCCACTCCAAAATTTTTAAAGTAGAACAGTTTTTGAGATATTGCCAGCTTTTAAAATTTTAATCTTTATAAAAAAAGTTGTTTTACTTAAATTAAAATATCTCCAACACAAATTAATGGATTTCACTGTTTTTAATCGATATATACAATTTTGCTTCAATTTTACCGAAATTCGGAAAAAAGTTAATTCAAATTAAAATTTCAGAAAGAAAACAAAAATTCAAAATGTATTTCTCTCTTTTCAAGTCTGATCTATTACGAAGAAAAAAAGAGATCTTTTTAAAAAATCCGTTGAAATATGTTAAATTTGCATGCATTTGAGTACAAACGCAGAATTCAGTTTCTATACAAATACAGTTAGATTTGTTCTACTTTTAAAACTTTGGAGTGGATTTTCGGATACAGCGTAAGATTTTAAATGGAAAATGAATGCAACATGTTGTTGACTAAAATCTCTTTAGACAAGTCTAATCAAAATCAAGGAACAGGAATTTTTAATTGTGTCAATTAAAAAATTACTCAATTTTTCTTTAAAATTTTAAACAAGTGACTACTCAAATATTTTTTTCTCAATATTTTTTTCGGTGTACCATTTCTTGCTGTTTGATGAAACAAAATGCGTTGGCATAAGTAAAAACTTGCTCTTATTTTACTCACGCTAACACAAGAGAGTCTCTTATGACTCATTTTCCAATTCTCTTATCTTCTCGAAGTCAATCTTATTTCACACATAGATCTCATAGACATAAAATATCAACAAAATGCATGAAAAGATATAAAAGGTCCCTGCTGCACCTATGAAACCGAAAAGGCCCCAGGGACCTTATCATTTATCGGGGGGTTTCTAATCAAATTTCAAAACTTCATGACAATGCAGTTCCATCGAATTTAACAAAGTTCTTTGTAAAATCTTGTATGGTTTAAAAATGTCGTTTTCAATCAACTGATAAACTTTTTCTTATTTTTGTTTTGTTTAGATTCTTACATGCTTTGTTAAGAAGTACCTTCTAAACACTCGTACTCTTTGTCAAAATAAAAGAGTAAAGTAATATTTGTGTGCGTGTTTAGCATACGAATTTGTTGCATATTTTTCTGCTGATAATACACAACCGAAAAATAACCAAATATACACACTAAATCCCTAGTTTCACATGAATTTTCAGTTTGTATTTCTCTTTTTCCATTTTTATTTTGTTCAGTGCTCCTTTTGTATTGAATGAAAAATGTTGAAACATTTCCAGTAAATGTGATTTATATTGATGGTAATCATGGGAAAATCAAGGGAGAACAACAATTGTTAAAGATACATTAAAGTCTGAAATATAATGCGAACAAAAACACATAATGTTTGTACCAAATCTGTAAGAACGATTTTAAGCACTGTCCTCTCATACTCAAAAAAGTTTAACTAAAACCTGTTTTTTTGGAAAAAGAGCTTAATTGCCAAAATTTTGCACTAAAGAATATTTTTGTTTTTTTTTTAATTTCTTCTATATATATTTTTTTCTGTAAGTACAAATCGAGCTCGGGCTATAATTATATTTGTTATAAGGTTTCAAGTTGAAAAAATGCAGAAGAAAAATTTAATGTCTAAAAATTATAGGCATTTCTGGTATTCCCATATCGGTTTCAAACACTCCAGTTAGTATTAGCATTTTTTCACATTTTTTGGCCAATAGCTGCCTAACTGCAAGGGATTCAGTAAAGTTATCTTCAGAAAAATGTGTTATTGGAATATAATAATGGAAAATGCCTTTGTCTATGCTTTGTTTGTGGATTGTTTATGAGATATGAGTTAAAAACTGTAGTTTTCGTGTGCAAAACTGATGTAAGTACTCAGAAAAATATGTTTTCTCAACTGGGAATCAAAATTCTAAACGGATCTAAATAAAATATTGATGTATTTATCAGACAAGGAAAAAATTCGAATTTTATTTAAAATTCATAAGGTATTTGAAATAAAATTTTTGTTTAAATAAATTTCTCAAAAACATTTGAATTTTCCCAATAAGCCAAAGTGCTGGAATTCAAGTGTAATTCAAGCGTAATTCCAGTCATATTTTCAATTTTCAAGCCTGGAATTATACTTGAAAAACACTGTAATTCAATAGCATATACCAGTGAAACGGATACTTGAATTCAAGTCAAACAAAACAGTGTAAAAACACTTGAATTCAAGCCCCAAATAAAAGCGTAATTCCAGTCGAACCAAACAAAATTTTAAAAATTTACTGGAATTTGGCTTGAATTATAGTTTAAATCAAGCCCTATTCCAGTTTAATTCAAGCCTAAATCAAGTGCAATTCAAGCACAAATCCAGTTCAAAAAAAAAATCATGCAGCATCATTGCTTTATTAAAAAAATAGACCAACATTATGCGTAAATAATTATTTATTAGCTGAAAAAAAGTGCGAATTTTTTACAAAGTTTACAATAAAAACTAAATAAATTTAAAAATCTATTAAACTGGAAGATTTGTTTTTTAGCATCTACGCCCAAAATTTGATAATGAAGGTTTTAATAATTGTCTGCTGGAGAAATATTTTGCCCTTGGATAACTAAAATAAAAAAGAAATAATAAGAAATTTGTTTTTTGGCAAAATTTTAGTTTGCTTACCTACATATATATGATTTTTCTAAAATTGAACAGCAACATCCTTTGTTAACGAGCAATTTGTTTCTAATCCCGCGATATTTTATTAAACTTTTGTTAATATTTTATTTTAAGCAATTGTTCAATTGTTTTTTTTTTTAATTTTTGGTTTTGTTATTTTCGACTTTTGACAAAAAAAGAAAATATAAAATTCAAACAAACACATTTTGTTTGAACTGGATTAAGGCTTGAAAAATAGACTAAAATTAAAGTTTAATTCAAGTCAAATTTCAAGTACTTGAATTTTAATTTTTTGGTGTTTATTGGGTTATTATTTCCAAAAATAAAATTCTCAAAAAAAATAGAATTTTATTTTCCTATAAATAAAATTCTAAAAAATTAAAGATTTTTATTTTTGGTTTGAATTTCATTTTGTAAAACAAATAATAATAAAACAAAGTAATAACTGTTAGTTTATACTAATGTGGTAAACTAGAATTTTTAAATACTGTGTATGTTAATTAATGGTAAATTTTGATTAAAAAGAAGTTAATAAATCCATATTACAATGAATGTTAACATAGATAGAATGCAAAAGTTAGTCTCTACATAATAATTTTTTTACATCCTTAAGATAAAATATTTCAGAATTAAAAAAATTGCATATAAAAAACTTAAATGGCATTATAGTCGTGGATATTTTCTAACTGAATCTAACACCTACACACAAAAAAAAAATCGAGGTAATATTACCTAAAATCATAGTATAACTTTATCGAAGTGCCAAGATAACATAGAGCCTACAAAGTTTTTAGACAATATTACTTAAAAGCCAAGGTAATTTTTAAAAAATGATATGTTCGAAAAATTAACTATGTTTTTAGGAAATATTCCAAACAAACCTTGTAAACTTTACAAAGTTCAGTAGAGTAAGAATTTATATATAAACTTAGGTAATTTATCTAAATTATTTTGTTGATATGCAACCTTTAAATACTTTCCCCCACTAATAAATTAAAAAATTAGTAGAATTTATTATGCTTTATAATTTTTTATTTTTTTTTTTTTGTATTAAAAATTACAATTGTTGATTTTGAGACATATTTTCTATAGAAATTTCTCAGATTCTGAGACATTTTTTTCTCAGATTCTGAAACATTTTTCTATAGAAAAAATTCTCAGATTCTGAGATATTCTTTCTATAGAAAAATTCTCAGAATCTGATTCTGAGATATTCTTTCTATAGAAAAATTCTCAGAATCTGATTCTGAGATATCTGAGAATTTTTATATAGAAAAAATGTCTCAGAATCTGAGAATTTTTCTATGGAAAAAATGTCTAAGAATCTGAGAATTTTTCTATAGAAAAAATGTCTCAGAATCTGAGAATTTTTCTATAGAAAAAATGTCTTAGAATCTCAGAATTTTTCTATAGAAAAAATGTCTCAGAATCTGAGAATTTTTCTATGGAAAAAATGTCTAAGAATCTGAGAATTTTTCTATAGAAAAAATGTCTTAGAATCTGAGAATTTTTCTATAGAAAAAATGTCTTAGAATCTCAGAATTTTTCTATAAAAAAATGTATCAGAATCTGAGAATTTTTCTATAGAAAAAATGTCTCAGAATCTGAGAATTTTTCCATAGAAAAAATGTCTCAGAATCTGAGAAAGCATAGAAAAAATGTCTCAGAATCTGAGAATTTTTCTATAGAAAAAATGTCTCAGAATCTGAGAATTTTTCTATAGAAAATATGTCTCAGAATCTGAGAATTTTTTTATAGAAAAAATGTCTCAGAATCTGAGAATTTTTCTACAGAAAAATTGTCTCAGAATCTGAGAATTTTTCTATAGAAAAAAGTCTCAGAGTCTGAGAATTTTTTTATAGAAAAAATCTGAGAATTTTTCTATAGAAAAAATGTCTCAGAACTGAGAATTTTTCTAGAGAAAAATGTCTCAGAATCTGAGAATTTTTCTATTGCCAAATGTATCAGAATTTGAGAATTTTTTCATAAAAAAATGTCTCAGAGTCTGAGAATTTTTTCATAGAAAAAATGTCTCAGAATCTGAGAATTTTTATAAAGAAAAAATTTCTCAGAATCTGAGAATTTTTCTATAGAAAAAATGTCTTAGAATCTGAGAATTTTTCTATACAAAAATGTCTCAGAATCTTAGAATTTTTCTATAGAAAAAATATCTCAGAATCTGAGAATTTTTCTATAGTAAAAATGTATCAGAATCTAAAAATTTTTCTATAGAAAAAATTTCTCAGAATCTAAGAATTTTTCTATTTTTTAGAGAAAAAATGTCTCAGAATCTGAGAACTTTTCTATAGAAAAAATGTCTCAGAATCTGAGAATTTTTCTTCAGAAAAATGTCTCAGAATCTGAGAAAATATTGAAAAATTCTCAGATTCTGAGAAATTTTTTCTAAAGAAAAACTCACATTCTGAGACATTTTTTCTATAGAAAAATTCTCATATTCTGAGACATTTTTTCTATAGAAAATTTTTTTCTTTAGAAAAATTCTCAGATTCTGAGACATTTTTGCTATAGAGAAATTCTCAGATTCTGAGACATTTTTTCTATAGAAAAATTCTCAGATTCTGAGACATTTTTTCTATAGAAAAATTCTCAGATTCTGAGACATTTTTTCTATAGAAAAATTCTCAGATTCTGAGACATTTTTTCTATAGAAAAATTTTCAGATTCTGACACATTTTTTCTGTAGAAAAATTCTCAGATTCTGAGACATTTTTTCTATAGAAAAATTCTCAGATTCTGAGACATTTTTTCTATAGAAAAATTCTCAGGTTCTGAGACATTTTTTCTTTAGAAAAATTCTCAGATTCTGAGACATTTTTTCTATAGAAAAATTCTCAGATTCTGAGACATTTTTTCTATAGAAAAATTCTCAGATTCTGAGACATTTTTTCTGTAGAAAAATTCTCTGATTCTGAGACATTTTTTCTATAGAAAAATTCTCAGATTCTGAGACATTTTTTCTATAAAAAATTCTCAGATTCTGAAATATTTTTCTATAGAAAAATTCTCAGATTCTGAAATATCATTTCTATATAAAAATTCTCAGATTCTCAGGAATTCTTTTTGCAGAAAAATTCTCAATTTCTGAGAAATTTTTTCTATAGAAAAACGCTCAGTAAAATGCAAGTGCAAAGAGCAGTGGCATTTCTTTCATTTTCTCTCTCCTCAAGGGTATTAATTCGACATTTCTGTAGCAGAAGCTGAAACTGGTGCATTTTATACATGTTGGTGTTAACTTTTCATTTTCCAATTCGATTGTTTTGATAGCCTTACAATCAATTTGCATTTTAACAATGTCACCATTCAATTGGCACATTTTTGGGCGTGGAATGTTCTTGTAAGCTGAAACTGGTAGCAAAATATGATCTATATTAAAAGACAGCATATAGAAATAATCGTTATATTTTTTACCTTTAAGTAGCTTCAAATATTTATAACAGATTCCTTTTTTCCCGTCTCCATATTTAATTTTGTTTTTTCTTCTTGTGTCCCACTTTCAAGGGAAATTTTTCGCTTCTCTTTCTGAGCTTGCAAGTGTAAAATATAATCCATGTTCTTCAAAATCGCTGCCAGTTCCAGATTAATTCGGATTAAATATGTATTTAATTTTTAAAAATTGAATATGCAAATTATTATTATGTACATAATTTTATTATTTATTAATTAATTTAAATTTTGGACATACCTTTTCAAAATATTAAAATTGAAAATGCCAATAAAAAATAAAAAAATTAAATTCGAAATTTTACCTATATTCATTAGTAAATCTTACATGGCCTTTAGGTGAAAATGCAAAGTAAAATTATACTGGTGGCATAGGTAATAAGTCGTGGCTTTTAAATTTCATACAAAAATAATTCACCTATGCCAGCTTAGATAACATTACCTCGAAGTTTTTTTTCTGTGTATTTTCATAGTTTTCTAAGGGAAAACAAATATCTCAAATATATTTTATAGAAAAATGTCTCAGAATTCCAGACATTATCTTTACAAAATATTTAAATGCTTATTTGACTCTGAAAAAAGAGCTTTTTTATTGAAACATTTTCCACAATTTTAAAAATTTTTCTGTAGGAAAAATATATTAAAGGTTATAACTTCTATAGAAAAAAATCTATAAAAAATAATCCCTCAAGAACTGGGAATTTTTCCTAAAAAAAAAATGTTTCAGAATCCCAAGAATCTTTCTGCAAAAGAGATTTTTCAGGATCGGATAAATTTTCAATAGGAAAAACGTTTAAGAATCTGAGCTTTTCTATGAGAAATATATTTTCAAATCTAAAAATTTTTGTTATGGAAATATTTTTAAGAATATGATTTTTTTTTTAATCTTTTAGAATCTGAAAATTAAAAATCATTGATCAATGAACTTTTCTACAGAAAACTATATTAGATGTGAGATTTTTTGGAACGAAAAAAATTACTCTGAATCTAAACATTTTTCTGTTTGTAAGAATTTTGTAAGAATTTGCTATAGAAAATTTATCTCAAAAACTTCAAATTTTCTGTTGAAATAGTGTCTTAAAATGTTTCTTTAGAAAAATGTCTAAGACCCTAATAATTTTCTATATGAAAAATGTTTCAGAATCTGCCTCAGAAAACACTTTTTTTATAGAAAATTGCTATAAAATTAAAGATTCTATTTTTAGAAAAGTGTACAAAATTTCTTTATAAAGTTTCTGTTCGAAAAAGCTTTCAGAATCAGAGAATTACATTAAAATATGAGAATTTTTTAAGAGGTTTTCTATAATGAGTGGATCAGAATACGGAAATTGCTAAAAAATACTGTTGCATTATAAGTTTGAACTAAGTAAATTACACAGCTCAACATGAAAATGCGTATTGGATTCTGGTAAGTGATTAAGGTTGTGCTTAATGCGCTGATTCCAAATCCGCGACCCAAAAGTGTCTATCACATCAGGATTTTGAGTTATTCGCTGTTAAAGGGCCGAAAAAGGCCATTTTGGACCCTTTTTGAAAGCTTACAACATAAGATCCTGACATGCGATTGGCTTGGTATCAAGCTCATTCAAAAGTATGTAATTTTCTCTATAAGACAAGATAAAATGTTCCTGGAATTTAATTTTCTAAAATGGTAAAAAAAATCATTAACAAAAAACCTTTCATTTTTTTAATATTTAGTTTATTTACACAGTGTTTTTTGACAAATTTCCATTCAAATACATACGTAAATATAAGAATTAAAGCACTTGTGGCTAATAATTTTTTCACCATCATAAAAAATTAAATTCCATGTAAATTTGATTTCGTCTTAAAGAGAAAATTATGCACTTTCGAATGAGCTTGATATTAAGTCATTCGCATGTCAGGATCTTATTTTATAGGCTTTTAAAAATGGCCAAAATGGGCCTTTTTTGACACTTTAACCGCGATTTTCTCAAAATTGTGACGTGATAGAAAAATTTGAGTGACTGTTTTGGAATCGGGAAACCAAAACCTATAAACTTTTTTTGGTTTCATTCAAAACGCAGCGACAAACCACAGATTTGTAGAGCGGTGTTATTAAATTACATTAAATTAGAAGATAGTGGCAATTTACTATCATATGAGGATGTATTTAGCTAATTAAGTTGCCTTAATATATAGAAATATTCGAACGTTAATAAAATATTTACTTGTTTGAAATATATTTATTTGTATGAAAATAAAATTCTTTTTTTTTATTAATAAAATTCTTTTAAGAATTTTAAATAAAATTTTTAAGAATTTAAAATAAAATTCTTTAGAATTTTATTTAAAACTAGCTGGCCCGGTCCGCGTTGCTGGCCCAAATATATGATCAGTGTTATATTTCGTCTCGCTTCAAATATATATCCCTGCAAAAAAGGTAATGAATTTCGTGGCTTAGAAAAAATTGTAGGCCTGGTTTTAAAGACCCGATTAGGCAGATAATCATCTTCAAATTATATTTTAGGAACTAAAAAAAAATAACCATGTCTTCGACTTTGAGTACTGTATAAATTCGGAACTTATTTCGTATCATTACGAACAACACAAAAATAAATTACGCTCGTTCTTATCCTGAGCTATTGTCTTGAGTTAAAACAAACCTTTATAGTTTTCCCGAATTTTCCATTTTTCCGGGACACTTTTCTCATTTAAATTTCCTTAAATTAAAATTATAATTAACAAAATCGGTCCGGTCATTGGTAGTCGACATATTTAGACAAAGGGGGCGTTAAAATTTGAGTGGTTAGTTTTAAAGTGGTAAAATTCCCAAGGATTTAAAATCATTTGTACCAAGTTTAAGCAGAATCTATTAAGAAATATTTTTTTTAATAGATCAAATTAGAGTGAAAATGAATTTTAGATATATCTAAAAAAAGTGGCCGAGGACAATTTTTCATTTCAAACAATTATATGGAACATTAAAAACATTTAAAACAATTAGCCACATCGGTCCAGGCGTTTTCAAGTAATGCAAATTTTAAGGATATTGAAAAATGTAGGCTTTGAAGTGGGGGAGGCCAATAAATATTTCAAAATCCTTACTTGGAATATTATGATCATTAAAGAAAAAATTTATCAAATCAGGCCAGTTTTTCTTTGATGTGGGAGTGGACAATTTATCTTTCCTTAAAAACCTTAGTTGTACTATCACGAAAGTCAACAAATACTACTAATAGACAAATCGTCCCTGCCGTTCTAGTACTTTCGATATATCGAAATAAAAATGGGCGTGAAAAAAATTTATTTCTGTTTTAACCTAAGTTGGGCTATGACGAACATTTAAAAAAAAAGGTTAGTCAAATCGATCCAGCCGTTCTCTGATTTCAGATATATCGAAAAAAGGAGGCGTAAAAATGGGCGTGGTTAATTTGTTTTCCGAAAAAACCAAAGAAAAACATTAAAAAAAAAAATTAGACGCACATTTAAAGAAAAATATTATCCAAATCGGTCAGTTCTCAAGTGATGCGATTACCAACGAACTCCATTTGATTTTTATTTATATTTAATTATTCTATATTTTATTTTTCTATGGAGTAAATTTTATATATATCGAAAAAAAGGAGTGCGTAAACAATTTTTCTTACCTTAAAAACCTAACTTGAATGTAACCAGCTAGGTCCATCCATTCAAAAGTGGAAATAGAAGTGGAAAATTATTCTTTCCGAAAAACCTTTGCTGGACTATGACGAACATTAAAAACAAAATTAGATAAATTGATCCACCCATTCCATGATATATACCGGAAAAGTGAGCGTAAAAGTAGGCTTGGACAATTTTTCTTTCCTTAAAAATCTTTTACGGACTATAACCAAATCGGTCTAGCCGTCTTAGATCTTTCGATACATAGAAAAACGTGGACGTGGGAAATTCTACTACCCATTAAAACCTTAGTGGAATTATGACGAACATTTTCAACAAAAATTAGCTAAAGTGGGAGTGTTCAATTTTTTTTTTCGTAAAAACCAAAGTTGGAATATGGTGAAAATGCGTTTAAAAAAATGTTTTCAAATCGGTCCAGCCATTCTCAGATTCTAGATAAATTGAAAAAGTGGGCGTAAAAGTGGGCATGGTCGATTTTTCTTTCAGTAAAAACTTAAATTGGATTATTACGAACATTTAAATAAAAAATTACCCTAATCGGTGCAGCTGTTTCCCGATTTTAGATAAATCAAAAAAAGTGGGCGTAAAAGTGGGTGTGGCCAATTTTTCTTCACGTAAAAACCTAAGTTGGACTATGACGAACATTTCAAAAAAAAAATTGTCCAAATCGGTCCAGCCGTTCTCAACTGATGCTGTTACCAACGAACGACAATTGATTTTTATTTATATAGATTCAAAATTTAATTTTTTGAGAAATTCAAAATTGAATTTTATCAATAACGAATTTTAATTTTTATTGTTTTTCCTTGTCTGGTATTTATATGATTACGCTATCAGCATTGAAATCAATCAAAGTCTTTTTCACTTTACCCTCACTCACAGCAAAATACGGTTGTCTCAACCGTACAAGGTTCCAACCTCAGATTGAGGTTGCGGCAACCGGTAAATATACGGTTGTAGCAACCGACAATTTACAGTTGTGGCAACCGACAAATGCCGGTTGCAGCAACCTCAAATAACGACATTTGCCGGTTATGGCAACCGTATTGCCGGATGTCCCAACCGTAGCTGTGTTTAATATATTTTCGATATTATGCCAAAATACAAAATAAAATACCAATTATAAAATTTTTTTTTTGCTTTTTTTATTGTTTGAAAAAAAAATATAGTTATATAAATGACTTAATACCAAAAATAATAAACTTAATGTAACATTTTTAAGAGGTTTTAATTCGTTTACTAAAAATCCGATACAAAGAATTTTATTCTCAGAATCTGAGACTTTTTCTTAAGGAAAAATATTTCAGAATCTGGGACTTTTTGTATGAGAAAAATAACTCAGAATCTGAAAATTTTTCTATAGGAAAAATCTGAATCTTTTTCTATAATAAAAATGTCCCGGAAAAAGTCACAGATTCTGAAACAGTTTTTCTATAGAAAAAGGCTCAGAAAAAGTCTCCGATTCTGAGACAGTTTTTCTATAGAAAAAGTCTCAGATTCTGAGACAGTTTTTCTATAGAAAAAGTCTCAGATTCTGAGACAGTTTTTCTATAGAAAAAGTCTCAGATTCTGAGACAGTTTTTCTATAGAAAAAGTCTCAGATTCTGAGACAGTTTTTCTATAGAAAAAGTCTCAGATTCTGAGACAGTTTTTCTATAGAAAAAGTTTTAGATTCTGAGACAGTTTTTCTATAGAAAAAGTCTCAGATTCTAAGACAGTTTTTCTATAGAAAAAGTTTCAGATTCTGAGACAGTTTTTCTATAGAAAAAGTCTCATATTCTGAGACAGTTTTTCTATAGAAAAAGTCTCAGATTCTGAGACAGTTTTTCTATAGAAAAAATCTCAGATTCTGAGACAGTTTTTCTATAGAAAAGTCTCAGATTCTGAGACAGTTTTTCTATAGAAAAAGTCTCAGATTCTGAGACAGTTTTTCTATAGAAAAAGTCTCAGATTCTGAGACAGTTTTTCTATAGAAAAAGTCTCAGATTCTGAGACAGTTTTTCTATAGAAAAAGTCTCAGATTCTGAGACAGTTTTTCTATAGAAAAAGTCTCAGATTCTGAGACAGTTTTTCTATAGAAAAAGTCTCAGATTCTGAGACAGTTTTTCTATAGAAAAAGTCTCAGATTCTGAGACAGTTTTTCTATAGAAAAAGTCTCAGATTCTGAGACAGTTTTTCTATAGAAAAAGTCTCAGATTCTGAGACAGTTTTTCTATAGAAAAAGTCTCAGATTCTGAGACAGTTTTTCTATAGAAAAAGTCTCAGATTCTGAGACAGTTTTTCTATAGAAAAAGTCTCAGATTCTGAGACAGTTTTTCTATAGAAAAAGTCTCAGATTCTGAGACAGTTTTTCTATAGAAAAAGTCTCAGATTCTGAGACAGTTTTTCTATAGAAAAAGTCTCAGATTCTGAGACAGTTTTTCTATAGAAAAAGTCTCAGATTCTGAGACAGTTTTTCTATAGAAAAAGTCTCAGATTCTTAGACAGTTTTTCTATAGAAAAAGTCTCAGATTCTGAGACAGTTTTTCTATAGAAAAAGTCTCAGATTCTGAGACAGTTTTTCTATAGAAAAAGTCTCAGATTCTGAGATATTTTTTATATAGAAAAGTCTTAGATTCTGAGACATTTTTACTATAGAAAAGTCTCAGATTCTGAGACATTTTTTCTATAGAAAAATTCTCTGATTCTGAGACATTTTTTCTATATAAAAAGTCTCAGATTCTGAGACACATTTTCTACAGAAAAAGGCTCAGATTCTTAAACATTTTTTCTACAGAAAAAATCTCAGATTCTGAGACATTTTTTCTATAGAAAAATCTCAGATTTGGAGACATTTTTGTAGAGAAAAGTCTCAGATTCTGAGACATTTTTTCTATAGAAAAAGTCTCAGATTCAAACACATTTTTTCTACAGAAAAAGTCTCAGATTCTGAGACATTTTTTCTACAGAAAAAGTCTGAGATTCTGACACATTTTTTTTATAGAAAAAGTCTCAGGTTCAAAGAGATCTTTTTTAATAGAAAAGGTCTCAGATTCTGAGACATTTTTTTATAGAAAAAGTCTCAGATTCCGAGAATTTTTTGTAGAAAATGTCTCAGATTCGAAGAAATTCTTTCTATACAAAAAGGCTTTGATTGTGAAAGCCTCTGGTTTTGAGAAATTTTTCTATAGCAAAAATCACAGATTTTGAGAAATGTTTTTTTTTTTAGAAAAAGTCTTAGATTCTCAAAACTTTTTCCATAGAAAAAGTCTCAGATTCTAAGATATTTTTTTTTTCACTTTTTTTATATCACCATTTACTTTTCTGCAGAATCCAAATTTGAGGGCTTCCATCTCATAGCGTAAATGTTTGAGTTTAACGTATTCCACTATTTCTGCAAATTAAAATAAGAAAAACGGCATTAGTTTAACTGTTGTATCATTCAAAGTACAAAAACTTACCCTTTTTAATCTTTATTTCCAGGTTTGATCATCAAATGTTGAAATTTTGAAGAAAAACAAATGTTTTCCTCAATATTTTTTATTTTATGACATTAAATTTTTTGAAGTTTTGTTATTTGAATTATCAGTAGAGGGAACCGGTAATATGAGTTTGTGGCAACCGGCAAATGCCGTTATTTACGGTTGCTGCAACCGGGGTTTGCAGTTGTAGCAACTTTTTTTTAAATTTTGTGGCAACTGGCACAAAAATATTTAAAAAAAGTTATAACAACCTCAATTTACGGTTGCTGCAACCGCGCACGGTTGGGACAACTGCAAGCCGGTTACGACAACTGTATTGCGGTTGTTGCAACCTCATTCCAACCGATTTTTTATGTGAGTGCTGTTATATAAATCTCATTAACATCATCACCATCAGTCGTAATAATTTTATTATAATTGAAAATGTTTTTAGTTTTCTTTTTCAAAAAGAAGCACAAAGTGCTTATTAAACCCTCATACAAATGACATGATTGTCTAGTTATAACAAAAAATTTTCTCATACGTATAGAATAGTTAAAACAACACAACCGCAAAAAACAAAAAAATTACCAATCATTTTAAATTAAATTCGTAAATTTTCATCAGTAAGTGTGACCGCATTTAGCACTTCATACTTCTTCTAATATAATACCCTTATAACAGTACTTCTCAACCTTTATATGTCCGGGTACCAGCAATTTAAAAAAATTCACTTAACAACACTGTTAATACCGAACCAGTATTATAAAATCGGTATTTCGATATTGGGAAATTTTCAATACCGAATTTTCGGTATTCATAAAAAATAATTTATTTAATTAGTTTTCTAGCAATTTTATATTTTTGAGTAAAGAGTCTCTAAAAACTAGTGTAATTAAACTAAAACCCTGTTCTCACGTAAAGCTAAAAACAGTGTTTAGTATCATTTTCATAAAAACGGGTTTTAGCTGTACGTGAGAACAGGGTATAAGTTTGTTTACAAAATCATATAAAGAACATCCTAGCAAATTATTCAATAAATCAATTAATGTAATTTCCTACTAAAGACGTAGGGTTCACCCATGGTCTTGATAGATCCATTTATTTAATCTTATTATTATTTTATTCTTCAATATAAATTTTCATTTGAATATTAAATAGAAATTTGTAAACGGAATTTAGGAGTTGCAAATTAATTTTTAAACTACATCTTAAAATTCCGAAGTAAAAATTATAGACATTATCGCGTTTCCTTTCAGATTTGCGTTCTATAGATTGCGAAACCCTGCCATATTTTAAACAAACGTACTCATTTGACCCTCATAATGACACTGAATATGACACTGATTACTGAATATGGATTCTACAAGTCTGTCTGTACGATGTGTGTACAATAAGCGACTTAAATGTAACTACTGTTGCTTTAACAGATGTAAAACTATCTAGAAACAACCCTCTAATGTCAAATGGTCATTGCAATAAGCAATTTTGAACAATTTTGAGAACATTGTAACACATTGATTCATTTCTATTTAAACACAACCACCATCGTCATACATATATGGTGTTAAAACGTTCATATGACAATAATAAATACACCCACTAGGAAATCCACGTAAAAAGTGGACATAATTCCCACTAAAGGGATTATGTCTACTATACTAATAGGTCATAATACCAATAATTATGTGCAATTTTTTTTGTCTTAAAAGTTTTTATGCGTAGCCGGCCTTCGGCCGGGCTTAGGGATAACAAACTGGATGCATTAAACCCACCCTGTCCGCAAAATAAAGGGATTTTTACCGAAATTGTTTTGGGCTTAGTCCCCATTATATGAATGGGGGTTATGACCGAAAAACTTTCGGTCGTAATTCCAACAGGGAAGGGGCAAAATCCCCATTAGGACTACGACCGTTTTTGAAATGGTCATAGTCCCCACAACTAATATGGGGATTATGTCCGTAATGCATTGGGTCATAATCCCCATTTCTGTTATGGGGATAATGTCCGTGGGGATTATGTCTTGTCACCGGTTCCTACTGGTAATGAGTACTCAATGTCATTCGTGTTTTTCTCATTTTTAATTTTGTTATTGCATCAAAGTGGTTCATGCTAGTGGTTTTTAAAAAGGTACTTATTTTTTAATTAAAATAATAGATTTTCTTAATAGCATAATACTGCAATGAATGTTTTATCCCAATAAGGCATGCGTTTGTATTTATAGTACAATTTCTTATAGAGTGGACGTGAAGAAAAATTTCGATTTAAAAAAGACCAGACCCAAAAATCTTTATATAATTTGTGTTGTATAAAACAACTAGAAATTTCTACTATACCTACAAATAGACATTTCTAAAATATGTTTTTAATAAATAAGACAAACTGCTAAATTTCAGAAAACACTCTCCACTCAATTTTATGGCATAGGCATTTAAATAGCCCTCGGGTGCTCGGAAACAGTTTTAGCCTAAAAGTGCTAATACCATATTTTTTTTAAGTATGTATTTGGGATATCTAAGAATAATTTAGCAATTCGATCGAGCTTTTTGCAAAAATCGCGGTTGAATTGCCAAACATTTTTATATTCGAATTTTCTCGAAAACTATGAGAGATATCAAAAAACACATATGACCAAAAATATTCCTCGGAAAAAATGTATGTATTGTATATCGTCGAACTATATTCAATAAATGCGAACTCGAAAAAGCTTACTGTTCAGGAGAGCTAAAAAACTAGTTATTTCGCATGTTATTGCAAAAATAAACAAAGTACCTTCCACAAGATGGTTCAAATATTGTAAACAATTTTTACCTATGCAAAAATTTTCATATTTTGCACTTGTTTGCGTATTTTTCAGAGATGGCATTTATTACTATATCAAAAAACAAATATTTTTTTAGAGTTGGCATATTTTGTCGGAAAATAAAAAAACATTTTTTTTGGAAAAATTTTTTAATTTTTTTTTTTTTTGGTTTTTGTTATCCTTAGTACGGTAATTGCAAAAACTGAACAAAAAATTAAAAATCTTTGCATATTTTTAAAAGTTAAAAAAGTCCGAAAGCCTTTTAATCTCAGGGTGGTCAACTTTGGTACTCTGTAACTCACGCTGTATTGTAATAGGGTCACTCTTAAGTAGCTATTTTGAAAGCTTATATCATTGACTTTATTTGCCCCATTCATAATGTTTCAATCTGATAAATAGTTTGAAAGTTACATAAATATAAGCAATTTTTTTTTTTTGCAAACACTATTTACCGATATTTTCAAAATGGCAATATCTCGAGAACCAGAAATTAGATATCAAAATCTTTACAAGATTCGTGTTTAGCATGGCAAATGCACTAAGATATGTGGTCTAATTTTTTTTAAAAAAAATTTTGAAAAATTTTTGGAAATTTACAATGGGAGTTGGCATTTATTTCCACCAAAAAAATATGTACTTTGAGTTAGCAGAATAACAAAAATGTATGTAAAACGACAACAAATTATTTTTTTGCTCTGAAATTTTTATTGCAGATAGGTATTACATAGGGGAGCTATTTGCCATCGGAAACTCATTTCCGTCAAATTTGAGTTGGCATATTTTGAATATAGGTTCACGATATATAAAATATTTAAAAAATTTACACTGCAGTATTCAAACGGTCAAAAAATAAAAAAAATAGTTTTGAATGTATTTTATGTGGTATGGAATTGGGCACATTTTCAACGCGAATAACACGAAAACGAAACAAGCTACAGCATTTTAGATGACAGATTTGGATTATACAGGTCCATAGTATATAAAATCCACCCTAAGTTTTTAACATTAACGCAATAATGTCTAAAAGTGGAGCCACAAAAACGCTTATAATAGCAATTTTTAAATTTCAATCGCGAATATCTCGAAAACGAAAAGCTATAGAGAAATTTGGACTGCGGATTTGGAATCATGAGGTCCATTTTACATTGAATCATGTCCCATTTTGTGGCCATTACTAACAACAACGTTGCAGTTCTTTCTTGAAAACCACAAAATTCGCGTTTTTTTTTTGTGGTATTTAAACGCGATTATCTGGATAATGGATACTGCTAAAAAAGTTATGATGGTCCATTTACTATAAAGTTTGTTGTTACCGAATTTAGAAAACATTACAGTGGAACAACAGAAAGTACTAAATATCGTTTTTTGGAATCTGCCAACGCAAATATCTTAAAATTGGTAAATGCCACAAAAATTTTGAAAGCAGATTTGGAATCAGGAGATTAAAATCTATTAAGTACAGGATGTCCGCCAGGAAGGTACACATACTACTTTGTTTGTTTATAATTTTTGATTAAATGAAAGAGAATTGATTTTATATTGATAAATATTTTATTTATTGTCGGCAATTACCCAGCTAAATTTTCCGTTCCAAATAATCGGTTCCAGAACGCATCATATTACCTTGCAACCGGTTCTACTTCACGTTCCAGAATCAATGATTTTTGTTTGAAATTGTCCCAAAAGCAATCGTTTTTTAGAGCAAGTAGTTTTCTTGAAAAATAATTTAACATAGAAAATTTTGTTTTGATTACCGTAGAATATATTCAAGAATCTATTGTTATAGGAATTTGTTCCAAAAAATTTTCCTGGGTGTGCATGTAATACAATATCAGATAAATCCTCCTTTGTTAGCCTTACAAATGCGAGCCCTTTTGAGCACATTTTTCATTACATTCTTACACATTTCCCGCGGTATTTCATTAATTTCATAATGAATATTTTGTTTGAGTTGCTCCAGCCTTTTTGGTTTGTTTGCATTAATCTTGCTTTTCAGATATACTCACAAAAAGAAGTCCGGAGCAGTCAAATCAGGCGAACGTGGAGGCCAATCAACATCACTATTTCTTGAAATAACGTAACTTTCTCATCGTCGCAGTAATCGATGATTGATTTTGATAAAATGTTTTAACGATTATAACACGTTGAATTCGTACTTATAGGTTAAAACTAGAGTTTGCAAAACGATTAAAATCGTAATCGTAATCGCGATTAATCGCACCAATTAATCGTAATCGTAATCGACAAAAAAATCATGCGATTACGATTAAAAATTTTCTATGAAATACACTGTTTTTATAACGAATTTAAATTTTAAAGTTTCTATTATAATTATTTGTCAAAAAAACTAAATTAGTGTTAAAAACGATTACTTTCGGGACAATTTCAAACAAAAATCATGATTCTGGAATGTTAAGTAGACCGCAAAGTTTTGATGGGTTGACCCATGGTTCATTTAACTTGTTTGCGATTTTTCTTTCCTTTTCTCGTAAAAGTCATTCAAATTTAAAGTAAAATTTAAATTCTGATCTCAGTAAATTTTGAAGAGTTTTGTTTTTAAAATATACTCAAATGAAATACGAACCAACTTCTGCTGTTAGTTTGTCAAGCAGAGCGATAGCCTAGATGGTAAGGTACAAGCTTTGCAAACTGATGGGAAATTTCATGAACGTGGGTTCGATTCCAATCAGAGTTAAGTCTGTTGATGAAAAAACATATAGAAAAACAGTCTTACAAAAATCAAACAATTTAAATCTAATGTAATTTTCTCCACTGAAGACGTAGAGGTGGCTACAGAAACCATGGTCTGGAATAAATCCACATTAAAAATAATCTTTAGAAATACAATGTTTTCTTCTTCAATCACAAACCCTTAATAACAAACAGAAATGGCATACGCCGATAAAAACACTAAAATACTCAAAAGCCTTTGGTCAACAAATTTGGACATGAAATTTTGTCAAAAACTTAATTTTTTCATACTTTGACCGCTGGTTGACTAATGATGCGTTGTAAATTTTTTAAATAAATTTCCTTACAAGAGCTAACTGGCCATCGGCAGGTATTCTGACACGACCCCGCAGAATTTTGGTAAACTGGAAGCAGCTTTGGAAAGAAATCATGATCCAAAGAGCGAATCCAAATCAGTCACAGTTTAGAGTACTCTTTAGTAGTAAAGATAAAAAGTTATTAAGACCCAGTAAAATCATGTCACTTTTCAGCGCTCATTGAAGAACTCTTTGTAGAGTTTATTTAACCGCAATAAAGATGTAAGAAAATCTAGTATTTTTCTCCAAAAACCTTTTTGGTCATTTAAAAAGTATTAAAGATGTCAAAAATTAAAGTATGTGTGAAATTTTATCAACAAAGAATTTTAACCCTTTTGCATCCCTTGTATATGTGCCCTTCCTATGATCCTTTGGGTCAATATGACCCAACATTAAAATGTAAACAAAATTCCATGTTTTAGTATAATCAAAAATAATGAAAACTAAAATAAATAAGCCCTTCCAGAGCAATTATTAAAAAAAATAAAATCAAATTTGAAATTCAACTTTTTTTTACTTTGGGCCAACACTTAATGCAATGCATTGTGTTGGTATTAGAAAATGGGTTATGTGGAGAAGGAATGAGGGAGTAGTGTTTGTGGACATTTAATTTGAATTTTTTCAAATTATACACATACAAAAAAAAACTTTTTCAAATAACTAGGAAAAGTCTCGTAATTTTACCATTTTACCAATATTTGACAGTTTTCCTTGTTTTTTAACAAACAAATTTGGATCAAAATTTACATTTTTTTTTAAATCTCAAATGAATAAATACTCAAGCTCGAGGTCATAAGTTTTAAATGTTTTTTATTTATTTAAATATTTCCAATAAAAAAACATTTAAATCTTATGACCTCGAGTTTGAGTATTTATTCATTTGAGATTCTATAAAGAAAAGGTCGAATAAAAAACAAACTTTTATTTTTTTTGAAATTTTACATTTTTTTTTGTAATTTTACAAATTTCCAAAAAAAAATTACAAAAAAAATCTAGTAAATTCCCGAGAATTCCTTGTAAACTGTAAATTTACAATTTTATTGGTAAAAAGTTGGTAAAATATTGTAAAATTACTAGAAATTTTCGTAAAATATGAATTAGCAAAAAATCTAGTAAAGTTACGAAATCTCCTTGTAAATTTTATCGTGTCCAAAAATTTGTAAATTTACAATTTTATTGGTGAAAACCTTGTAAAATTACAAAATTATTGAATTATTGGTTAAAAGCTTGTAAAAATTACTAGGAATTCTTGTAAAATAGGAGGTAGCTAAAAAAGTAAAAATTTTTTCTTGTAATTTTACAAGGTACTTTTTTTTGAGTGTAGCTGACTGGGTAGACTTCTGCAGGGATTTAATTCCACATAAGGCTAGTTTGACTGATGAGAAACGAATTTTCTCTGTAATACGTTGTGCAATTCATTGGACAGTAGACAACGAAAGGATGTGATCTGCTGAAAAAGCGACCATCTCAGCTGAACACTTACCGTGGTTATATCTAGATAACAATGACGCACAACACTCATTCCGACTATGCTCCAATGAGTCAATAGAGCTGGATACCCTACTGTCACTGATGAGCTTCAACGCACTCCTGTGCACCTGATCAGATAGACCTTGAAGCACCTGCCCAGATATGAGAGTTGTATTCCATTTTCGGTCGGATATAGCGGCATAAATAGTGAGATCAGACGGAGTGAAGAAATTCTTGCACCGTTTTAGGAAACCAAGACACTTGAATGCTTCTTTCGAATTTTAAAAAACATGTTTGTTCTAACGAACACCACATTGGATTTTCTTGCCTAGAACATCAAGATTTTCTGATTCCTCAATAGCTATGCCACCCATGGATATAGATGATGCTGATTCCACAAGCCGTCTGAGGGTCAACACATAACATTGGGCCTTACGAGCATTAAAATCGATCCTATTTGCAAGACCTCACTCGGAGATTGTCGTAAGATCATGCTAACAAGTCCCCTGTAGAACGACTCTACGAAACAGGAGTGAATCGGACTCCAGATAATTTACCAAGTGGTGATTGATCATGCTCTTCATGACCTGCGAGAGCGTAAAGAAAATTGCTATTGGGCGTAAGTTTTCTGGGTTTGTTACCTTACCCTTTTTTGGGGTTGACGGGACCTTTGCGGGTTTCTCAAAATCCCACCCACAGTACGAGAATAATAAAATTTGAATGATAAAATAATCAACGAGAATAATAAAATTTTGAATGAAAAACTATTCAATGAAAGCGATTTTATTGATTCTTTGACCGGCAAAATTATTGATCTATCATTCTGAATGAAAATGAACCCAATTCAATTATATTCAGAAGAAAAAAAATGGTAAAGTAGAACTTAACTTGCATTATCGCTTGTTGGGTCATATTGACCCAAAGGATATTAAATGTGTGTAAATCGTGTTTTTAAATGTGGAGGGAGAGGAAAAATTTACATTTTATTATTTTCTTTTAAAACCATAATTTTCATCCCTGTAATGGATAAATTAAAGTTTCACGTTGATATCTTATAGCTAAAGGGAAAAATTTTGCGTTTGAAAACCAAAATTGGGTCAAATTGACCCAAGGAGTGCAGAAGGGTTAATTATAAGTTTTAAAAAAATCTTAACTAAAAATTCTCAAGGGCGCTCGAGCGCAATGAAATACTAAAAAAAAAAAAGAGTGTGGTGCTAAAATCTCGAATAATTTTTACTGGGAAAGTTCGAAAGCTTTTAATTTTATTTCTTAAAAATAATAGTATTTGTTCCTAAAAATACCTTCTAAAATGTAAATTTCAAAAGATTTTTTTTTAAAGATATTGCTACTCAAATTATTTAAAAAATTCGATTAATCGTAATCGCGATTAACGGCAATTTTTTAATCGTAATCGCGATTATGAAATATCTCGATTATTTGCAAACTCTAGTTAAAACTGTTTCCGACCACCCGTGACCCACTTAGGTTCTTAAACTATTTTTTTTTTTTATTTTTTAAAAGAATTTCAATAAAAAATGTGTTTTTTTGTTCAAAAAAAAGTTGGAATAATGATTTATTTTTAAATGCAAAATAAATTTTCAATTTTGAAAGGAGACCTGTTATTATACGGTTATTTAAGTCATTTAGGCCAAATTTAAAAGGAAAGTTTATATGGGAGCAAAGTAGGTCTAAAGATGTCTCGATTTTTTTTGAATCGGTGTTGCACAAGAATTAGAACAGGTTCTAGAAAAGTATATGTTGTTCCACAATCGGTTCTTTGCAACCGAAAATTTTTTCGTGATTACAACGTTTACATGCACAGACGGAGGTACATCGCTAAATCGACTAAGAATTGATTCTGAGTCAAAACTTTATACTGGGTATACTATAGGCTTGCCAGACGGGCAAGAATCAAGCCACAATTTCGTTTATCATTTTCCCACTAAATTGTAAAGAAAAATCACGAAGAATTTATTTAAAAAATCTTTATACATAAGGACAATTTCGTCCCACTGTTCGAAAACATGCCTTTGGACGTCACTGAAAATTTGGCTTATAGATATCCACGTTTATATGAGATATGTTGCATATTTGGATTTTCGAAATTCGGTGTAGTTTTAAAATTTAGCAAAAGTCAGAAAAATGAATCACGTTTAACGTGCTCTAACTTGTTAACTAGTAACCCGATTATCACAAGTAATGTCTAATACGAAAGCTTAATTCTTCTAGAAAATTAGTAGTAATATTTTAAATTTCTTAAATATAAAAATTTTAATTTTCAAAGAAAATTGTACTACTAAAATTTTGAAAAACATTTAAACTATTAAAAATTTTAATTTTCTATGTAAAAATATGAGAACCACGTACTTAAAACAGAATATTTTTTGATCCCATGGAGATTCCACTCTGAATTTTTAATATGTTATGCAAAACATTGTTATTTGAAAATATTTCTTAAAAGAAGAAGACCCCACCTTTCACACGAGTCAAAATTTTTGTAAAATCGGGTCATTGGTTAAAAAGTTACAGCTCTTTAAACGAGGTGTATTTTTCTCATTTTTGATAAAAAAAGTCGAACTTTGACCCGCTATAATTCTGAAAATATACCAAATTAAAAAAAACGAGGGATGGGAGCGAAATTTCAACTTTGGATTTTTAACCTTGTCGAGTCGAAATATTGTGCCACATGGTCTAAAACTAATGTGGACCAAATTTCACCCAAATCGAATAACTTTAACCCGTGCCCCAAAGGACACGCAAGAATTTTTTTTTCGATTTTTTATTTTTATATTTTTTATGGCAAATTACTAGAGTCCGACCGAATATTCGGTTTCGGTCTCGGTTTCGGCCGAATAACGGAGTTGCGGCCTCTATTCGGTGTTCGGCAAAATTTTGGCCGAATATTAGCCGAAACCGAAACTTTTTGGTATTTTAAAAGATATGTAAAAAAGTCGCTGAATTTTTTGATTTCGTTTTTCATTACACTTGTTTCAGTTCAATTAAAGAAAATGTTAAAAGTTTATGCAATAAATGTAAAACTGTGTCAGTTCAAAAATTATTTTCTCCTAATCGACAAGCGAAATATACAATGTTTTTGTAAGTTTTTTTAAAAAAAATATTTTTTTTCCAAAAATACAACAATTCCTATGGTTTAAAATAGAGCCTACGCTTTTACTCGAGTAGCTCGTTACTCGAGCAGCTCGAGTAGCTCGTCAATTACTCGAGCAGCTCTAGTAGCTCGAGCTACTCGTGTAGCTCGAGTAGTAAAACACACATTTTTTTATATTTAAACTCCTGTAAAACAAAAACTATTGTAGCAATTTTAAAAATTTTTACATTTTTGGAATGCTATGCTTCCAAAGAATATACATATCAAATATCAAATTAATAGGATTATCGTAGTGGCTTTGCTAAACTACTACTCGAAAAAGATCGGCGAGTTTTCATACAAATGTATGAAAATCCGCCCTCCTTTAAACTTTAATATCAAATTATGAGAATATTTTCAAAAAAACATGTCATTATTTTTTACCAATTATGATCGCATATACGATAAGAATACTTCCTCGAAATTTCAACTCATTCCTACAAAAAATGTGGCATTGGCGATCTACTACTCGAAAAAGATCGGACGCTTTCCATACAAATTTATGAAAATTAGTAGAATTTATTTCTTTGAGTAGTAAATCACACAGTTTTTATCTTTGAGCTCCTGTAAAACAAAAACTATTATACCGATTTTTACAATTTTTACATTTTTGAAATGGTATGGTTCCAAAGAATAAACATGATAAATATCAAGTTAATAGGATTATCATAGTGGCTTTGCCACGCTACTACTCGAAAAAGATCGGCGAGTTTCTATACAAATGTATGAAAATCCGACCTCCTGAACTTTAATGTCAAATTGTGATAAAATTTTCAAGAAAAGATGAAATAATTTTTTACCAATTATGATCGCACATATGATAAGAATACTTCATCGAAATTTCAACTCATTTCTACCAAAAATGTGGTATTGGCGAACTACTACTCGAAAAAGATCGGCCCATTTTCATACAAATGTATGAAAATATGCCCTCTTTTGAACTTTAATGTCAATTTGTAAAAATGTTTTCACGAAAACATAAAGTTATTTTTTGCCAAATATGATCGCATAAATGATAAGAATACTTTCTCAAAATTTAAATTCATTTCCACAAAAAATGTGGCATTGTCGACCTACTACTCGAAAAAGATCGGCCGCTTTCCATTCATAGACTAGATAACTTCAGTAAAATTTAAACAAAAAAAAAATTGAAATAAATTACGTAAACATGTTAAAGATAATTGTTTTTTTATGAAAGGAGTCATAAACAAATATTTGGAAAATCCATGGCAGTAAAATTTGCTGAGACCACGTGTTCTTTTATTAGGTTGTAAAATCTTTTGCTGTGCCTTTTTTAAAACACTGCCTATAAATATTGCACTAAAAGGTAATATGAAAAAAAAAAAATGTACGGTAAATTATAAATGGGAAATTTTAGGTAATAAAAAAATTTGGGTTAAAAAATTCACAACAGGTAAATTATGTCAAAATTAAAATAATGATTTAAGAAGTGATATTATCATTGCAATTATAATATGTAAAAAAATAAATTTGGTGGTCTAAAACGATTTTCACAAATGAAATTAAACTTCAAACAAGTGCTGGTTTTCAAACATTTGTATAAAAAGCGGCTTATCTGTTTCGAGTAGTAGTTCGCCAATGCCAAATTTTTGGTAGAAATGAGTTGAAATTTCGAGGAAGTATTCTTATTGTATATGCGATCATAATTGGTAAAAATAATGCATGGTTTTTTGAAAATATTTTCATAATTTAACATTTAAATTGAAATAAGGGCAGATTTCCATACATTATTATGGAAAGCGGCCGATCTTTTTCGAGAAGTAGTTCGCCAATGCCACATTTCTTGTAGAAATGAATTAAAATTTTGAGGAGGAATTCTCATCATATATACGATCATAATTGGCAAAAAATAACATTATGTTTTCTTGAAAACATTTTCATAAAGTGACGTCAAAGTTCAAAAGTAGGCTGATTTTAATACAGTTGTATGGAAATGGGCCGATCTTTTTCGAGTAGTAGTTCGCCAATGACACATTTTTGGTAAAAATGAGTTGAAATTTTAAGGAAGTATTCTTATCATATATGCGATCATAATTGACAAAAAATAATTTAATGTTATTTGAATTTTTTTTTACAAATTGAGATTAAAATTCAAAGGCGGTCGGATTTTCATACATTTGTATAGAAACTCGCCGATCTTTTTCGAGTAGTAGTGTGGCAAAGCCACTACGATAATCCTATTAATTTGATATTTATTATTTTTATTCTTTGAAACCATACCATTTCAAAAATGTAAAAACTTTAAAAATCGGTATAATAGTTTTTGTTTTACAGGAGTTTAAAGATAAAAACTGTGTGTTTTACTACTCAAAGAAATAAATTCTACTGATTTTCATAAATTTGTATGGAAAGCGTCCGATCTTTTTCGAGTAGTAGATCGCCAATGCCACATTTTTTGTAGAAAGGAGTTGAAATTTCGAGGAAGTATTCTAATCGTATATGCGATCATAATTGGTAAAAAATAATGACATGTTTTTTGAAAATATTCTGATAATTTGATATAAAAGTTTAAAGGAGGGCGGATTTTCATACATTTGTATGAAAACTCGCCGATCTTTTTTGAGTAGTAGTTTAGCAAAGCCACTACGATAATCCAATTATTTTGATATTTGTTATGTATATTCGTTGGAAGCATAGCATTCCAAAAATGTTAAAATTTTGAAAATAGCTATAATAGTTTTTGTTTTACAGGAGTTTAAATATAAAAAAATGTGTGTTTTACTACTCGAGCTACTCGAGTAGCTCGAGCTACTCGAGCTGCTCGAGTAATTGACGAGCTACTCGAGCTGCTCGAGTAGCTCGAGTACTCGACTACTCGAGTAATAGGGAGCTCTGGTTTAAAAGCATATTATGCTGTATATTTATCTTTAACAACTTTTTAATAATTTTATTCATGCCAGGCGGTAATTTTTTTTAAGTTTCGGTTTCGGTTCGGTTTCGGCCGAATATTACTTTTCGGCCGAATATTCGGTTCGGTTTCGGTTCGGCCTCGAAAACTGGTTTCGGTCGGACTCTACAAATTACTCAATGAAAAGTTAGTTGCTAACTGCCGATTTAACGGAGCCTTATGTCAAAATTTGTATGAAAAAGTTAAATTTAAAGGAGAGTTATTTTATAACGGAGCATTGAGTAATCCAGCCTTAATGTTAGTAAGCTTCATTAGCTTAACGGCAACAAAGTTCATTTAGCATGGGCATGGGTTAAACTTATCCTATTTGGCTCAAGTTTTATCTACAGCAGTTTAAGACCATGTGACACAATAGTCAGACCCGCCGATATTCAATTTAAAAAAAAAAAAAATCGCCCTCACATTTCGCTGCCATCCTAATGGTACATATATACATATGTGTCAATGTTCAATTTAATCGAAGACACCTTTTCCAAAAATTACTAAAACTTGATCTAAATTTTTTGAAATGTTCTAAAAGTAAATGAATAAAAATTATAAATTATTTTCACAAATACTTATGTTTTTACAACTAGGTGTTCAAATGTCAGTTTTATTTCATAAATAAAAAGCGAGAAGAGACATGGAACTGATTTGTCCTTTATCATTTGTCCTTTTACCAAATGACTGATTCTTTTTAAAAATTCTGTAAAAAATATGTTTCTCAAACGCAACTAAAAAATTTGCAATTTTTGCTTAATAATCTTGACAATGTGATCTGAAAATTTCCAAAACACGTATCGATTAATGACCAACATAAATAAATTTAAAACAGAAAAATATTTTCTTGAAAATGATTCTATGAGAATATCATAGTTTTAGTTAGTAAAGGAAATACTGACCTCGAGCTAAAATAAACCTACTCAAAATATTTTTTTTCTTTATAATTTTCAATACAAAAAACTTTCATTTAAACTTTTTGTACAGTTTTTTTTATTGATTTTAAATGTTTTTTTTCCAAAAAATATTGCGAAAGTTCCCCATATAAAAATCTACATTTTTTATATTACACTGTTCGACATAAAAAAAACTCACTGTAAAACATTTTGCTGATGTTTACAGATTTTTGTGTTTAGATTACAAAACATACAGAATTTTTCAAAAAATGTTTCAATAATTTAATTTAAAAAAATTAAAAAAAAAAATATTTTCCAGAATTGAGTTCCACCGCTGCACAGTGGACGGTTTGTATGGAAAACGCGCGCATCGAAGTTTTTTGACTATATCTTCTAAACGGTTAGGAGTTGTAAAACAAAATTAGCCATTCTAAAAACTAGGGACCTTAAGCAATTAAAGCTGTGATCAAAGTTTGTTGTCCTCCTTGCACCCTACATATAAATTGAATGCAAAGTTAGTTAATTTATTTACATGAACAAATGCTAAAAAAATGTTAAGATCATTGAAATTTTTGATATATTATTACTGAATGTCGTTCGGATAGAGTAAATATACATCATTAAACATTATTAGTTAAAATACGTATAAAAAATTGAGTAAAATTATGACCAAATGTATCGACTTTTTTAGTTAACAAATCTGACAATATAAATATATAAGTGGAATTGCTTGTATCAAACCTATTTAAAATTGCACAAAAAAGATAAATTTATTATTTGCAAACATTACCTTTCACCCTACACTAAAATATCCGGCACGTATGACTTTTTTTATCAATTTTATTTTATTGATTTACAATAAATAAATAGTAGTAATAAACCAAAAATGAATAATAACAGGATTAAAACATTAAAAAACAAATTAACATAGACACGATAATGCAATATCGTAATAAATAAAATAAAAAAAAAAATAGTTCTTTTGTATTAGGTATCGCCGATCCTCTTCACATGTGTGGACCCTAATAGGCCCTAACTTTGGATCCAAAAATGTTAGCATTCCCGAAAATTTTAAAATGCTCATATCTCGGTAAATATTGCCGACACAACAAAAAGTCCAAAAGCGTTTTTGTAAAAAGCTCTCCGAGTAATATTTTTGAAGTTATCGAGTTTTTTAATTCTCAAGACCCCAGTGGTCCCCTATAATCACGTATCTCAAAAACTAAGCAAGGTAGCGCGAAACGGAAACAAATTTTGGATCAAAAACTATGACGATTTTTAAGGAACCCAACTAGGTCAAGGCCCATCGGGGTCTGGACCTATCGGGTCCGAACCCAATGGGGTCCTCAGATGTGTATAAACTAAGTTCAAAAAAAAAAATATTTAGTTAACTAATTATTGGCAAAACATTTTTGCTAACTTTAGCAAAAAAATTGTGGGTTCAAAATCAGCAAATTTTCTTGTAGGTTTACAAGTTTTTTTTGCTAACATTACAGTTTTTTTTTTTTGAGTGTAGGACTCATTGTCCACCATCCATTCATTGAGATTATAAGTTTTGCTGTGTCGAATTACTTAACTCAAAAAAATTTGACAATTTTTTACTTTTTTTTATTTTTAACACTTTATGTGTTTAGTACTCCCATTTGGTAAATAGCAATTTTGCTTTTTATTGGTAATGGTTTTTTACTCCTTTTTAGTAAAACGAGAGTAACTAAGTACTTATCTATCTTAATTCTCATCACTATTTATTTTTGTCTCACGCCCTTGTTAAAATAATTAGTGTTTCAACAAGTAACTACTTATTAACATTTGTTCCGGATTACAAATCCCATTACTAGTAATGCCAAATTTTGCTGGGTATTTAGTTAGTTTCTCAAGCCTATGCAGCATCACCAATCTTTTGTTGTAAATATCTAAATAGGTTGAAGCTGATATTTAATAATTTCGAAAAATAAAAATTTAAAAAAATAAATATATATAAGTTTTTTTTTTCTTTTTATGGACCCTACTTTGGAGCCTTATCCTGAATTTAATTGCAAGTTACTGCAGACGAAATAAAGTTCTTTGTTTAGATAAATACCTCTAGTTTCACCTCATATTGAATTTGTCTGTATCCACAAGGTTCCACAAAAGATGCAGTCTATAATTAAGAGTCGTTTTTACGCATTTCTTAAAAAATGACAACATTTGGCAGTAAATTAACGAATAACGCGGTTTAAAATTTTAGCTTATAAGGGCAGTTTTAATTAGTTACATATATTGTCAAAGCTGTGTTAAAATTTCAGGATGTTAGCTTACTTAGAAATAGTTTTACTCAATCATTTAAAAAAGGTTTCCAAAAAATGTTCATTTCTTAAAAAAAACTAAAAATGTTTGGACTTTGGAGAGACGCCCTGGTCAAAGTAAATGACATATAAATATGTTATGAATGGTTTTCTATCCCCTAGGATGTCTTTTATCAAACCCATGTTCAACCAATCAAATCGCTGACAATTTTGATTTTGTTACGATGCGCGTCCATCTTCCACTGTGCGCTGACCATGACATATCAATATAATAAAAAATCATCATAAAAAAAACTTAAATTCCGAATCCACTAAAAGTAATGTGATTAGTTAAACTAAAACGAAAGAACTTAAATTTAATTGAGTGTTTAAAAGTGTATAGAGATAAGTTAATGAAAGTACAATGAAACAAATTGACAAAAATACTTAAACAAAATGCAAAATAAGATTAAAAACAAGATTACACGCGCACACAGATACCCGCACATCAGACAATCAAACGATGATGACAATATTCCTCCACTCATAAAAGTAATCAACATAAAGATACTTTTATTCAGAAGTACATACTTACTTACCATAACAGTGTAAGAGCAAAAATCAAACCAAATCCGTAGCAAAAAAATACAAAAAATTAAAAACATCTGCTTAATATAGGCTGCTGCTGAGCAGACCTACTACAATTGCCGATTGACAGACCAGTACACTACCACCATAACCACCACAATTGCAATTGTGTGGTGTTGCATTAGTGTTAATCTGGCAATTGTTGTTAGAATGTATTTGCTTTTTATTGAGTTAAAAGTGAGTTTGAACATTCATATGAACTGACTAAAATGACAACTAAATGAATCGTTCCTACATACTTATTGTACGAATAGATTTGAAAGAACATTTTATTATGTATTTCAATGTGACTTTAGCGACAAACTACAAGTTACTTTTGAACAGCACATATTCTCTGAAAAAAACAGTTAAACAGATTAAGATAATGTAATGTGATTTTTTAAAATAACAAGTTAAGTTAATAAATCTGAAAGTATACGTATTCGAGGGCGAATATTCAAAGCTTGCTATCTGCAATTTTCTCAAATATGAGTTTTTGATGGCATGTTAATTTTGAAGTAAAAATTTTTTTTGAACATTTTTTTAAAAAATTTTAACATGATAATGTTTTTAATCTGGTGTCTAATTTTAAAAAAGTTGCAGAGAGCCTTCTCAGTTTGACTACACTCAAAATAATTCTATAGTAAAAGGTTAAGTAAAAAAACTAAAAACTAAAACTAAAATTTAGTTAAATTTTTAGTATTGAATACCCAGGTTTTTTTTGGGTGTATAAAAGCTAACAATTAACGAAAAACAAAACAGGAATTACTATTTTCATTTTCTTAAAACCAAAAATTTTAATAACTTGGGTTTGTAACTTGAATAATAATTCACCTCGTGGTGAATAAAACTGTTTTTCACCAGCTGGTGAATAATAAGTAACATAATTATTTTTTAACAAAAAAAAATTTGTTATTTCATCAATTTTTTTTTTATGAATTTTTTTTTCATCAATTTTTTTTTTCATAAATTTTTTTTTTTTTTCATCGAATTTTTTTTTTCCATCAATTTTTTTTTTTTCATCAAATTTTTTTTCATAAATTTTATTTTATCAAAATTTTTTTATCAATTTTTTTTTTTTTCATCAAATTTTTTTTTTTTCATCAAATTTTTTTTCATAAAATTTTTGCTTTCATTATTTTTTTGTTATCAATTTTTTTTTTTTCATCAACAATTTTTTTTTTTTCATCAAATTTTTTATTATCAATTTTTTTTTCTCCAAAAAATTTTTTTTCATCAATTTTTTTTTGCATCAAAAAATTTTTCTTTTCATCAAAAACTTTTGTTTCATTAAATTTTTTTTCAACAAAAATTTTGGGTTCATTAAATTTTTTTTCACCAAAAATTTTGGGTTCATTAAATTTGTATACCCTCCAACCGCAGTATGGGGGTATACTTTCTTTGTCATTCCGTGTGTAACGCATTGAAATATCGGTGTTTTTGTTTAACAAATGCAACATTTTTATGCTACAGGAAGTCCTGCATTTGGACCCAGAGAATTAGATAACTTAATTTTTTTGGTCCGCCCCCTTTTATGGGCGTGGAATATTTTTTTTATAAAATAATTATAAACTTGTATTTCTTTAGTGCATAAGAATGAAGTTAAATGAATAAACACATATTCGAGAGGAAGTTCCCCCCCCCCCATTTCCACTTCCGACCCCCCCCTCCCTAAAAAAAGAAAACGTCCCTGCAATTTTTTTTTTGCATGTTGGAGGATATAAAAGATTCGGCACAGCCGAATTTAACACTCTTCCTTGTTTTAACATAATTTTGTTTTTCGTGAAAAAATAATATTTTTTTTTACCAAAACTACTTTTTCACCAAGTCTAAGCTTTTCGTATAAAAATTTTCCATTTGTTTATCAAATGTACCTAAAACAAGTGAGAGTGTTATATTCTTTGGCGAATCTTCTGTACTCTTCAAAATGTAAAAACACTATTTTGCAGTTATTTCTCTTTTGGTTTTTGTAAAGGGTACCTTGACCAATATTTCAATTCTAAAAAACTTTGCTTTGGCAAGTACACCCAAATCCTCCGCAAAACATTATCATGATTTAATATTTTGGGCACGAGTACAAAACTCGCAGGCATTTTTTTCTTAATTTTGTGATTTTGCTATTTGAAAACCATCCCAGTAATTATTAACGAAGAACAAAAATATGTTATAATTTTGCTTAAAAAAACCTGTTGGTTTTCGGACAATCGGTGTTGAACAAGAATTAAAGCAGGTTGTAGGAAAGTATAAGTAGTTCCACAATCGGTTCTTTGTAACCGAACATTTTGCTGGGATTATTTGAATTATTCGAACAAAGTTGAAAGGCGAATAATTGAAAACTCTACTCTCTGCATTAAAACAAATTGTTTTTATATCCTCCCTTTGTACTCACTTTGTCATTCCGTGTGTAACAAATCGAAAAATCGGTCGGGGACCCCACAAAGTGTATATATTATTAATCCTTGATAGAATCTAAGACATTAGGGCGATGTCCCTCCGTCCGTCTGTCCGTCTGTAGAAACCACGACGCAGTCCCAACTAAAAGAGCTAGAGCCCTGAAGTTTAGCAAGAATATCTATTTTCTTACTGTTAAGGCTAAGTTCGAAGATGGGCATAATCGGACCAGGGGGAAAAGTTCCCCATTGAAGAACTAAAAAAAAACCTAAAAACAAGATTCTTTACAAGTTTTTTTTTTTTTTTAATTTTTGCTAACAAATGTGACATTTTTATGCCATATTATGTTCATAGACCTGCAGTTGGACCAACGGAATCAGGAAACTCGATTTTTTTCCGGCCGCCCTACCCCCCTTTTTTTGGGCGTGCTTATAGAAAATAATTTAAAATAACGATAAACATGTATTATTAAATCGTAAATGTCATAAACAAATTATTTGTAAACATTTATATCAGGGGGAGTGGTGTCCCCCATCGACTTCATGGACCCCCCCACCAAAAAAAAATACTTCAAAAGGTTATGGTTCTGGCAACCATAATTTAAGATTATGATTGAAATTTGTATCATATTTTTTTTGTAGCAATTACACTCAAAAAAAAAAACTGTAATGTTAGCAAAAAAAGCTTGTTAACCTACAAGAAAATTTGCTGATTTTGAACCCACAATTTTTTTGTAAAGTTAGCAAAAATGTTTGGCCAAAAAGTAGTTAACTGAAATTTTTTTATTTCAACTTTGTTCATACACCTTTGTGGAACCTATTGGGTTCGGACTCGAAAGGTCCAGACCCCAATCGGCCTAGACCTAGTTGGGTTGCTTAAAAATCGTCATGGTTTTGATCCAAAATTTATGTCAGTTTCGCTCTACCTTGCTTAGTTTTTGATATACCTGATTTTAGGGGACCACTGGGACTTTGAGAATTTAAAAACTCGATAACTTTAAAACTATTACTCGAAGAGCTTTAAGTTATTTTGCGGTCTTGTTTTACGTGCTGAGAGCTCAAAAATGCTTTTGTACTTTTTGTTGTGTCGGCAATATTTACCGAAATATGAGCATTTTAAAATTTTCGGGAATGCTAACTTTTTTGAATCCAATGTTTGGACCCATTAGGGTCCACACATGAAGACCCATTTTGCTCCATCTGGCTTAGTTTCCGAGATAGCTCCATCTTAAGTTATCCTAAAAAAAAAATACAATTTATTTTTGCTAATATTAGCAAAAAAAGCTTGTAAAAAATTGGTCAACTCAATTTGAAATTTAGCAACAAAAAAAAAAATAGTTCAAATTTTATTTAAAATTGCTAATGCGCTAAACGAAGTTTACAAGCTATTTTTGCTTACATGCTAATTTCAACTAAAAATTTGCTAAAGGTTAGCTTACTAGCATTAGCAAAAAAAATTAGAAAATCTACTAACGTATTATTTTGAGTGTAGGTATTCTCTTAAAATAGAAGGTAGTAAAAAATCTAGTAAACTTACGAAACCTCCTTGTAAATTTTATCGTGTCAATTTTATTGGTAAAAACCGTATAAAATTACAAAATTTTTAGTAAAAAGCTTTTAAAATTACTAGGAATTTTTGTCAAATAGGAGGTAGCAAAAAAAAAAGTTAGAAGTTTTTCTTGTAATTTTGCAAGTTTTTTTTTTTTTTTTTAGTGTACAAAATATTTTGTGTGCAGGGTTGCAAAAGTTGGTACAATTGTAAATTTTTTGTTAAAATTGGACAATTTAAGTACAATGGTACACCAATCGCGCATTTGATACAATTTACGGAATTTCCTACTTTATGTTTTTTATGCCCTCCACTTAAGGGCTACGTGACAATCAATTTGTTTTTATTATAATTCTAGGAGAGATCCGGCACTGTATCCTTTTTGGGTCTTTTGTGCCAAGATCTATAAATTTAAATCAAACTCTGGTCTATGTTTCTTATGAACATTAAAACCGAGGTTAGAGAGGCCAGCCTTTTTTCTCAGAATTAGTTATTTCCTTTCCAAAAAACCTCTCTGATCCTAAGAAAACCATATAATATTAGCGCTATTAGGGCTTTGAACTATCGTAGATCCCCTGAGTTTTTACACAAGTTTAGAAAGTCTTCCCTCCCAAACCCATAATCATGGTCTAGAAAGTGAACCAATTCAACCCAACGCACAGAGGGCCAGACAGATCGATTTCCGGCCAAAAGTCCTTATTTGTAAATTCTCAAAAAAAACTTTACCAGTTTGTTGGGCATATATAGAAGCAGGTTTCCAGAACTCATCTTTATAATCCAATTACACCCTTTCCTTTGACAGGTCTTCAAAGTTAAAAAAGTTGGTAAAAAATTTTTAAAAGTTGAGATATTTTTTAATTTTTTTCCAAACTTCTATTGCAAATGTTTAACTTTTTGTTTGAGTGGTTCAACCGTATATATTAGCCTTTGTAACGAAAATAACATGGACAAATATAACACGTTTGCCTGGCACCAATTCGCGTTTTTTGTGAAAAAAAGCGCCGAAAAAATCCTCCGCGATCCTCAATTCGATACAATCGGTCTATATATTTTTTGATATAGAATGGATCCATATCTTTCGAAAAAAGTTGCCCAAACTTGCTCGAAATGATAAATTGCGAAATTACAGCTATATATGCAGTGGTCCGAGATTTGTTTTTAAAAAAAATAATAAAACCCAAAATAATGTTTTACGGCTTGAATAGTTTTTTTTATCGTCAGAGAGTGCCTTAAGTGTAGGAAAAAAAATTATCTACATTTCGAGTTTTTTTTTGTCGTCACCATTTCCAAAAGCTTTTGTGAAACTAAGTAAGTCATTTACACCATTTCCATATTTATATCAAAAATAAAAAAATATATATATATAAAAATTATGTGCGTAGATTTAACTTCAGACACTCTTAATACTCTTAAAACTGATTTTTAGTTAAATCAGACAAAGTTAAAAACTCTAGCCGCCATATTGTTTCCGCAATATTGAATTTTATCAGTTTCATTTTAAGATACCAGACCCGGAAATTTACTAGGCCACACTTTCAGCTAGCTTCAACAAAGAAAAGGAATATAACTGTTTTTTAATTACTTCTAACAAACTTTACTAAACATATTTAGTTCGCAGTTTTGTTTTTTAAAATTCACTCCAGTAATTCAGTTTCAGTAACTCCAAGACCCGATTAAAACAAAATTTGAGTTAAATCGGACAATTATTAAACAAATTTGTCCGCCATATTGGATACGCCATTTTGATTTTTTTCGTTTTTAGTTAAATTTTGAAATCAGCGACCTCGAATAAAGACTTTTCGCCGGAATTGGACCATGCTGGCCCTGTGTGCAACGGTCCGGTCATAGGAGTAGAAGCATTTCTAATAAGCACATCCGCTATCATATTACCCTCAAAACCTCTGTGACCAGAGGTTCAAAATTTTTTAATTTTTTTCGCCCGGCCAGTTGTTGAAGGGGATCAAAATATTTAAGAATATTGAAATATGTCTACCATTTATGTCCTTTGCAATATTGACCTTACCGCTAAGCCTGAATTGCAGCCTAACAAATTGTGGTCTATCTACTCATGAGTTCGGAGATCCGCGTTTTTAGACCGTAAACACCAGTTCCCAATACAAAGGAAATTTTTGTTATGCCATTAAACCAGACCAGGATTCTAGTCTTCACAGCCCTGATTTGAAGTTTTAACTCCACTCCAACAAAAACATCTCAACTGCTCGCTCCAAATGTACAGATGGTTAAAATTTTATCATTAACCTAGCCTTATTTAAATTTTCTTCACTGTTCATTTGATTGTTGTATTGCAGGGGCCGTATGGTCATTTTTTTAATTAAATCAATTGAACTTTTTCTTAATTTCTTTTAGTATGTGGTTTTATTATACAAAAATTGTGATCTCAATGAACTCAGAGGTTGGAGACTCAATCAAATTAAAGTGTGCATGACTAGTATGACTCTATAGAACTACACTCAATAAAAATCCATAATGCATAGTCAACACTCATAAGAATACACCACAACCCTCCAGCCTAAGTGATCATGTATAATACAGAAATGACATGCGCACTTGGAACATTATAACTAGCAAACGCTGATGTTGTTTTCTATGAGTGTGTGTGTGTGTGATTGACTACATTTACTGATTAATACACAAGATATGGGGGCGCATTATGATGAAATGCTGGCTTGACTGGGTACTACTTACTAAATGGTTATTGTATTCAATGACTGGACTTCAGATGAAGTAAACTAAAATTAAAATTAAAAACGAAAACAAAATTATTAAATGCTCAAAAAAGCAATGACTTTGGGCGTATGATCACAGCTATGATCAGTTGGAAATTTGAGCTCGATCGGTGAACTTAAAAAATAAAAGTTCTTATAGAACAAAATCGTTATTTTTAAATAGTGAAAGGAAAGAAAAAAAATAATTTTTAAATTGATTTAAATAGAAATTAATAGAAACTATAATGAACATTTTTTTATGGGAACAAAAACAAAAAAACTAAAATAAAACAGTTTTAAAATCTAATTAAATTCGTGGACATTTCAAGCTTTAAAAATTTATAATTTGAAATTAAAAAAAAATACTTAAATTAAATGTTGTTGAAATCTTAATAAATTTAGAAATATTTTTACTTTTATAAAATTAATCACAAAAAATATTTGCACTGGATGATAATAAACAAATAATATATTAAACTTTTTTAACAAAAAACATAAAATCTAAAAATCAGTTTTTAATTCAAAATATTAATACTTAAAATCAGCAGAAAAAAAAATTATATAAAAATAAATAAAATAATTTAAAAACAAATTAGTATTGATAACAACATTGATAAAAACAAGCTTAAAAAATTGTGTACATTTAAAAAAACAAAACTCGTCATCACTTTATGTTTTCGTATTGAATACTTAAGGTTAAGACCTTTTAAAGAGACTTGTGATAATTCTTATCGCCTGTACATACATATGTAATACATTCTGTTATTGTGGCTGGTATTTTTTTTTTTAATTTTTTCTCACTGCTACTGGACCTATTACTGTTGTTTTTCCTTAGTGATTCGTTATTAAAAAATGCAGTTTTAATAAACATTATCACATGTTAGTGCAAAAAAAATGTGATATTATAAACAAATTGTAAATTAAAAACAAAAAATAATCAAAAAGAAATAAAAACAAATGAGTTTCGTATGGAATTTTGTTTTGATAAACCATTTATTTTTTTTTGTGAAACATCAAGAAATTTTTATGCAAGTGGATTTTAATCTGAAAATAAACAATTTAAGCCTAATATTTAACAATATCAAAACTTTTGATTATTTTAGAATTTTTCTACTACAAAGGTCGAGTAAATAATAACTATATGAAAAATTTTAAACAAAAAAAAAAAATTCACAATTGTAACAATTAAAGGTAAGTTTCGTTAATATTAGGCCAACCAAAAAAAAGCAAATGCTTCTTTTTTATTTCAAAAGATAAATCAATTTAGATTAAACACAAATTGTGATCATGAAAAACTAAAGAAAATAAGCTACATTTGTTAGAGCTTATTTTAGCTTATTTTGTCAATAACTTCTTATTTTTGATTATTTTTCGTTTATTGTTTTTTTTTTTTGCTTTTTCATCTATTTTTTTTTTTTTTTTTTTTTTTGGATTATTTTTGCTTTTTTACATTTTTTTTTTTGCTTATTTTTGAATTGTTAGCTTATTTTAGCATTTTTTATTTTTAGTAATTTAATGGTAAACAAAAAAATTTATTAAAAAAAAAAAAAAATTTGAGGATTATAAAAAAAAATATTGAATGCCAATTTAATTAAAATTACTTTTTTCTTATAAAGAAATACGATGATTTTTTTTTTTATGAAACACGTAAAATTTAATAGATATCCTATAATATTGGACGTTTTTGACGAAATTCCACTAAAGGAAAGAGTTTTTTTTTTTAATTTTTTCAGCTTATTTTGATGTTTTTTCCGGCTTTTTTTAAGAGCTTAAAACGATGTTTTAAGTGCTTATTTTTGGTTGCCCTAGTTATTCTTAAGAGATATTGTGTTTAATATATTTTCCACAAAAACACAAGAAATTAAATTTAAGCCCCTACCCTTATGGCTAACAGAATTTTTAGAACAGTGTAAAACACTCCGATCTTTCTAAATTTCGATATGTTAAAAGGATAAAAAAACTGTTGAACTGATTGTATTTATAGACAATTCCAAAAAACTTCGCCCCACTGCACTCTAGGCGAAAACCCCCAAGTCGCGACAAAAAATATTTCCCTTTTACCAAAATATTTGATTTGTCAAAATATTCGATTTGAGAAAAAAATGGGTGTTCCACGCCCCCTTTTTCTAGTGGCCTGCCAATAAGGGGGATTTTCAAAAAAAAAAAACTGTTTTTACTAGAGTTGTCAACCGATTAAGAATAATTCGATTAATCGATCAAACAAATCCAAACTCTTGTTCGATTAATTTAAAAATTACGATTTTCGAATAATGAATAAATCGATTAATTTATGTCAATTAATCGAACAATTATTTTTTTATACCCTCAAACTACATGATCGAAATGTCGGTCAAGGAATCCATAAGCATATATATTGTTGATCAGTGATCAATTCTAAGACCTTGCAGCGATATACGTCTGTAATGGGCACGATACATTTATATCTTATGGTCATACACTGGTTAAGTTCGGAGGCTAAATCGGACTAGGGGAAAAATTTTCCCTAACACTACCAAGTTTTTTTTTACAAGTTTTTTTTTTTGTATATTTGTTTAACAAATGAAATATTTTATGACATATGAAGATCATTGACCTGCGTTTGGACCAATATCGTAAAAAATGAGTTTGTAAACATATATCCCCCGACGAGTCCCACCAACTATAATCTTAAAATTTTAAGTTTTTTACGCATTTTTTACATAAAAAAATATAATTCAGTTATTCAGTTTATAAGTTTTTCACTTATTTTTTGTTTAAAAAATATTAATTATTTTATTTTTAAGTTTTTTGTATGAATTCTTTATTTTTTTGTTAATAAAAATATTTTTCAATAACCTCTTTTTTATTCGTTATTCTCCTTGATTAATCGAAAAATTTTTTAGATTTAATCGTTTGGTCGAACGAACAAAAACAATTATTTGAATTATTCGATCAAAGTTGATAGGCGAATAATTGACAACTCTAGTAATTATCAAAAATCTCCCATTATAATTTGTAGTTTCAGACCGAATATTCGTTCGGTCTGACACTGATCGTGTTCGATCACATTTTTGGCAAATATGGTCGAATATCGAAAAATTGTATAAAATTTGTACTCACTTGTTAAAAAACACATTCAAGTAGAAAAACTCTTTTTTAGAGATAGTAATTAATTAAAAATATTATTATTTTGAGTAAATTACGATGACAGGACATAATCCCCAGGGACATTATCCCCATAACGGAAATGGGAATTATGACCGAATTCATTTCGGTCATAATCCCCACAATAGTTGTGGGGACTATGACCGTTTCCAAAACGGTCACAATCCCAATGGGGATTATGTACGTTCCTTGTTGGGTTTACGACCGAACTTTTTTCGGTCATACCCCCCATTATCATTATGGGGAGTTAGTCCAAAGCAATTTTGGTCATAATCCCCGTTTTCTGCAGAGAGGGTGGATTTAATGCATGGAGTTTGTAATCCCTAAGCCCGGCCGAAGGCCGGCTACGCAGGAAAACTTTTAAGTAAAAAAAAAATTCTTTTAATTTTGGGGATTATGACCAACTAGTACAGAAGACATAATCCCCATAATGTGCATTATGGACATTTGTTACGAGGTCATTATCCCCATACATCTGGGAATTATGTCCGTTTTTTATTGGGATTATGTCCTAATAATTTTTGGTCATAGTCCCCACTACTATTATGGGAATTATGACCGAAATGAATTTGGTAATAATCCCCATAATGGAAATGGGGATTATGTCCGTGGGGATTATGTCATGTCACCCCTTGAAATATTGCATGGAAACCCCCTTAAGTGAAGACATGTTGTTGGTATGTTCAGAAAAAATGTTGAGGGGTAAAAGTTAAGGGGGGTCGGTCTTACTTTTTACCCATCAAGGATGGGTAGAATGTCTCTAGAGGCATTCTAGGGAAAGTTATAGCGGTAGGAACATATTTTTTATAAAAATGTTGTTTTCGTATTGAAGCCCCTATAGGGAGTGGAGATAGTGCTCAGGTATGTTTGACAAAAAAAAATGTTAGTGTGAAAAAATCTCACATTTTACCTCGTTTTTGGCGACTCTGGGGCAGTTGTGGGGCTTTTTGTGAATTCTTACACCTACACGCCCAACACAAAAAGCTCCACAGCTGCCCGGAGTCGCCTTAAAAGAGGTAAAATGTGAGACCGAACCCCATTAATTTTCCATCCCTAACATTTTTTCCTAACTTACTTAAGCCCTATCACCAATTCGAAAGGGGGCCGTCATATAAGGATTTCAACTATAAAATTTCTCGTACCTCTAACTATCTTAAGGATGGCTCTGGAGTTAGTTTTTCAACCCCAACATTTTTTCAGAACATACTTACCATCTATCTTCAACCATTAAGGTGGTCCCCAACCAATGCTATATAGTTTTTAAACTTTTTATACCCTCCAACCACTGAACTATAGGAAATTTTACCCTTTTTTTGGCCAAAATTATTTACAGCCAAACGGCTGGACCGATTTGAATGATTTTTTTTTATTTGACTTTTGGAAGACTCTTTAGAGGGAGGAAGTGACTCTTAAAGTTTTTCATACACTCAAAAAAAAATTTAGTAAAGTTACCCAAAAAATTAACTAATAATTAGTTCCAAAAAGGGTACCCGGGTTATAAGTTTCCGCATCTAAGATTTTTTAGATCCTTGATTGATTATCTGGTTTTCTAAACTGTTTTTACTATTTTTTTTTTTTTGAGTGTACACTAACTTTCGAAGATAACAGTAGAAATTTATTTTAACAATTTTAAGAAGTGTCAAACAAAGCTACTTTTTAATAAGGATTTTATTAAAAATTTGATTTTTGAGTTTCAAGTCGTCAACAACATTTCAAAATGCCACAACGGACAGCCGTAGATGAAGCAAGAGCTAGGGGATCAACTTCCCTATTTAGATCTTTATTGATTACTGCTGTAACTCGTATTTTTGTTTTCGCAGATTTTGACAAAAAAGTTAATTGCGGCCGCCCAGGTTTCGATTTAGTGGAGGCTAGCTGTGTTTCAAGTTTTCTTAGCCAAGTATTGCCTTAAGCCAAACAGCATGCTGTCTTTCAAAAACTTTTAAACTCCTACAACTTTAATTCATTTTCATATTTATATTTGAACAAAATATTCTTAATTCCTCCTTTATATATTGTCTAAAGTTTTCGAAACAATCACTCTCAGCAATGTATGAAAAGAAATGGCGAGAAATAGCGGCTCCTTATCCACATTTGTTTTATTTCTCTCGCCATGTATTAAATAACTCTGAATTTGGCACTCAGTAGTCACCTGGAAAAATGCGTTTTTAAAAAAAGTTTGCACATATCCGACCTTGATATTTATTAAATTCGGAAGGTAATTGATGGTCCTAAAGAACTTTTATGGTTTTATAGCTAACATATGCTATCATTTTTTTTAAAGTCAAAATAAAATTCCAATTCATATATCAATAAGTTCATCTTAAGGTCACTTCAATTTTTCCAATTAAATCGATCTAATAGATGAGTTCACCAACATTTCACTATTTATCATTAAAGTACTCACCTTCGACATTATTTTCCATTTTTTAGTTTTTAAAAACTATAAATTCTTAATATAAAAAAAAATTGTTAGAAGCTATCACAAAATTCACTGCACTCAATCGTTATTTTATAACTAAGTAAGAAATTGCAAGAAAAACTACTGATAAAGTGACGGTACATCAATTCTGTAGAAAAATTGAGAAGGAATTGTTTACTTTGTTAAGTTTTTTTTATATTAATGTAAAAAAAAAATAATGTTTGCAAAAATTTTAATTTTGACTTTTGGCCAAAAAAATGGGTAAAATTTCCTATAGCGCACTGTATGGGGGAATACTTACTTTGTCATTCCGTGTGTAACACATCGAAATATCGGGCGTGGACTCCACAAAGTATTTATAATATTGATCCATGATAGAATCTAAGCCATTCTAACGATGTCCGTCCGTCCCACAGTGTTGTGACCTTGGCCATAAATGGTCAAACGAAACGTCTTAAAACTTGAGGTTATATGAATTTTGTTTTTAGAAAACATCATAAATAAAACAAATCCAAAACAGTTTATAGATATCTTTAATAGTTTTTAAGTTACATGTCTCTAAAGTTGAACTTTTTGAAATATATCACATTTTGGCTTTAAAATCTTTGAAATCCACATGCACTTGTAACGGTTAAATAATTATATTGCATTTAAAATTCGACCTTATTGGTTATGAAGTTTTAAGTTCGATATGTTGCTTGTATGATAATGCTGTTTTGGTTGACATAAGTTAATCATATGGCAAATAACGCTCTTATAAAGTGAGTTCCAAAGAAAATACTAATTTATTTTGCAAATTTCATATTTGCTTATTTCTTTGCAGAAAATATTGGTATAAGTATATAGATTAAAAATAACAAAAGAACTCGTCCAAGTTTTTCCACTTTTTTTTTAATCAATTTTTGTTTGTGGGAACCCGAATATAAAATTGGAAATTTTTTTAACGAACGGCTAAAAAAACACCAAGATGCAGCAGTTGTCCTTGATAATTTGAAATGTTTTGCGAAAAATAGTAATAAATAAATCGGAATGCAAAATGAATCGGTCGAATAAATTTTAAATTTTATTTAAATTGATCCAAGAATCATTATTTTTCATCCAGACCTGACACAAATTAGATGCTTGGCTAGACACAAGTTGTACATTTACAGATGCAGACTTTTAGTTAGTAAGATTTTGTTGAGGAAGTACGTTGTATTATATTTTTACTTGCTTATTTATAAAGGTCTTTTTGAGACAGGCATATCCCTGATCAAACCTAAAACAATATTAAACGTATTGTAAATACTACGTGCAAAAAGTGTTGTAAATTATTGATAGTTTTAAGGTCAAAGGATTTCCCCGAATTTTCTCAAGCCTTTATAAAAAGGATATTTATTCGCTAAGAATATCCTAAGGATAGGATTAGGAAAATCCTTGCTTCAATTATACTAAATTAAGGTATTTTCAACATTATCAGAACAGAATTTCATGAAGTACGAAGGATTTTTTAAACTTTTTTTTTATTTTTTAAGGACATTTTTAATTTATGTATTACATCCTTGCTTCAATTTTTGTTTTATGCCATATTTTAATTTCAGGATATATGGGAAGGATACGAATCCTTGGGCGGCTATTGACCAAATTCAAAATTTTTCTTGATCTTATCGATCTTAACAAGTGTTCCAAATTTTAACGCTCTATCTTAACTCCTCCTATTTTTGGCCACTCTTTACATGAAGACACAACACTGCGTACCGTCTCATCATTTCCAAAATAAGGGACACTCTAATGTCCATGTTTGGTTTTGTTGAAAATATTTAATTAAGTATTTTTGTACGCACTTTTATTTCATCGTCCAATGTGTAAAAAATTGCAAATTAAAACTCATGATGTAAATGAATTTATTAACTGACATATTTTTAAAATGTAAACTGTCGAAAAAAAAATATGAGTAGTTTTAAACCAAAGTTATAGGCAAAAATGTGTGTTAACATAAAATGTACTTGGCGTCACTGTTGTTGTGTGTCAAAATTTATTAAGGCAAACAAGAACAACAAGATTTATGTCTATGATATAACAAGAAAAATAGGGTTGTGTCTATACTATTTCATTGAAATTATCAACTTGGCATCACTTTTTATCGAAGCTTAAAATTAACACCAATAATTATACACGCTAAAAATAAGCATGAATAATTTAAAATTTGTATGGATAAGCGTAGATACGGTTATGCGAAAACAGGCCTAATGTTGTAAAACTGTATTTTAGATTTTCATTTCGTGATCCTATTGTCAAATATGTCAAAAATCGAGATTTTTGGAATTTCAAATTTCTCAAAAACCTGATGTAATGAAAAATTTTGGAGTCCGGATATGTGACCAGGAACATAATTGTAATCATGTGTAGAAGGTTTCGTTGCATTAGCATCAAGTTTTTTTTCATATGATTAAGTAGTAGCGGGAAAAATCGTTTGTGCGGAATGAGACATTTTTGAAAGGCAGTTGGAACCTAATGGTTAAGGCGACTGATCAAATGAGTTGTACGCCTTAAAGAGAAATGCTAAAGCCTTAACCTCGACTTATTTTTAAGTCGCTACCTCATCCGGTATATCCGCTATTATTTGTCAACAATTGCGAAAAAGGCGAATTTTTTTAACTTTGATATTATTTTTCTCAACCATCTGATGTGATGAAAAAGTTTGAAGAACAGATTTGTGATCACTACAACATTTACAATTAACTGTGTAAGGTCGCATCCCAGTAGAAAGTTTTTTTGCTGAAATGTTCAGTAGTGTAATTAATGTTACACGAGTAAATTTAAATATGCCATTTGTTAAGAATATTAAAGATTTAGTAGAATTTTATACAGTTGCATATTTTGTTCCCCGTATAAGAAAAAGTGTTTTAATTAAGAATTTTAAAAAATGCAAATGAAATAAAAATGTATAATAAATTAAGAGCATTTTCTTCATATATAGTTTTATAAGTACATTCTAAAGAATAAATACATACATAAATAAATATAAATTTTATAGTTTTTATAGTTTCAAATGTATTTATGTGAGTGTATGTGTGTGTGTCTACCGGAAACGGGTAATAAAAATGCAAAGTAATAATGCACAGCCAACCACTTCAATGGAATTAGTTTTGCATAAATAAGCCACACAAAAACTTAGTTGTAAAATAATAAAAAAAAAAATAAAAATAATAATTCCACCTACAGCAATTTGTTGTTTTTTGTAAAAAATAAAGAATAATATAAAAAAATACCATCAAATTACAAATGCTAACAGGCGTCGCAGTTAATAACATGCTTTTATGAGAAAATAAAATCTACTCATACTTGCTGACGGCATCAGTTTAAACAGAATGATGCACTATGGGTTAAACTTACATGCTAAAATGAGCGAACAAAATTAAACGAATAAAAGTCGTAAAATATGATGTCATTAAGCATTGTTTTACCTTTTCAAACACAATATTGCCCTCGAGCATCATCGAGAATAAAAAATGTTATTGTTGCTTGCAAAACTACTACTTACATTTTCAAGGTGTCCTTATGCAGAAAAAAATTGTTTGTTTTGTTGGTTTATTTTTAATTAAAACTTGTTATATTAATAAACAATTTATTTGTATTGACAAATTGTGTTGTTGAGTAAAAAAAACTAATAATTCTCTTTATCATGACCTTAAAAAAATTTAATATTAAACAAGTCTGTCAAGACCCTAAATCATATAATACCCAACATGGACCAATTTGATCTATCTTTTGTTAGACCTTTGGAGAAAATTAATTTGAGTGAAATAAGCTTGTTTTTGTTGCCAATAGACCGATTTAACTTAATATCGGGTGAAATTTTTATATGTGGACAGATTGTGAGTAAAAATTTATCCAATTATAATAAGATTTGAAAATGTTACCAAAGTACAAGTTAAACACCTAAAAATACAATTTTAATCAAATATATTGTGTGTTCATGAATTTTTGAAAATGTTGGTAAATATTGGGAGGTTGTTTGTATGGGAACTACAATTAGAACAGGTCCAAATTCTTTAAAATCGTGAATATAAAATACGTTTACTTGCCAAATTTCAGAAGAATATCAATTTTAATACGGCTTCACTAGTTTACAACCAAACTGCGCATTTTTTTTTTTTTTGTATGTAACATGGACCAATGGATATATATGGGGCATTCATTTCAAATCAGACACTTTGAAATTTTTTTTTTTTTAGATTTTCCCAATTTGTTTTCAGTTTTTAGTACCCTTCGAAAACTCCTTCGTAGTAAATTTTCAGATTTTTTCAGATTTTTTTGATCGAATTTTTAAAAATTGGTAGTTTGTTCCTTTACTCAAACTTTTTTTACTCATAACTTCTTCAATAATGGTCCAAATTTAAATTTTTTTTTTTATTCAAAATTTTTATTTTTTACGTACTTTAACAAATAAAAATCCCAAACAATTCTTAAAAGCGCTCATTCTCAAATCTCATTTTTGAAAATGTTTGTACTCTTCGATTTTTTTGAAATTTTTTTGTGTAAAACTTCTATCGATTCTACAAATTTTGTGCCCAGGAGGATCGTGTGATAACGATTATTACTATTTTTTAAAAAAATTTTATTGTAATTTTACAATCTTAAAATCATTTCTATTGCTCCAATGGTGCGTCATAGAGGGAACATTTATAGAACCGACCCCCATTAATTTTTACGTCTTAACATTTCTTTGGAACAAACTAATACCCTATCTCCAATTTCTAAGGGGGCTCCCACACAAAACGACATTTTTTAAAATTAGCTCCAACCGCTCTAACTGCCCTTATAGTTCCCTTAGAGCAACAAAATGTATGAACGACACACAATATTTTTTTAGTCCAAACGTTTTCTCTGAACACACCCACCCTCTATCTCTATTTGTTAAGGCGGTCCCCATACATTTTTTTTATACCCTCCACTCTAGTGATAGAGGGTATTTATAAGTTCGTCATTCCGTTTGTAACACATCGAAATATTGGTCTAGGACCCCATAAAGTATATGTATTCATGATCCTCGATCGATTTTAAGACGATCTAGCGATGTCCGTCCGTCTGTCTGTCCGTAGAAAACACGCTATCTTTTGAAAGACTTCACAGAGGCTACTGAAGTTTGGCATTTACCTGGTCAGGTTGGTATTGCAATCCAGCCAAATCGGTCCAGTGGTTTAAAAGTTATGAGCAAAAGAGTAAATTTCGGCAAGGGTTTTTCGCGAATTTACGAGATAAAAAAATACGATAACTTTCGAAGAACAATAATGAGACAGCTGAAACGTACCATGTACCTTTGACGTTCCCCATTTCTGTTTGGTATTGAATTTCAGCTCAATCGCTCCAGTGGTTCAAAAGTTGTAAGCAAAACCCCAATTTTAGATTGCGTTCATCTTAAATGTAAACAAGTTTTAAAAGCATTGCTGGTAACTTAGCAATGCTTTTCAAACTTGTTTAGTTTTAAAGCAATACTTTTTAAAATTGTTTAGTTTTAAAAGCATTGGTAACCTAAAAATAACACTCGAAAAAATGTTTACACTCAAAAAAAAATATGTAATTTTTATTTTTTTTAATGACAAAAAAAGAATTTTTTACTCAAAATAAAATATTTCTAATCAAAACTGATAATTTTTTTACGTTAAAAATGTGCTATCCTTTCAAAAAAGAGGCATTGTGGAGGGTATTTATAGATTCGGCAAAGTCGAATTTAACTTTTCTACTTGTTTTTTGTAAATTTGTTTTGTTTAATCAGCTGCTACCGGTCCAATGGTGCGTCCGAGAGGGCTCATTAGTGAGACCGACCCCCATTTATTTTTACCCTACAACATTTTTTTAAACATACCTACGCCCTTTCTCCACTTCCTAAGTAGACTTCCATTCAAAATTAAATTTTTATAAAATTTGCTCCAACTGTTGTGCTTTAACCGCCAAAAACATCACGATGTCTCAGACTTACGCTAAAAATTTCAATGAAGGAAATGTTTGCTTTCTTATTCTGCAAAATAAAACTTATGTAGCATTTTTTGGAAAAACGCATATTTTAAGAGCTATGCCACTTAAAAGCTTTGTAGTGTTTTTAGGTCACTTTTAGGGTCAAAAATTCAAAGCGACTGGCCTGTATGCAACCGAGAGATCCAGTTCTTGCACAGATATTATTTTTTATGGCCAATCTATCAGAAACTGCCGGTGGAGCGAAAAAAAATACTTTTGCAAATTTGGGTGGTCTAATGCATATATCTCGGTAAATACTGGCGACACGACAAAAAGTCCAACGGCATGTTTATAGCTCTTGACTCGTAGAACACTTCCGCGAATACTCGAAAGCCATCCGATTAATAGTTTTTGAGTTATACAGTTTATAAAATTCTCAGGACCCTGTCAGGCCTCTTATTTCCGTATATCAAAAGTTAAACAAGGTAGAGCGAAACGGACAAAAGTTTTGAATCAAAATCTATGGCGAGCCTTAAATCACCCAACTGGGACTCGAGCCAAAAGGCTCTGAACCCATGGGGTCCTAACCCAATGTGGTCTGGACCCAATATAGTTCTCAAATGTGTATGAACTAGGGTATTCAAACGATTAACAGTTAATCGGTTAATTGATTAATTTTGGTCGATTCACTGCTCAAATAGTCTAAAATTGTCATGAGTCAATTAACCGATTAGCCGAAATTTATTTTTTTGTACTTTTACTTATTTTTTTTGTATTAATTTTTCAGTTTTAATATATATTACGGGCAGATAAAAAAACGTTCAGGCCGCATAGAAATTTCGAAACTGTTGGGCAAACGGCATTGTAGTAGAGCCCTAGAAATGTGTAAAAACGTCGTCAAACAAATATTTCATTGAGGTCTTAAAAAGATATTTCGAAAAAAATGGTTCTGGTAACCATGGCCAAACTTTTTATAAATTGCCACTTATTTATGCACTTAATCCGAATCTTAATATTTTGGATTTTCACTGTGTTTGGAAACCTTCAAACCGCGATTTGGTTTTAATCCAAAAACTTTTCAGCACATCTTAAAATAATATTTTTTTTTCTTCAAAATGCTTTTTGAATCATTCAAATATCTTTTCATCACGGAGATATCAACCGATAATTTATTGCAATTTCGGTCCTAAATATAATTTTATAAGAAAAAAGTTTTGATATTTTCTAAGCAATGCCAACAAAGTTAATTTTTTTTTATACATTTTGTCACACTAATTCCGTTAATGAGATGAAATCCGTTTATGAAATCCGTTCGTGAGATATGTCAAATTTTTGATTTAGCGTGCTGCGTAAAACATGAGGTTTCACTGTTCTAAGGGATTTATAAAATAATTTTTACTTGGTTTAATATCGTCATAGCGAAATTTAAATTTTTTGCATAAGTATTTATTTAAAAATACATAAAATTTGGGGTTTGGTTTTCAATTTGAATATAAAATTAATTTTGTTCGATAATTCTAATTTGTTTAATTTAACCGATTAATAACCAATTAAATCTTAACCCCGATTAGTTATTTGCTCGATTAATCAATTAAAATAGAAACCCAGTTAATTGAATACCCTAGTATTAACTAAAATATAGTAAAATCTGTCTCATTTCAAGTTAAAATTGTTTTTTTTATTTTTAAGGAAAATATGTTTTGTTGTTTGTTGCCAAAATAAACTGAAGTTTATATCTCAGGTCAATTGATTAAAACTACCTACCTGTATTGTGTTTACACCGTTAACATGGACAGAAAGACGGACATTGCTAAATCATCTCAAAAAGTGATTCTGATTCAATCGGTATACCACGGTGCCCTGGAGAGGATTTAAATAAAATTTTGGTGTTACTCCAATTTTTAAGCGGATTATGTTTTTGGACTATAAAAGAAAGAAAATGAGCCAAAAAAGAAAAAAAGTACTAGGCGCTTTTTTTTGGCGGGCAAAAAGATGAATTTCAAAAAAACAAAAAAGAATTTATTCTTTCAAATGCATTAAAAAAATTTTTATACAGATGTAAATTCATCACATATTCACTTGTCAGTGAGATTTAAATATATATGTGACATATTTTTTCAGATATGAGACTTAAAAGAATAATTTCACTTTTTAGTGAGACTAAATGAAATTTCTTCTTTAATTTAATGAAAATTTTAACTCTAGCAGTTACTTCACATTTAATATTGATCCTGTTTCTAGATTTTGAAGGGGGGAAGTTACCCCAACAATACAAACAAAATTTACAAAGGATTTTTGGCGAAATAAACAAAATTAAAAAAGGATATTAAGTCCATCCATAAGTTTCGCAATAAACAAATAGTCCAAACCACTTTCTGTATCTCTTTTTAAACTATTTACTTTATTTACTCTTCCTTAGGCATTGCAAACACATTTTTAATGATTTTTACTATCGTTTTCTGATTTTTCTTAGTTTTGAAAAAACATTTTTAACAAAAAAGTATTAATTCTTTTAAAATTATATGACTCACTAAGGTCTAAACTGAGGCAACTTTGTGTTCTGCTGTCCGTCTGAGTAGTACACTGAAAACTTTTAAGAACTTACATTTATAAATAATTTACAAGGACATATTTCATTTAGTTTCAATTAATAGTGAAATTATTCTTTTAAGTCTCATATCTGGAAAAATGTGTTACATATATATCTAAATCTAACTGATAAGTAAATATGTGATGAATTTACATCCGCATATACAAATTTTAATGCATTTGAAAGAATAAATTATTTTTTGTTTTTTTGAACTTCATCTTTTTGCCCACCAAAAAAAAAGCGCCTAGTTCGTTTTTTCTTTTTTGGCTCATTTTCTTTCTTTTATCTTCTAAAAACATAATCCACTTAAAAATTGGAGTTTTTTTTTTTTTTTTTCCTTTATTCATTCCACTTGGGAACATAGTGCTTCTACAAGATTATTCCATCTTAATCTATCGTTACATATAATTTTAATTTCATCAAAAGTTTTATTTATTATTTTAAGTTCTTGGTTAAGTGTTCTGCGCCAAGAGTTCTTTGGACGACCGCACAGTGCTTCGTTCCCATATAACGAAGGGACAAAAATAGAAGGAGTTGTCACATATTTTTGAAATTTGGTACACGTGCATAAAACGTCTTAGTTAAGAAAAATATGAATTTTTGGAAAAATCGGTGCAAGGACACGCCTACCGCCCATGTGTCCTGAAATTGAAAAAAATAATTTTAGCTTCAATAATGCCCACAAAATTACAAAAAGTGGTCATGCTGATACACATTCAACTAGCAACTTGTGTATAAATTTTCATTTAAATCGGAGCAAGGACTCAAGGTCCTGCCATATATCCTTTTTCTTTAAAACGCTATAACACCTACGAAAATTGTCCGATCGTAAAAAAACTTTGTAAGCAAATTAATATTCCTTAGATATATATTAATACCAAATTTGGGCCAAATCGGATTAGTAGTGAGGAAAATATAAAAACATCCTTTTTCAAAAAATTGGTTATTTTTATTTTTTATGTCGTCTAAAAAAGGTCAAAGAGATGTATTAAATCAACTTCTGAGCTACATAATGTTTATACATGTCTATAGTAAAATTTGATGGCGGTTCTTTTTTTAGAATACATCAACCCCCTATCTTCCATTTTTAGGGGTCATTTTTATCCTTATTTTACATATCCTCGTAGAACAACACTAAAACGTGCGTTTAAATAGTTAATATCTTCTACAAAAATGTTAAGCATCAAATTTTACTAGGGGTTGTCAAATGCCAAAAGATCCTGCGATACAATAAAAATGCTTTAAAAAGTAAAATTGTTAAGTATCACATATTGTTAAATAGCGTTTACCAAAGTAGATGGAAATAAGTCGAAAAATGTACTAAAAAACTATTGAGATAAAAAATATTTATACTTCTCTACAGTGAAATTTAATGGCGGTTATTTTTTTAGAATATATGAACCCTTTATCTTCTATTTTAATGGGTCATTTTAGTCCTTCAATAAAACGAGCGTTTAAAGGTTAAAGCGTAATACTAAATTCCTTTTTTAATGTTTCTTATAATTTATAATTTTTCAGTAGAATACACTGTGCAACAAATTTGGGGTCACTTTCACGGAGTGTATCTTATATTGAACAAAACAAAAAATGAAAGTATGCCATTTGTAAACCAAAACCCATGAATTGTTTAGAAGTCTTTAAATAAGGCAATTGGAATGATTAAAAAAATCTACTAAATGTTTGTAGAACATTTTAACACTTTAAACATACGTTTAAGTGGTTTTCATAAGAATATTTTAAAAATGGACTGAAATGACCCCTGACAATGGGAGATAGAGGGTTAATATGTCCTAAGAAAAAAGAAACATCGTATTTTACTGAATACATCTATTAACAGTAAGCTTAGAAGTACATTTATTTGTTACATTATTTTAAATTATTTCACACGATTTTGGTGAAATACAATTAAACAATTTAAAATATTTTTTTTTAGGCATTTTGCTTTTATCTCATGAACTTTTGGTATTTTACAACTAATAATGAAATTCTGTGCAGAAAATTTTTGTATAACTTGTCAGCCCTTTAATCGAAAGTGTAAGTGTTATTCTACGAGGGTATTTGGAAAAGAGACTAAAATGACCCCAAAAATGGGAGGTAGAGGGTTAATATATTCTTAGAAAAGAACCGTCATCCAATTTTACCAAAGACATCAATTAACCTCATTTAGCACACAATTAAATTTAATATTTTTTTTACTTATTCTGAATGACTTCTTCTGAGCGCCTTTGAAAAAACAAAAATTAAAAACTTCAGTGGGCCATAAAAAAAACTCGAGTTAAATTTTCGAAATTCTTCAATTGTTTTGGTCTACTAATAATATACTTTCATTTTGCTTTTTTACCCATTTAAAACATAAAATCGTGTTGCACAATGATATTAAATACTCTCAAATGCCTGAATTTTGAGTAAAAATCATGAATTTAGGCATTTAAAAAATCGATTTTTTTTTTAATTTGTGGTCAAAAGTGGGCCCTAATTTTTGAATACGCTGTTAGACAAGAGTATAAACTAAAAAAATATCCACGAAAAAAATATATAATTTTATATAATTTTTTTTAAAACTCCATCAAACTTTAGTAATTTTTGGATTTTTAATAGAAAAATTTGCTTTTCTGCGCAATAAAAAATATTTTTTTTTGCAAATATATGCAAAATTCTATATTTTAATTTAATTACAAATATATCAAAGTACTTGAAAACAAAATTTCGAAACGTTTTATAAAAAAATGGATTTTTGAGAATTATTTTTGTGAAACAACTAAAACACATTTTCCTGTTAAGTCATTTTTCATTAAAATTCTCTGAGTTTAGCGCCCTCTCGTGGTGGCAAAAGCAATCAGAAAAAATATTTTTGTTAATATTTATTTGAGATACCTTATTATCTTTCAAAAAATCTGTATTTAAACACAATTTGAGACAAAATTTTTTTTTTGATTTTTGTCCATGGGTCGAAGCATAGTGGACCGGGGCGTCGGCTGCCTTGAGGATTCCATTCCAAAGCAGTCCTCGTGATGCTACCGTTTGGCTTTCTTAATGTGTGCCCTATCCATTTCCACTTTCTTTTTGTTATTTGGCAATTTATAGGTACCTCGTTCGTCAATCTCCAAAGATCGGCATTGGTTATTGTGTTCGGCCAAAAGATGCGACAAATTATACGCAGGCATTTATTTATAAAGACCTGTAGTCTCTGTGCTATGACGCTTGTCATCAGCCAGGTTTCGCTACCGTACAGAAGAGTAGATTTCACACATGCGTTAAATATTCGAATCTTTGTCTTCTTCGAGATTTGGGGTGACCGCCAAGTTCTATTCAAGCGGCCAAAGGCTGATCTTGCCTTTTTCAGCCTGTTTGTCACATCTTCTTCCACGCCGCCGTCTATCGACATTATACATCCTAAGTAGCAGAATGAGTTAACATATTTTATGCGTTGGTTTTGTATTAAAATGTGGTTGTTGATTATGTTGTTGATTCGCATTGCATGTGTTTTCGAATTGTTTATCTCTAATCCAACTTCTTTTGCCAGTGTTTCCAGATCATTCACTTTGCTCTGCATGTCGTTAAAATTGTGTGACATGAGGCAAATATGGTCAGCGAAATCCAAATCTTCAAGATGTCTTTGGAAGTCCCATACGATACCCCTTTTTTTCCTGCAGAGTTTTAACATGACTTCGTCTAATACAACAGCAAATAGTAGAGGAGATAGTGGACATTAGACCGGGTCGAAAAAAAAAGTTCCCATTGTGCGGGCTTAATTTTAAAGCTTACCTCGAAAAAGTTCCATAGCCAAAATATAAGATTTTTAGGTCGCGATTTGGTACCGCCGAAATCGTTATTTGTTCATATCTTTGTCATTTGATGTCCGATCGTTTTAAAAAAAAAATTGTTTGAAAGTCCTCCGCGAGTACTAAATTTGACCCATATCAGGTTTTGAGCTCTGAGCTCATCTTCGTGTCACGAGTGTTAGTTTCTCAGCTTTCTACCCACCTAAATGATTTTTATTTTTCCATTAAATTATAGCATTAAAAAATTCATGAAATTCTTCCCTTAGAAGTACCCTCTTAAATTAATTAACAAAAAAGTTACATTCAATTTTAAATTTCCATAGAAAAAGATTTAAAACACTTGTTCGTATGTATTTAAATACAAACTAAAAAAATTAAATATAGTTTAAAGGCATAATAACAAGTGTTTTTTCTAATTTTCTTTATATTGTATATGAAAATCTTAAATCAAATGTAACTTTTTTGTTAATAAATTTAACTGGATACTTCCAAGGGAAGAATTTCATGAATTTTTTAGTGCTATAATTTAATGGAAAAATAAAAATCATTTAAGTGGGTAGAAAGATGAGAAACTAACAATCATAACAAGAAGATGACCTCTGAGGTTAAAACCAGATATGAGTCAACTTTAGTACTCGCTGAGGACTTTCTAACAATTTTTTTTTTAAAACGATCGGGCATCAACTGACAAAGATATGAACAAAAAACGATTTCGGCGGTACCAAATCGCGACCTAAAAATCTAATATTTTGGCTATGGAACTTTTTCGAGGTAAGCTTTAAAATTAAGCCCGCACAATGGGAACTTTTTTTTTCTCCTTTATGGTCGACCCAGTCTAGTGGACATCCTTGTTTCACTCCAGCGTTTGTCTGAAAGGATTCACTGGTCATGCCATTATGCCGAACTTGTAGAGTTGTGTTGTTGTACATTAGGGATATAACCATTTGCGTTTTTTTGCAAATATCGAAAAGGACCTATCATATTGAGAATGTAGATGAAAAATCAAGTAGAAATGTGTGTTCTTTTTTTCGCGAATGTTAAAAAAGGTTCGGCACCGATCGCGATGAAGTTTTCGCTAATATTTTCCATACGATTATGATAGGTTCCTATTTTGGTTATATCCCTATTGTACATGGCTTTAATTATGTTTATCAACTTTATTGGTACCCCTTTTGCTGTTAATGCAGTCCATATTGCACTTCGTCTAATGGAATCAAAAGCTTTTTTGAAGTCAATAAAAACTAAATACAATGGTGTGCGCCATTCAACCGATTGCTCTATTATAACACGAAGAGTGTTGGTTTGGTCTACACAGTTACGATGAGGACGAAAACCAGCTTGTTCGTCTCGTAATACCTTTTCAACATGCTGCAGTCGGTTGTTTAGTATTATCGCAATGACCTTATATATTGTGTTAAGCAGTGTGATACCTCGCCAATTATCACACACAGTTAGATCGTTCTTTTTCGGTAGTTTAATTATTGTGCCTTTAGTCCAAGTACTAGGAAGTTCTTCATTGATCCAAGCATCACGTATATATGGGTATAACATTTCTGCAGCTATCGTTGGGTTCGTTTGAAGTATCTCTGGAGGGATACCATCTTCACCAGGCGTCTTATTCTTGTTTATTTTTGAGATGGCACACGTAATTTCTTCAATGCTTGGGTGTTCTGTGGTTATTGCGTTGTTGATTATTGTATTTGAATCGATATTCTGAGAACTTTCCGGAATTTCTTCATAAGTAATGTTACTTATTTCCTCGAAGTGTTGCTTCCATCTTCGGGTTTGTTCTTCAGTGTTTGTAAGAAGCTGACCATCAGAGTCCTTTATAGCATGGTTACGATTCATATTTTGATTTGTTAGGCGATTTATTATCTGATGTAGCTCTTTCATGTTGTTTGACCCTGCAGCTGTTCCTGCATCACTGGCGATAGATTCTAAATACTTTCTTTTATCGTTTCGGGCTGATCTCTTTACGGCTTTTGCCACTGCGCTGTATTGTGGTTTATAGTAGGGATTTTCAAGTTTTTGTTGTTTCAACTGATTTCTTTCTTGAATAAGTTTCCAGGTGTTATCGGATAACCATGATTTCCTTTCTGTCTTCTGTTTATAACCTATTGTATCTTTGGCAATATCCCTAATTTTGTTACACGTTGCTTCCCAGGAAATGTTTTCTGCTTGAACACATTCCCTTAGTTCTTCTCCAACTTCGTCCCTTTTCTCTTTAACCCTCAATTTATTGACATCAAAGCGTTTGTGTGTTATCTGCGGGTTTCTTTTATACATTTTTTTAAGTTTTATTCTTATTGTAGCTACCACTAGCTCGTGGTCACTGTATAAGTCGGCACCTCTTTTGGTGCGTACATCTAATAGAGACCCTCTCCATTTGCGGCGGATACAAATGTGATCTATTTGATTACGTGTCTGACCGTCTGGGGATTCCCATGTATATTTGTGAATATTTTTGTGGGAAAAAATGGAACCACCGATCACGAGTTGGAATGTCTGACAAAACTCTATAAAACGTTCACCATTCTTGTTTCTAGTTCACATGCCGTGTGTTCCCATGATATGGGTTAGGCCATGGTTGTCATTGCCAATCTGGGCATTAAAGTCACCGCTTAGGATAAGTATATCACGGTTTGCTATTTTGTTAACAGTAGCTGTTAGTTGATTGTAAAATTCATCTTTCGTTAGATCGTCGGCATCCTCTGTGGGTGCATAGCATTGAACGATGCTAATGTATTTTCCAACTTTACTGAAAAACCGGGCTGTAATAATACGATCTGATATAGGATTCCATGAACTTAGTGTTGTCGTTAGCTCTTTGGATATTACAAATGCTACCCCACTTTCTCTTCTGCTTTCTTTACCGCTATATAACACAACGTTTCCATTGGCCGATGTTATTTGACCATTTCCGCACCATCGCATTTCACTAATACCTAAAATCGCAACATTAAACTTCAACATTTCTGCCTCTACTTGTGCTAGCCTTGACGCTTCGCTAAGCGTTCTTACGTTCCATTGTCCAATTCTTATCCGTTTTCGTGTGCCAAATGTTGTCATGGATGTGTGGGGTATTGCTATTATTTCTCCTGTAGTAGTTTCATTAATCGTTTGAGTTTCGGACAAGTGGATGATTGGTCCACTGTGTCCTATGATGGTGCTGGGGCTGCCAGCTTGAAGCCGCCATCCCGACTATGTTGAAAAATACTGAGCTTCAGCGACTGTTATTATTACGATTGTCGCCTAATTGCCTGAGACGCATTGGTGATAACATGCCATTCAGGTTACACAGTATTATACGCCTTCTCACTTTGGCTGTCAACAGACGGGTGCCTGTATGACATTACCAGGGAACACTTGGTATAAGACCGGAAGTCGTGAGCTGCTTGGGAATTTCAAGCAAAGGAATCGCTTCTTGCTATCCCCAAGTGGATAGCAGACAGAGAGCTTTGAACCTCTGTGAAAGACCCCGTCCCCCAAATTGGAGTAACACCAACATTTTATTTAAATCCTATCCAGGGCACCGTGATACTTAAAGGTGAGCCTTTACCAATTTGATTGAATTGCAGTATATATCTCATCTGACATCACTAGATTGTCTTTAAATCGATAGGGAATGACAAATTTATGTATTATATGGATATTTGACCGATATTTTGAGGTCTTAAAAAGATATGGAAACCAACTAAATAAACGGTATTAAAATATCCGCATTCCCATTGTGTTCTAAACTTACAAAGGGTTTTATATATAAGGATTAGTAAACCGTGTAGAAGGAAATTGTTTTTATTTTTTTTTTTGGTATGAGTTTAACAAGAAAATTATGTTATTTACAACACTATAACAATAACTTAAAGGAGAATGAAGAAAAAATGTTTTTAACATAGTATGTCAAACTGGAGTCCTTAAAAAAACATGTGTACTACTATAAACACAATAAGGGCATTCACTTTAAAAGTATCTTTTAAAAAAAAAAAAATTAATTTAGGCTAGCAATCTAACAATCTGTTTATTTTTTTCCCCTTTATTGAATTTATCAGAGACCCTGTAAATATAGCAATACTTAAAACAAAACCGTGAATTTCGACTTGGTTTCATCTTGAATTCCCTCCTTCAAAAAAAAAACTCTCCTTCAAAAAAAAAACTTCTCTTTAAAAAATATTGACATGCCACACAAATATTTTACAAAGAAATTTTATCGCTCCAAAAAATGTTTACATCCGAAAAAAAAAAATTATACTCAAAAAAAGTTTTTTTTTGAACGAGGGAATTCAAGGTAAAACCAAGGTATAAAAACATATAAAATAACATCGAAATTTGAGAAATTTTTTCAAACTTTTGAACCCGTAAACCGATTTTCCTCATGTTTCGCACATAGTATCTGATACTACTTTCAAGTATTTCAGGTAAATTTAATTTTATTTCATAAGAATTAAATACTTTTTTCAATAAAGTAATGAAAAATTTTCATAAAATACAAAGTTATATTTTGTATGAACAATTTTCATTAATTTAATGAAACTTGTTCTTGCAATTACATTTTATGATACCTGTTTCATTAATTCAATGAAACCCTACATAGGTTCCTTTTAAACGTCATTTTTCATAACATTAATGTAGATTTTCATTACTGTCATGTACAAATTTCTATCAGTGCGGTTTCGATTGCAACAACATCAAAAATCAAGATGTGATATTTTCGGTGGCGAAAAAAGTTGTTTTTTTGAGCAAAGTAAATTTTGAAATTTATTGTAATGCCTAATTAAGTGGTTATTTAAAGTCTAAAGACGAATACCCTTAATAGGTACGTTCGTTGCCTTTTGCGTAAAGTATGCAATAAAATAATAAACATTGCAGTGATATATGATGTTTCTTGTAGTGGTTTGAGGTGTAATTTTTTTGTTTTTAAGGGTAAAACAATTCAATTTGTTTAGAAATTTACATACTTATCATGGCAAAGCTCAAACAATAAACATACTATCTGTCAATGTTGGGAATTTTTTTTCTTTTGTTGAAGTATTTTAACGCTTTTTTATTATTTTTTTTTTTCGATACAACACACGTTCAATACTTTAACAATATACAAGCTATAAATAAGGTTATCTTAGGGATTTTTTATATATTATCCTTACCTTTCGCACACATATTCAAAATCTTACATTCCTTGGTGGAATGTTTAGCTATGTATGTGTTATATTACATTCTTTGGTGTAAAGGCATTATAAAAATGTCTTATTGCTTACCTGACTTGAAGCCATTAAAGGTAATTTGCATTTATAGTATTTTTTAAAATGCTGAATGTTTTATTATTTAGTTTTTTTTTTTGTTAAAAAAAAAAAATTGGTTAAGTCTATAAAAAAAGCCATATATGAATGTAATTTTTAAGTATGTCAAACAAAAATTCTTACAGTTTCCAGAAAAGTTTTTCTTCTACAGAGAAAATAATTTGGTTTATTTTATTTTAATTAAAACTTTAATTGTTTTTTAACATAATATTAATTAAATTTTTAATTAATATAATTAATTGTTTAATTAAATTTTTAACTTTATTTTAATTAGCATTTTAATTGTTTTTAAATTTAAAATTAATTAAATATTTAATTAATATAATTAATTGTTTAATTAAATTTTTAGCTTTACTAATTTTTGTTTTGCTTTGTTTTCAGTGTGTGCGCGAGTGTGTGTTTCTTTCTTGCATTGTATTACATTCGAAAAAATACGTATGTAAGTATAAACAGTTTGCTGAAAGTTATTTCTTATTTCTCATATAGTTTTTTGAATTTTCATTTTGTTTATATAATTGTCTTAGTGACTTTGTCTTTACGGCATAAATATGTTTGGTAAAGTTTAAGTAAACATTTGTTTATACTATTTTATTAAAAAAGTGTTTCTTTAAATTATTTTTTTTTTTTTTAAATGTATTGTTTTTAATTTATAGAATAAAAAGTTTTAATTGTTTTTAAAAAGGTTTTTAATTAGATTTTTAATTTATTAATTAAAATTTTATTTATTTTTTTAAATTTTATTTAAATTTTTTAATTTATAGTATTAAGTTTTTAATTAAATAAATATTCATTTATTTTTAATTATTGACATACAAATATTTTTAATTTAGATGCGCATTTTAGTGATTGGTCCGGATTTAGTTAATTTTTTAATTAAATCTACGAATTTTTTATTTAATTTTTTAATTTTTTTTCTGTGTATTATTTATGGGGTAGAAATTTGAGGGCGATAAAAATTTTTCCCGGCGATAAAAATTTTGTATTTTTGAAAAAAAATATATATCATCACACTTAGGACATCATATTTGTTAATTGTGATGCTTTGAAGACTTATATAAACTAAAATAGTAAATGGCGATATCTAGAAATGCGCTTGACCGATTTAAACTGCCACTATTATCACTACACTTAGAAAAAAATTAACTAAAAAATGGGAAAATTAACTAAATTTTAGGAAAATTGATAATGATTTAGCTCCATTGCCATGTTTTCCTTCTTTTAAGTTCCAATTTTTCTTAAAAATAAGAAACGATTTTTTTTTTTAATATTATGCCAATTTGAACTAAAAAACATGCAAAATTTAATTTCAAATTAGTTCATACATAAATGAGAACCCAATTTGGTAAAGACCCCATTGGGTTCGGACCCGAATTTAGGGGACTACTGGGGGCATGAGAATTTTAAAAACTCGATAAATTTAAAACTATCTCTCGGAGACATTTTGGGTATTTGACGGTCTTGTTGTACGTGTTAAAAGCTACAAATTTGTTGTGTTGGCAATATTAACCGAGATATGAGCATTTACAAATTTTCGGGAATGCCAACTTTTTTAAATCTAAAGTTGGGACCCATTGGGGTCCCGAGCCCGAGCCAAAAAAACCATAAAAAAAAAATATTAGGAATCGCATTTTTACTTTTTTGTTTAATTAAAATTAAAAAAATATGATACTCAAGCGATGAGCAAGTAAGAAAGTTATAGTCGGTCAAGACCGGCCATAAGATACCCTACACCTGTGTTTTCCGAAATATGGGTCCCAAGTTCAAACATGGACCGATGTGATCTGTCTTTTTGTTAGATCTTTATTTAGTGCAGAAAACACACACAGATCAAATTTTAGTGTAATTGGTTTATATTTTTGTTAATAGACTGATTTAACAGAATATCGGTTGAAATTTTTGTATGGGAGACTAACAAGGGAAGTCTCCCTGGCAGGAGCGTATCCAGGATTTTATTTCGGTTGTGAATTGTATCAGATGCAGATACATTTTTACAAAGAAGATTATCATAATCTGATTTTTTTTTTAAAGAAAAGTCTATGATTCTATGACAAGTTCCAGTTAAGACAGTTTTTGTTATAGAAAAAATCAAAGACTCTACATCATATTTCCAATGGAAAACGTTTCTCGGGAAAAAGTCACTTTAGAAAATGATTCTATAAACATATTCATAAAATACTTTTCCAAAAGAAAAGTCTCCGATTGTAAGACATTTTCCCAGAATCTGAGATATTTCTAGTCTAGCACATTTTCTCAGATTCTGAAACATTCTACACAAAAAGTTTTAGATTCTGAGAAAATCTTCGCTTTTTCTATAAAAAAAATAATTCAGATTCTGAGACCTTTTTAAAAAGAAAACAGTATAAAAAAGTCTTATATTCTAAAACCTTTTTCCTAAAGAAAAACTGTCGGATTCTGAGAAAATTTTCCTGTAAAAAAGTCTAAGATTCTTAGACATTGTTCCTACAGAAAAAGTCTCAGATTCTTAGACATTTTTTCTATAGAAAAAGTTTTTTAATTCTAAGATATTTTTCCTATAAAAAGTCTCAGATTCTTATAGAAAACGTCTCAGATTCTTATAGAAAAGGTAGCAGATTCTTTGACATTTTCCCTATAGAAAAAGTCTTAGATTCTTCGACATTTTTCCTATAGAAAATGTCTCAGATTCGCAGACATTTTTTTTACAAAAAATGTCTTAGATTCTGAGACATTTCTCTTAGATTCTGAGACATTTCTCTCAGATGCTTAAACACTTTTCCTGTGGAAAAAGTCTCAAATTCTTAGACATTTTCCTATAGTAGAAAGGGCCCCCGGGCCCCCCCCTGTATACGCCACTGCTCCCTGGTGTCACCCTCCAATCTTCATGAAATTTGAATATGTTGTTAAGAACGAAAATTAATTCGACACGTGTTTTTTTTAGCGGCCCAAACTCATTTTTAGGGGGGGTCGATTTGTATGGTGGAAATTGATTTTTTTCAGTTTTTTACGATTTACGCATATTTAAACAAAATAATATAGGCATGTGTGGTATCAGATTAAAGGTATTAAAAATACCTATCTCGTGATGCTAACAACGGGCCAAAGAAGTTAATATTTTTCGACTTATTAACAAAAATGTCCTAAAATTTTGGTATTTTACTCAATATGACGAAAAGTTGTGCAAGTTTGGACATTTTCTTAGCACACGTAGATAGGTTTTCCAAAGACCTTTCATTTGGTATATAACATGACTAGCTTTCTTTGCAAAATATAGGTGATAAACGAAAAAAAATGAAAAATGGCCTTGTCTTCCTCCCTCCTTTTTACCCCCTAAATATGAATTTGGGTCGCTAAAAAAAATACGTGTCCCTTTATTTTTTCTGATCTACAAAATAAAACCAATTTCATAAAGATTCGCGGGTGACACTAGGGAGACTTCCCTTGTAAGTCCAAAAGTGGTCCAATTATATTCCGATTTGATTAGGTTACTAAAGTATACGTTTAACACCTAAAAATAAAATTTTTTATCAAATATTTCCATTTTTATGAATTTTTAGGGAATTATGTGAATATCGGGAGGGTGGTTTGTATGGGGACTACCAAAAGGACTGATCCGATTAATTTGAAATTTGAAATGATGATTTTTGAATACAAAATTTGATTACCTGCTAAATTTCAAAGCGATATCTAATATAATACGGTTATTAGAGTCATTTATGCCGAATCCAAAGGGGGCGTTTGTATGGGGGCTAGGTCTTAACATAAACCGATTTTCCAGACGGCGAACATCGCTAAATCGACTCAAAAAATAATTCTGAGTCGGTATACTTGAAGGTAGGTCTAGGATCAATATTAAAAACTCATTACACCCAGTAACACAGAGTGGTGTAGGGTATAAAAATGACAAATGCTTTTTGTATTCCTTCAAGACTAAAATTTGACAGTTTAACCCTTAACTGCATGGCGTAAACTATTTATAACGGTAAATTTGGCAGCATGTAGCTCATAAAATAAAAGTCCAGGCTTCTTCGTTTTTGTTCGTAAGTGTTCACAAGATCGTTTTTTTATAATTCGTATACTTTAATAAAGTGCAAATCTTCTTTTGTAATATATTGCTTACTTAAAGGTACTTTTCGCTGTTAAGTTCAATTTTATGACAATTTTCTTTAATATATTAAGTTTTTTCTTACTGGTCTAGTGCAATTTTAGGTTCTATAAAAAATACCGTGACAAAATTTTACCCAACATAGTCACACTTTCCTAATTATAGTGGTAAGATTAAGGTAAAATTTATTAAAACGAACATAAAAAAATATAAGTGTCCATTAAGTAGTGGCAAATATTGAGTTAGAAAAGAAATCAGAGAAATGACAACCTTGGTAATTAAGGTAATAGTTAAATTTTTTTAAGTGGTAAACTTTTTGGGTCACAATTCACATATATTGGTTTTTTAACCAGACAAAATTCGGTATCAAAACGAGTCAATTTGTATGTGTACTTACTGAAATTAACCTAGTTCACGATTTTCGAACTGTTAGACCTCCTATTCAATTATAACTTAAGTCATATTTCTTCTAAATACAAACAGTCCCTCCCGCATCAATTAGCGTTTCCCTTTTAAATATATTTATAAAAGACCTTGACAGAACTAGAATTTTTAAATTTTTAAAATTATATGAACTCCATAGTTGACATATTTTGTTAGCAAAACTAAGAGGTTGTTCTTTTTACTATTAGTAATTTAAATAATAAATACTTGGTTAGTTATTAATAATTGCTCAAAATTTTCATACGTTTAAGCTTGCAAATAAAGTATACAGATTATTACAATTTTTAAGTTAAATAACTCCATGTTTCCCTTATAGCTTTCTCTTGATTGATGGGATTATTGCATCAACTTAAAAAAAAAAAAAAAACAGAAATATTTAATCGATTTCAGAATGCATTTTGGGATCCTGCAATTGATTTCATAAAACATTCTGTAATCGATAATTTTTGTTCGATATATTTGTTCTTTTTGATCACACGCTTCATTATATTAATAACACCCCTTTATCATATTGTCAAAATGATGACACGTTACATTGGAATAAAATTGATGCAACATTTCCTCATATTGATGTAGCTTTTCATCAATATGAAGAATCTTTTTCATTGAGTGTGGTCCGATTTTTCCCATTTACGAATTCAACCAGCGTATCACCATAAAACATGCGACATTTCAGGATTCTATATCATTTATTTGGGACTTATTGTGTCCTTCACAGGCGCGGATCCACGGGGGGAAAAAAGGAAATTTCCCCCCCCAAACCGATTAGAAGGAAAAAAAAAAGGAAAAAAGAAAAAAAAAAGAAAAAGAAAGGAAAGAAAGAGAAGAAAAGAAGGGGAAAAAAGGAAAGTGAAAAGGAAATAATCTGAAAAAAAATTTCTATGAAAAACTACCAAGGATCTGAAAAATTTTCTATGAAAAATTTTAAAGAATCTAAAAATTTTTCTAGAGGAAAAATGTTGCGGAATGTTAAAATTTTTCAATATGAAAAAATTAGAGAATTTTTTTTTGAGAAAAAATTGTGGAAAATCCTTAAAAGTTTTCTAGAGGAAAAAACGGTGAATTTTTCTATAGGAGACATTTTTTTATAGAATTTCTTCTATGAAAAATGTCTAAGAATCCTTAAATGTTTCTGAATGTTCGAATTTTTCTATGTGATAAAAGTCTCAAAAAATTAAAACTTTTCTTTATAAAAAATACAAAAAATTTTTCTAGACGAAATATTTGGGAATTTTTCTGGACGAAAAATAAATTTTTCTAAATGAATAATTTGGGAATTTATAGAAAAAAGTTGAGAATTTTTTCTTAGAACTTTTTTATAGGAAAAATCTTGTAATTTTGACAATTTTTATATGAAACATCTAACAGTTTTTCTATAGGAAAATTCTGAGAGTTTTTTTATAGGAAAAATTTTGGGGGCTCAGTCTTTGAGACTTTTTCTATGGGAAAAATGACTCAGAAACTAAAGCATTTTTTAAGAAAAAAATCTCTTAGACTCTCTTATGAAAATAATCCTCAGAAAATGCTTGACTATCTTAGACTTTTTCTATGGAAAAGTTTCTCAGGAAACAAAACTTTTTTAATAGAAAAATATCTCAGAATCTAGAAAATTGCATCCAAAAATGTTAAAAAGAATTAAAGTCTTCAATTTTTCTAATCTCAGGTACTTTCTACGGAATATTTTTTCAAATCCTAAAAATTTTGGTGTAGAAAGATCGTTTTGCTATCTTAGACCTTTTCTGTAGAAAAATAGAATAGAACAAATTTTTAATATTTCAGAACCTAAGAAGTTTTCAATGGAAAAAAAACTCACTAAATCTGAGAATTTTTCTTTACGAAATTTTTTTCAAAATAATGAAATTTTTGGTGTGAGAATTGCATAAGTATCTTAGAATTTTCTATATAAAGGTGTATCAGAATTTAAAAATTTTTGTACAAATTCTGATTAATTTTTATTCAAAAATAGAAATCGTTACATTCTAACTTTAAAATATTTTATTTTTAGTAGGTTTATTCTAGCTCGAGGTCATTATTTCCTTTACTTATTTAGACTTTGATATTCTCATAGAATAATTTTTGAAAATTCGCTATTATGGCATCAAAGCTTTTATAAGTAAAGGAAATAATGTCTTCGAACTAGAAAAAACCTTCTTAAAATATTTTTGTATAAATTTTAAAAGCTTTTCTATATCAAAATGCCTCAGAACCTCTGAAGTATTCTATTGGGATAACGTCTCAGAATCATAAACTTTCTATTAAAAAATTATGTCAGAATCTGGGTCTTTTGCTATCAGAAAAATGCTTTAGAACCTGAAAATTTCTTGAAGAGACATTTTTCAAAATATCAAACATTTAAGTTTATAGGAATAAATTTTTAAAATTTGAAAGTGTTTCTATAGAAAAAATCATAGTAGTAATAAATAAGAGTTCAAATTCTTTAAAATTACTACTATAAAAAATATATTTTCCAAAAAACAAATAAAATACATTAGTAAAATTCCAGAAACTCTTAAAACATAACGTAGATGTCTGGACATATGTAGTTGGCCAATGTCAACATTTGCCGGACACTCATACATATAAAAACACATGTATACACCCATATTGACTTGACATATCATCAAAATACAAATTGTTGTTTTTGCTACGTTCATGTTCATGCATGTACAAAAGTATATACTTGTAAACATGTATTTGGTTTAATAGCAAATATCTGAGTAAATTTATCAAAAGTCATGTTAAGGTTAAGTTAAATTTTAACTTGAAATTGTATGTAAAATTTATTTTTACAAATTCCGTAAAAAATTGTTATTGCTTTGTGATGTTTCATAATGTTGTCATATCTTAAAAGCATACATACATACGTAAATAACTGTTGCTTGCATATATATAATAATGTATTTCTGTAAGTGTAAGTTTTATATCCTGTTTATGAAATTTATCATATTTCTGTGACTTCCTCAATAAACATTTATAAATAAATAAACACATACTTAAATTTTGTAGTAAAAGTAGGATATTTTATAAGTGCTTAGCAATATTAAAAATTTGAAAAGTATTTAAACATTTTCTAGGTAAAAGAAACACAAGGGTGAATGCTATTCGGATGTTCTGAATTAAAAATTGCTTTCGCATATTCCAATTTTAATTTTAACTTTCTTAAATTTTTGAATTTCAATGAGGAAATTTACAAATTAAATGTCTTCAGGTTCTGACAAATCATAGGTAATCCTCGATGATATGTCCTACCATTGTCATCAATGAATGTTTGTTTGAAGAGTGTGGACAAATCCTCTGAGACATCGATAAATTAAATTAAAATTTTAATTCTGGGAAACTCTATAATTTCTAAGAAAAACATGGAAACACTTTCGATTTTTTTAAAATGCAATCAAATTCTTACAAGTAGTAAACAAGTTGTAAATAGGCAAACAGTTTTGAAAATAAAGTTTGGATCACACTAAAAAAAAGTGAACTAAAAAATAGGAAAATTAACTAAATTTTGAGAAAAACCAGGAACAGGAAGATTTTTTTTAATTACTTCTAGTTCATATTTTGACCAAAAAGAAGTAAAACGAAGTAATTTAATTTTATGCCAATTTTAATTAGAAAATGAATAGATTGGATCTAGACCCCATGGATCCAGACCCTGTTGACTCGTGATCCCGTTGGGTTCTTTAAGGTAACCATAGATTTTGACCCAAAACATTGTTCGTTGCGCTCTACATTGCTTAGTTTTTGAAATACGGTAACTGGGGTCCTGACAGGGTCATGAGAATTTTGCTTAATTTCAAGATATTCTTGCTTAGTTTTCAAGATATTGCCATTTTGAATTTTTAACTAAATTCTAAGAAGTTATTAACTAAATTCAACTGAACATTACGTCTGTTGTTGTCCAGCGTTCTCAAGGGCTAGACTGCGGATTTTGGGTTCTGATATTCTGTCAATGGACACGGTCCATGGACTTCCCTTGTCTGATTTTCTTAAGTTTGTGAAAGCAACTGAGAAATTCTGAAAAAGCACTTTTTCTCCATTTTTTTCTCCTTTTCATTCTTTTTCTTCTCAACCTTTTCTCACCCTTACAGAACTTTTCTTCTCGGGGTACGGTACAATGGACTATTTTAAGTCTGAGCGCCATGAACTTGCCTAAAGAATTTCCTTGTTTTAGGGTTATACAACCCACCCTCAACTAAACTAAATTCTTAAAAGTGCGCTTCCTCAGTTTCAAGAAGAGAAATACGATGAAATTCTGTTTTAGTAAATTTTAACTAAACTTAAACTAAATTGTGTGTGCACATGTTTTTAAGAAAAAGTATATCTTAAAAATAATCATATATTTCTTAGATTTAGGGCAAATTTCTTTGTCAGTAAGAACTTGTTTCCTTATAAGGAACTCCATGTAAAGAAAACTATTAATTACACCGCTCTACAAATCTGAGGTTTGTCGCTGGGGTTTGGTGCCTCGATTAAAAAAACTCAAATTTTTCTATCACGTCACAATTTTGAGAAAATCGCAGTTAAAGTGTCAAAAATGCCCATTTTGACCATTTTTGAATGTCTATAAAATAATATCCTGACATGCAAATGACTTGGTATCGAGCTCATTCGAAAGTGTGTAATTTTCTCTTTCGGACAAGATCAAATCTTCCTGGAATTAAATGTTCGAAAATGGTAAAAAAATCATTAGCCACAAGTGCTTTAAATCTATAATTTGCGTATGAATTTGTATGGAAATTTGTTAAAAAACATTATGTAAATAAACTAAATATTGAAATATGGAAGGTTTTTTGCCAATGATTTTTTTATCATTTTATAAAATTAAATTTTTGGAAGATTTTATCTTATCTTTAAGAGAAAATTACAGGCTTTTGAATGAGCTTGATACCAAATCATTTGCATGTCAGGATCTTATTTTATAAGCTTTTAAAAAGGGTAAAAAATTCCCTTTTTTGGCACTTTAACCGCGAATTACTCAAATACCTGACGTGATAGACAAATTTGGACTCCGGATTTGGAATCAGTGCAACAGACACTATCCAAATAAGAATCCAATACGCATTTTCTTGTTGAGCTGTGTTATTTATAACTTATATATGGGTCATTCCATGTCAAATCGGACACTTTGAAAAATTTTTTTTTTAGATTTTCCCAATTTGTTAACAGTTTTTAGTACCCTACGAAAACTCCTTCGTTGTAAATTTTCAGATTTTTTTTTGATGATCCGTTCAAAAGATATCGAATTTTCAAAAATTGGTAGTTTGTTCCTTTACTCAAATTTCTGTTACTCATAACTTCTTCAATAATGGTCCAAATTTCAATTTTTTTTTTCAAAATTTTCGTTTTTTACGTACTTTTAAAAAAAAATTCAAAAAAATTCTTAAAAGCGCTTTAGTAAGCGATTTTTAAGTTTTAAAATTTAATCTCATTTTTGAAAATGTTTGTAAAATTTTGTTGTAATTTTCCAATCTTAAAATCATTTCTACTGCTCGAATGGTGCGTCATAGAGGGGTCCTTTATAAGACCGACTCCCATTAATTTTTACGTCTTAACATTTCTTTGGAACAAACTAATACCCTATCTCCAATTTCTAAGGGGGCTCCCACACAAAACGACATTTTTTTAAAATTTGCTCCAACCGCTCTAACTGCCCTAATAGTGCCCTTAGAGCAACAAAATGTTTGACCGACCCACAATATTTTTTTAGTCCAAACATTTTCTCTAAACACACCTACCCTCTATCTTTAACTGTTAAGGCGGTCCCCATACAATTATTTTTATTTTTTTTAAATTTGTTTTATTTAATCAGCTTCTACCGGTCCAATGGTGCGTCCGAGTGGGGTCATTAGTGAGACCGACCCGCATTTATTTTGACACTACAACATTTTTTTAAAATATACCTACGCCCTATATCCATTCCCTAAGTAGGCTCCCATACAAAATTACATTTTTATAAAATTAGCTTCAACTGTTATTTGGGAGCCTACTTAGGGAGTGGAGAAAGGGCGTAGGTATGTTTTAAAAAAATGTTGTAGGGTAAAAATAAATGGGGGTCGGTCTCACTAATGACCCCTCCCGGACGCACCATTGGAACGGTAGAAGCTGATTAAATAAAACAAATTTACAAAAAATAAAAAAAAAATGTATAGGTACCTTTTAAGAATTTTTTAGAATTTTTTTTTAAAAAGTACGTAAAAAACAAAAATTTTGAAAAAAAAAATTGAAATTTGGACCATTATTCAAAAAGTTATGAGTGAAAGAAGTTTGAGTAAAGGAACAAACTAAAAACTGTTAACAAATTGGGAAAATCTAAAAAAAAAAAATTTCAAAGTGTCCGATGTGACATGGAATGCCCCATATAAATTATAAGTAAATGAAATTAATTTTTTTCCTCATAGTTAAGAAAATTTATCATTTTTAAGTTAAATTTAATTAAATTTTAGGAAAGTTCATGAAAAATTTTTAAATAAATTTTTTACTGACTTTTGAGTTATGTCTTTTTTTAGTGCAAATAGTTAGGATTTGAACTTAAGAAATAGAGGTTACAGGTTTAAATCCAGCTGGAAATTAAAAAGGCAAAAATGTATTTCTTAATATGATAAATATATTTTATAAAGAAAATTAGATGAAAGTAAAAACTAAAGGATATACAAAGATATTTTGTATTATCGTATATCCTATATCAGATATTTCCCCTAAATACGACTTGAGGGAGATATACATTCCTATGATATGCACCAGCACCGCCAGGCAATTGCTGATTATGAACGAGGACAAGGGAGGTCTTTTACAGGACACCCACCGATTGTCGTAGAACTTGCATTTGGGAAAGAGGGGAGCAAAATAAGAGTTACCTCTTTTTTTTAGCTGCCCAATCACATATTAAGGGTGTCAAAGGGAAGGAGGATAACAAGATTTTTTTGGTTTTTTTAGGATTTTTTCCCATTTCTTTAAATGAAATTAAATGAACATTTTATACAGATCGTAAGGTTTTTGAAGGCCTAGTTCGGTTATTATTCCGATTTTTCCGAAAGCCCTTATTTTGCCTTAGGGTGGCAACCCTTTTTTTAATTTGAGATTGGTCAGCTAGAAAAAACAGGTAACTCTTATATTCTCGCCTCAATCTTATATTAAAGTTTTAGGACAATCGGTGGGTGCCCTCTGAAAAGACTGCCTTGTCAGTATATAGAGATATCATGAGGATATCAGGTGTGACTATGACATGTCAGCGGGCTGTCACCAAGGATTGCTCATGGATGTTACCAACAGGGTGTGAGGTTGGTTTTGTTCTTCAACGGAAGCTTTTAACCGCTGCACACTGGGTAATTTGAGCCACTTTTTAGGCCAAAAATAATAACAACCAAAATTTTGGACCGATATGTCTGAAATTTTGATTTGATTTTTTTAATTAATTTACTTTATTCCTTTTTTGGTTCTTGCAACAATTTTTTTTAATTATTTTGTTTAAGAAAATTTAATTGCGTGAGTGGATAGAATCTGGCGTGAGCTACGAGTGAGCAATTAGGGAGTGAGATTGAGGAATAAAAAATTTGAATGTGATCCATCACAAAAACAAATAACACATTTTAGCCTGAGTTTCAACTTTTGATGCAATTTTAATATTTGGATTTATTTGCTATTTTATTAATTTATTTCAAAATAAATAGTTTCAAAATGATTCAAATTAGTGAAATTTGATTAAGTATAAATTAAATCTAAAAAAATTAAAATAATTAAAACAAATGCACATTGCATTTTTTGCACATATAAATTGTGGTGGTCAAGGGGGGGGGGATATTTTTTTTAATTGCAGAAAGATGGGACTTAACACTCATAACAAAATATACCTGAAATTCCACCTTTTTCATACATAAATATTTTTTTTGAAAAAGGTGATCTCTACTGTTAGCATTTTTTGGACCCTATAGCATCCCAATGTGAGGGTGAGGACCCTACGCATCCATTTAGGTGCGTGTTACTATCGATTTTGATCCAAAATTTTGGTTAGATTAGCTTTACTTTGCTAAGTTTTCGATACATGGGAAAGGCGTCTTGAGAAATTCATTCATGATATAACTCAAAAACTATAACTTGGAGGTCTTTCGGGTCTTCTTCGGTTATATTCAATGAAATGCATTAGGGTTTTTTATTATATCTGCAGTATTTGCAGAATTATAGGCATTTAAAAATTCCGCAAATTTCAAAATTTCAATTCAAAATTGGCGTCCTCAGAAGGGGCTCCCAAAGATGTCCCCAAAAGTATCTTAAGAAATTTTTCGTTAAGTTTAGTAAATTCTGTCATAAACTGATGAAAATTTGGATTTAATAAATTCAAGAAATCAAGAAAACAAAAAATTTCGTTGTTCTCAAATGAAAACAAAAGGAGTTTTAGTTATAGAAATTGCGTATAGGAATTAATAAAGCGTACGTACTCAATTTATGATCTTAAAAATTTCTATATTATTTTTAAGTAAAATCCATAGTAAAAAAAAAATTAAATAAACTCTTTTTTTTAAATGCAAACATTTACTTGAGGGCATATAAGATTCAGCACAGCCGAACTTAATACTTTCAATTGTTGTTTATAATTTCTCTAAATTTTTCTTTAATTTTATAGCTTTTCTGAAATTTTTACACTTATTTTCAATTAAATTTTTTTAAAATTTTCTCAAACATTCCTCGCAATAATATTATAACAGAAGTTATAAATGTATACATACAAATGTAACTATCTTAAGAGTATGCAATGTAATGGAAATGTGACTTTTGTGAGTAAATATGTACTGTGAATCTGTTTTCAAGTAAATAAATCTGCAAGTATGTGACATAACAATTCGATACATGGGAAAGGCGTCTTGAGAAATTCATTCATGATATAACTCAAAAACTATAACTTGGAGGTCTTTCGGGTCTTCTTCGGTTATATTCAATGAAATGCATTAGGGTTTTTTATTATATCTGCAGTATTTGCAGAATTATAGGCATTTAAAAATTCCGCAAATTTCAAAATTTCAATTCAAAATTGGCGTCCTCAGAAGGGGCTCCCAAAGATGTCCCCAAAAGTATCTTAAGAAATTTTTCGTTAAGTTTAGTAAATTCTGTCATAAACTGATGAAAATTTGGATTTAATAAATTCAAGAAATCAAGAAAACAAAAAATTTCGTTGTTCTCAAATGAAAACAAAAGGAGTTTTAGTTATAGAAATTGCGTATAGGAATTAATAAAGCGTACGTACTCAATTTATGATCTTAAAAATTTCTATATTATTTTTAAGTAAAATCCATAGTAAAAAAAAAATTAAATAAACTCTTTTTTTTAAATGCAAACATTTACTTGAGGGCATATAAGATTCAGCACAGCCGAACTTAATACTTTCAATTGTTGTTTATAATTTCTCTAAATTTTTCTTTAATTTTATAGCTTTTCTGAAATTTTTACACTTATTTTCAATTAAATTTTTTTAAAATTTTCTCAAACATTCCTCGCAATAATATTATAACAGAAGTTATAAATGTATACATACAAATGTAACTATCTTAAGAGTATGCAATGTAATGGAAATGTGACTTTTGTGAGTAAATATGTACTGTGAATCTGTTTTCAAGTAAATAAATCTGCAAGTATGTGACATAACAATTTTGTTTTTGTTGTTATATAAAGTATAAATTTAGTTTAACGTACATACTTAAAATTTTCTAATATTAGGAACAATTTAACCCATAAAATTATTATAAAACCACATATGTACACAATTAATTTATATAAATGTTGAGGCAGGTATTTAGAAATTTAAATTGTTATTGCAAATATCCTGCAAGAATATATGATTTGATTTACTCGACATAAATGAGAATTTTTTGGTAGAAAAATCATCTCACAATTTGAAATTGTTTTCAAGGAATTTGAATTTTTAAAACGTGAGAGTGTTTAATTTGGCTGTGCCTAATCTTTCATACCCTTCAACATGTAAAAAAATACAGCAGGGTTTTTTGTTTTGGGGGAGCCGGCCACTTTTTTCTTCTAATTTTTTTTTAAGTTAAGCTGTTTGTCCATCCACACAAACAAAATTCAGAAACGCATTTTTCGTTTTTTTTCGAGAAAATCGCATTTTAATTTTAAATTTCATAACAATTTAGTAATTTGCTTGTATTTTCTTGTTTCATCAGAGCGTATGAGTAATATTTATGAAATTAATATTACTTATTCGCAACGTTAAAACCAGAAAATACAAGCAAATTACAAAATTGTAATGAAATTTAAAATTAAAATGCGATTTTCTCGAAAAAAAAGAAAAAAGCGTTTTTGATTTTTTTTTGTGTGGATGGACAAACATCTAAACTTAAAAACAAATTGAAAAAAAGTGGCCGGATTTTTGATAAATTGACTTTTTTAAAAAATGAAAAATTTCAGAACGGGTTCCGAAAATTTTCCAATGGATGGACAAACATCTAAGCTTTAAAAAAAGAATTAAAAAAAAGTAGCCGGATTTTTGATAAATTTACTTTTTAAAAAAATGGAAAATTTCAGAACGGGTTCTGAAAATTTTCCAAAAAAAAAAAATTTAATCGTTAGCCCATACAAAACTATACAAGAATGTATATTTTTGAGATTGTGGTGCATTCCGTTTTAATGCGATAAATATTTAATGAAGGCAACTCGCCACAAATTTGACCATTTTTCCAATATTTGACCACGCCTCCTAAGACCAGTTTTTGAAAATTTGAAAAACCTAAAACGCAATTTTCTAAGTTACATATAGGGCTATCCAAACAACCTATTCAGAAATTTACGGGACACACTGTGAATTACTCAAGAACCGGGAAACCGGTACCAATTGAAGGTAATATCGAGAACCGGGAATACCGGGACTACCGGTACTACTGTACTGACAGTGGGCCCTAATATCGAGAAATATCTTAACATATAAAGTATATCATCATATCAAAATGATAGATATAATTTTATATAAGTTTATACGGAAACATACTTACTCATATAAGATTGTATCAAATTATATTTGATTATATCAGAATTTTTTTCCCAGGATTGCTATTTTTTCAAATTCAACCTCGATTTTTGCAAAAAGTGCCTGATCGAAGATTTTTATTTTTGTTGATAAATTTTTCTTAGACCTCCCAAATACATATTCCAAAAAAATTTTGGTGGTCGCACTTTAGGTTACAGCTTGTTTAGACCAGCCGTGATTACGTTGTTTCTATTTAGGGTTAATAATTTCATATCACTGGTATTTGCATTTTCAAGGTGTTGAATTTTATGGTTTTATATAGTTTTAAAATTAAAAAAGGTTGCCATGTATTGAGGATTTTACAATTTCTGATATTCAGTACTGACGTAAACAATAAGGCTTATTTTCTTTTAATTATTAACTTAAATACTTTATAAATTAAATTTATTTCAAAAAATATTCACCAAGTTAATTATCATTTCACTTTTAAGCTAATTTTGTCCTTTAATAAAATTTTAAAAATCTTTTCAACCAAATTACCCCTTAAACAGTAGGCACAACATCTTTTATATACGATTCCCTATAAAATAACAGCAAAAAATCAACATTATACTTATTCTATTCCCTAAACATCATTTTACCACAAATTACCTAAGGACATCTGTCTATTGTTGCTCTGGTAACACTATTTTATGAATACTTTGTATTCACATTCATCAACTCTCAAGGTCGGTAAGTTGTTCACGAGTGAAAAAAAAATTCCATCAATTAATTTGTAGCAAAGATTTGACAGTTATAAATTTGTTAAATTTTCAATTTGTTTATATTTTTCGTATATTTATTTTAAAAAAAATTTAATGTTTACGTGGCAAAAACTTAAAATTGCTTCTTTTTATTTCTGAATGTTAAATTTCACCGCTTTTAAAATGATCTGTACAATTTAAAAAAATTTTGCTAGTAGAGTTGGTGTATATTGATGCAACATATATCGGATTATTTTACTGCTTTTTCACCAGTGAGAAGAATTCCTGTTTAGCAAAATATTTACGCTTTTTTAAAGCCAGTGAAAATTTTATGTTTTTTTTTGTATATGTAGTTTGACAGATTTTCACTTGAAAACCGAGCAACTTACTTACCTTAACTCTGAAAATTTTCTTACCTTAACCATCCAATCCAGCCAGCAGAAGATGGCAATGACAACGACGACGACGATGTAATAAAAGGAAACCAAAAAAAAAACAAAACGAGATGAATGTGATGAAATATATTTCAAATTCAAACAAGAAGTCATATCCATTCACAGTTTCATGCATTATAAAAAAAAACACGGAACGGAAAATGACAATGATGGTGGTAAAATTATACTAAAGTTTAGGGGGAAAAAAGTAAGATGTATGTTCGAAATGAGAAAAAAAAGATACGAATAAATGTTTAAAGTGACTGCAAAAGCTTATACTGCATATGTTGTTACAAGGAACTTTCGTTCTACACATACAATCAAGGTGTTTTAGAAACATATTCACACATAAAATAGAAGTCTAGAAAGTATAGGACTTTATGTGGTCACAATTAAAACTAAGCGTAAATAAGAACAAGTGTTTGATTAAGGAATCAAAAAAAAATTTCCAAATATATAAAAATTTCAGAAGATAACAGAAATCAATAAATTCACTTTCAAATTCATAAAAGTTAAAGGAGACTAATAAGAGGTTTATTAAACAAATTTTGTATGGAAAATCGATTATTAAACCTGTTATTAAAGGTTTTTATTTTTTATGAATTTGGACGTTATTGTTTAAGAATATGTGTAACTCTTGTGCCAATTTCGGGTTAATATTATAATTCTTGAAAACTTATTTTGTGTTATATATTATTACAACTGCATCAAATGGCAGAAATAAAACACAAAAATATTTTTTTTTTGCCTGTCCTTGCAAACCTTAAAAAGTGTGTCCTTGAAGTCCCTAATGAATTACAAACAAATACCAACACTAGGTCTTAAAGTTTTTAGTGTCTTATAAAAATGTGATCAAAATCTGCTGCAAAACTTTTATTTGCATTTCATTAAATATTTTTGGATATACATTAGGGTGGGTCGATGATTTGCATTTTTGCGAATCTCGTTAACTATCCCAGCAAAATTTTCGGTTGCAAAGAACCGATGGTGAAACAACTTTAACATCCCCAGAACGTGTTCTAAGTCTTGTTCACCACCGATTCTTTTTACATAGGGATTGTCCCAAAAGCAACAGGTGTTTGTAAGGAAAATTATAACTTATTTTTGTTCTTTGAAATCGGTTTTAGAAATAAAATTTGGAACAGAAAAAAGAATTTAAGAAACATTTTAAATTGTATTAATTTATTAAACAAAGATAAATACAATAGGCGTATTTTGTTGGCATAATTACACTGTGCAACAAAGAACACAAAATCGAATATACTTTTAAAATGAGGTAGTCAGGGTTGTAGGTCTCGTCGAAAAGATCACAAAAATGCCCATCAAACTTGCCAGACACCCTCAAATGTTAAAGTTAGTGTCAAAAATCGTTTTTTTGGGACTTTTCTCACTAAACCCCGTGTAACTTAAATATTTTTCAACCGATTTAAAATTTTACAACGGTCTTGTATAGAAGAAGGATAGGGCTTTTCATGTGTGTGAATTGGTCTATACATCTATATATATAATTTCCCTATTTGTGTGTTCCTCTTTTTTTGTCTATCCAGAGCTTTTTGAAGCCCACTGATGAGCTACAAAGCTGAAAATTGGCATGCATATAGTAAAAGACCTTGGGCAGATCCTAACGTAGCCGGATTTTCGGTTTTTCGCCTGTGGGCGGAGAAAAAAGCGGAAAAGTGGGCGTTGCAAAACTCAATTTTTTGACATTTTTGCTTAATTTAAAGCCCCCTAATGACTCAGGAAGCTAAAAATTTCCTAGAATATAGTCCTAACGATGGCGCATATCCCCAAGTAGTCGGATTTAAAATTTTCGCAATGTGGGCGGAGAATTGAGGGGAAAATTGGCGTGGCAAAATTGGGATTTTTTAACATTTTTACTTCTTTTGAAGCCCCAAAATGACTTAGGAAGCGGAAAATTGCATAGCATTTCTTTCTAACAATGAAGCATATGCTGAAGTAATCGAATTTAAATTTTTTAGACTGTGGAAGGAGAATTAAGAGAAAAATGGGGCGTGGAAAAATTGCGTTTTTTAATATTTAAACTAATTTGAATGACCTATGAAGATAAAAATTGAAATTTTTGCTTATTTTAAAGTCCTCTAATGACTTAGGAAGCTGACAATTTCCTAGAATATAGTCCTATCGATTAAGCATATCCTGAAGTAGTCGATTTTTAAATTTTTGGACTGTGGGCGGAGAATTGAAAGGAAAATGGGGAGTGACAAAATTGGGATTTTTAACATTTTAACTTATTTTGAAGCCCCCAAAGGAAGATGCAAATGCATAGCAGGGTTAAGACTTTTTGGATTTTTTTGCAAATTTCAAAACTTACCTGCCCCAGCCAAAAAGGCCAATAAAAATATTAAGAATTGCATTTTTACTTTTTCGCTTCTGTTAAAAAAGTTCCCCCACCAAACGAGTTGAAATTTGGTCTATATTTTCTTAGTTTAATTAAAACAAAGAAAATATGAGACTCAAACGATGCGTAGGAAAAGCTATTTACGCTCAAAATGACGAATGCTTTTTGGCGGGACTTTTTTGATTCCTTTCAAAAGTAAAAGTCCGGGTGGCTTTATTTTTATTCATAAGGGCTTACAAGATCTTTTTTTATATAATTCATTAATTGCAAGGGTTAAAATTACCTTATTTTTGAAAAATTGGACTTAAAACAAAAAAATATCTGCGAGTTTTTAGAAATTGCGTTTGTTGCGGAAGGTTTTTTTTTGCCAAAATGACCCTCAAATACGATTTTTAATATTAATTTTGTATTGCCTGTGGGCGGAGAATTACGAGAAAAAGGGGACTTGGAAGAATTAGTTTTTTTTTGACATTTTAGAGTATTTTTAAGCTCCGCCCAATGAATTAGGAAGCTACCCAGCAAAAACATAGTAATGAGTTGTGAAAAGTAATCATTACCAAGTACATTATTTATAATGAGTACACATTACCATTAACATTATTTTAAGCCTAAAAGTAACTAATTTTCAGTAATATGCTATAAAAGTACTTCCAAGTAATAATATCTCCTTGCACTTGCATTTTTTAACCTTTACAATTCAATTAACTTAAAAAGTACTTAAAAACTTAATAAAAATTACTCAATTTTTTATTTTTAGTAAAAACAATTTAAATTTTAAATGTTTTAATTAACTAATTATTTTTCTTCTTATTGGTAATGGGTTTTTACTCCTTATTTGTAATCCGAGTCAGTAACTACTTATTTAACTCCATACTCTTCACTAATTATTTTTGTCTCACGCCCTTGTTAAATTAATTAGTGTTTCATTCAATAAGTAACTACTTATTAACAGTTGTTTCGGATTACAAAACCCATTACTGGTAATTCCAAATTTTGCTGGGTAAAAATACCTAACAGTTCTAACTATGAAGCATATTCTAAAGTAGTATGATTTAACATTTTCGAAATGTAGACGGAGAGTTGAGAAGAAAAAGGGGCAGGGCTATATTGTGTTTTTTTATACCCTCCACTTAGTGATAGAGGGTATATATAAGTTTGTCATTCCGTTTGTAACTCATCGAAATATCGGTCTGGGACCCCATAAAGTATATATATTCGTGATGCCCGATCGATTTTAAGACATTCTAGCGATGTCCGTCTGTCCGTCTGTCCGTCTGTCCGTCTGTCCGTCTGTCTGTCTGTCTGTCTGTCTGTCTGTGGAAAATGTTCTCGCGGACAAAATATTGCACAGAGATGACAAAAACTTAACATATATATTGGAAGTTCTCCCGAGAAGTTTGGTATTGCATGTGAGCGATATCGGTTAAGCGGTTCAAAAGTTATGAACGAAAATGTAAGCACACCTCAAAAATTTCAGTACATTCAACGTAACCTAAAAATACAAAATGCTTTAATTCGGCTTCTGGTTGACATATGTTAACATAATTGAATACCAAATGGTATTTAAACAAGTACGAACAAATTTTTTGATAAAAAAAGAAAAAAATCGCGGATTTTTTTTTTTACCAAAATTTTTTTTCGCTGAAATTTTTTTTTTCAATTTTTTTTTTTAAATTAATTTCCTTTTAAATAAAGTTGTTTGCAATAATCTTTTTGAAATTGTGGAGGGTATCACTACATTCGGCAAGGCCGAATTTAACTTTTTTACTTGTTTTTTTTTTAATTTAACTAACTTTAAAGCTCTAATGACCTACGCAGCCGAAAATTGACAGCATATTGTCCTGACAATGGAGCATATTCTAAAGTAGTCAGACTTAAAAGTTTTGGACTGTCGACGGAGAATTAAGAGGGAAAAGGGGTGTGGATACGGGTATATTACTAACGATGGAGCTTATCCTAAAGTAGTCAGATTTAAAAAATTTTGAATATGGACGGAGAATTAAGAGAAGAAATGGGCATGGAAAAATTGTGTTTTTACATCTTTCCTAATTTTGAAGACACATTATGACCTTGAAAGATGAAAATTTGGTGAAAGGGCGGAGATGTAAAAAATCCGTTGTGAATTTTGTTCAGTTTATATATATAATCTGTTACGTAGCCAGATTTTCGGCCTTTAAAACAGGGGAGTGGTGGAAGACGGCGAAATTTAGTTTTTAAACATTTAAACAAGCTCTTTGTCTCCCACTCTTAAAATTTTAGAACTTGATAACAGAAGGTACGAAAACTGTTAGACGAGGAAAATACGATAATGTTAAATTAACATTGTTGGTTTGACAAATAACGCTAACTTTTTATATCGAAAAAGCGCTTAATAAATTTAAAAAAAATTTATCAATTTATAATTTTTATGTTAATATTATTTAAGAAATACCTTTAAAAGTGTTTAAAACAAATTGTCAGCAAATAAAAAGTCATTGGATTTCCCGATAATCCACAAAAAAAAACTATTTTTACAGCTAGATGAAAAAAAACGCTAGCTTTAGTCGGAAAATCGCCAAACTGCAACACTTTTTTTTTTATTTATATCGATCTTAAGGGATTTTTTTTGGTTTGATCAAACGTCCAGTTCGATGGCGGACTTAGCAAAGGGAATTTAAGAGAGGGTTTAACAGAAGAAGGGAGACTTCACATATCTTTAAGTATTGATAGTCTTTGATTTAAACTATTTCTGAAATCCCTATTGACTAAGGAAGCTGAAAATTGTAAAGCATAAAGTATTGACAATGGATCATATTCTTATGAAGTCAACTGTGTACGGAGAATTATAAGGAAAAATTTAAGTGAAAAAATTGTGTTTTTTAACATTTTATCTAATTTTAAAACCCTTTATGACTAAGGGCGGATTACGCAATGAAAAGTTAGCTGCTAACTGTCGATTTAACGGAGCCTTATGTCAAAATTTGTATGAAAAAATTAAATTTAACGGAGAGTTATTTTATAACGGAGCATTGAGTAATCCAGCTTAAGAAAGATAAAAATTGACCATGGGACAGATCCACACGATGGATTTTTGATATCCGGTTTAAGGACGGAAACGAAATGGGCGTGCTAAATTTAGTTCTAAAATTTTATCAATAAAACCTTTTATACTCATAAAACTTTTTTCGAGTTTGGGAAATATATTGATATAAATCAATCTAGCAATATTAAATTTTTGAAGCACAAACATATGTAAGTTTTTTATAAAGTTTGGAAAAAATTAGAATTATTGAGAAAAGTGATTAGGTGTTCCGCCTGGCAGGGACAGGCTATTCAACTAGTATAAGAAAGATATGTATTGATTTTTTCAACAATATCTAATTTTTTGTTATTTTTTTGAAAATTTTTTGAGTTTATCGATTTTTTTCTGCTAAAGTTTGTTCAACAACATTTATATTAATAAACGCATTCCTAAATAAAATTTAATTGTGAATACGATGAGCTTTTTGCCAAAAAAATCGGATAACAACTGACAGAGTCGTGATAATTTTTCTAAAAAAGAAAATTAAGATTTTGTATGAAGTTGCCGTGCGGACAACCCAGGCAAAAAAAATAAAAAAATAAACGAACATTCTGAGAGGTCGTGTATCATTATTTTAAAGGTTTTTGACTTCCTGAATTTGACCCTGAAATTGCGCTATCTTATAAAGTTTTTGATATATCAATTTATGTCAAATATCTCAAAAACCTGAAGAGATAGAGCAATTTAAAAGCCAGATTCGGATTCAGCGCGCCAAAAACCTTTAAAAATATTGTACATGACCATTTATGATAAATTTATTTTTTTTGCGTTGGTTATCTGAACGGTGATTTCCTGCAAAATCTTAATTTTCTTTTTTAGAAAAATTATCACAACTCTCTCAATTATTATCCGATTTTTTCAGGATAATGCTCATCGTACTCAGAATTAAATTTTCTTTTAAAATACGTTCATAAATATAAAGGTTGTTAAACGAACTATAGCAGAAAAAAATCGATAAACTCAAAAAAATTTCAAAAAATGTCAAAAAAATTAGATATTATAGAAAAAATCAATAGACATCTTTCTTATATGTGTAGACCAATTCACACATATGGAAAGCCCTATCCTTATTCTATCCAAAACAGTTAAAAAATTTAAAATCGGTTGAAAATTTTCTGAATTACACAAGGTTTAGTGAGCAAAGACCCAAAAAAACGTTTTTTGACAATAACTCAAAAATTTGAGGGTGTTTGCCAAGTTTAATGGGCATTTTTGTGATCTACTCGACAAAACCAATAACCTATACCATGTCACATCAGAAGTATTTTTTCACTGTAGCACAGTGTTATTAGTATTTGACCCTACCCAGACAATGAAAATTAAATTTACACACCTTTGTATCAACAATTTTCACGTTCATATCCTGATATTTTATAGAATTTCGAGTTTTTTCTTTGTTAACAAAAAAAAAATTATATTTTCAATTTTTTTAATATTTTTGACATATATTTTTTTTTTTTTCAATTCCTGAGACCCAAATTTTATGAAACTTTGATTCAGAGAACAAGCTTTACAATAATTTTCACTTAACTTGTTCTGAATAATTTAATTGTAATAGTGTATGATTACCGAAGAATCTGTTCTAAAACAAGTGTTGTCAGAATCAGCGACGTATCCAGGAATTTGAAAACGGGGGGCACAAAACCCAAAATTTTTTTCGTCATCGCCTATTAATATTTATTTTTAACTACACCCATAACCTAACCCACGAGGGTTTCTTCGTCAACCGGGTCCCCTTCTCTCCAAAATTGGTATGGGCTTAAAATTTTTTTAAAAAAATTCGAAGTTACTTAAAAATATTTGGTTTTGAATCACGAGAGGCGGTTTTGAATTTCAATATGGCGGATGCAATATGGCGCCCATTTTTTAAAAATGTTACAGATTTTCTTAAAATTTTTCATACATGGGTTCTTGAAGTCTCTTAAGAAGAATTTGCAGTTGGATTTTTAAAATTCAAAATGTCGGATCCAACATGGCGATTTTTTTTTTTTTTTGTAAATAACAGATTCACTCAAAACTCTTTACGCACCGGTTTGTTGGGTTGCGAAAAACTCGGGTATAAAAAGTTTCAAGCAAATCGGTTTATTTTTTAAAAATATTTGTCGCCATGTTGGATCTGCCATTTTGAATTTTAAAATTCCAACTTCAGATTCTTCTTAAGCGACCACAAAAACCTGTGTTTAAAGATTTGCCGAAGGCGCCCTAGGATATAAAAGAAACAATTCTAAGGTTGTGGTGTCTCGGCTCATCGTCCACATCGGGGATTTTGGGGTTCAAAAAATAGGTAAAAAATGGCGATTTTTTTTTATTTTTCAGCCATTTCTTTTCAAGAAACTATGGCCACTGTTCCAAAAAAATTAATTCACATAAAAAATGTGTGTTAGGTCACCGTATAAAGTATTTAGTTCATTTGATTTGTTAATTTATTTGTTTTGTATAATTGTCCACATTTTATTTCATTTAAAATTGTTTAATTCGTTATAACTTGTATCCACTGTAGTTTTGTTTAATTCATTATATCTAGTACCCACTGTATTTGTGTTTTGCTTAAATTTACCGTTGGTTTTAATATTAAATTTTTCTGTCTCTTTATTTGCTCTGCCCATAACTACATGTTATGGTGTTGTTGTAGCTGAAATAAATGCAACTGACTCGATCATAGGGTATTTTGTTTTTGGAAATAAAATACATATTATGATTGAGTTAAAGTTGCATTTAGCGAAGAGACAAAAATACCAACAACAACAGTGGGCCCTTTTTTGTATTTGTATGTATTTTTTAATTGTTAGGTTTAAGCTACACGCAAAAAAAAAATCTGTGTAAGATTGAGCAATCCTACTTGGTAAAACTTTTTTCATACCAAAAAAAATTTTTTACCAAATTTTTGCTAATATTATGCTTGTCGATGTTAAAGTAACATAATTCATTTTTTATGTAAAATAACCAAGTAGCTTGCTCAATAACGCAAATTACCTGCACAAAAATTTATCGAAAGAAAACAACAAAAAAGAAACAAAACAAATACAGACATGGCGGTCTGCATTTTGTATTTTTGTGTGCGTGCGTTGTTCGTTTATTTTTTGTGTTATAAAAACGTAAAAAGGAAATTGATATATAAAATAAAAATAAATTAATACATAAATAAAAATAAATAATTAGTTTTCTAAAAGATAAATAAATGTAAGATAAAAGAATTTTAAAGTTAATTTTGCTTTCATCACTTAAAACACCATTCAATAAGAAAAACCAATGGAGTCCCAGACGTATGTTTCGATGAATAACAAATGGAATGATAAAGTGAGTATACCCGCATTCCGAAGACACCAATAAGGTTTAATAGATTTTTAGTTAAAAATTAGTGTTTGGTAATAATTTTATATTTTTACAGGGTACTGCTAAATAAATTTTTGAAGCTATGGAGAATCCTTCACTACAATAAAGAGCGTGGACACCAATCCTGCCTTTAGTTATAAAATTAAAACCTAAAAACCCAAAGCCAAGGGAGTCCATACCTGTTTTGATGAGTTACAAATGGAATGACAAAGTAAGTGTTCCTCCTTACCAAGAGACCAATGGGGTTAACCAATTTTTTAAATTAAAAATTTATGTTTTGTAATAATTTTCTATTTTTACAGGATGCTTTTAAATAAATTCGTGAAGCTATAGCGGATCCTTTACTTCAAGAAGAAGCGTAGGCAGCAGTCACTCGAGAAAATTGTACAAAAAGGGTCAGTTGGTCGGTGGTAAATTAAATCCTACACAACATTTATTATATTAATATGGATTTATTCTGTGAAAATTTTAAAATCAACAAATATACAAATTTTTACAAAAATTTATTGAAAATTTATTTTAGCATAAATGTGGTAATTTTTAGCATTATTTTTGGTAGGTTAGGTTAGGTTCTTTTGGTATATTTTACCAAGTTTTTGCTTAAATAGCATTAGCATTTTCTTCAAAATTTTTTACATAAGTGTTTTGGCTAAATTACGAAAACTACTTCGTCGGTTGTAGTTTTAGCATATTTTTGGTAAAATTATGCCAGATTTTTGCTCACTCCGACACAAGTTTTTTTTTGCGTGTAGGGTTTATTTTAAATAAAGAATTATTGTATTGTTAAAATCGAAGCGAGCGTCTTGTCTTTTTTATTTCTTGTCGTTTCACGGTCGCAATTGCAATAATTTACACTGTCCCACAAAATTGTTCAGCAGCGTATAGATAACAATTATAAAATCTAATTGCTCTATATAGCCGCCGGTGGGGAAAAAGCTCCTCATCGTACATTTTGGCTCCCAACGTGGGGCAAGTGAAAAAGACATTAAAAATTTGGTGCGGTCCGTGAAAAATTCTAAAAACTTTGTCGTTGATGTACAACTTAGGCAATAAGTGTACGGTCGTTTTGTGAAGTGAAAAATTTTGTCGTGGTCTCTTGTGCAATACAAAAACATTATTTCAAATAAATAAATATTTGCAAATAAAAAACTGTTGGTGATTTTAATAAAACTTTGGTGCATAAAAATTTGAAAAAAAAGAACAAAAAACTTTGTGGAAAAACTAAATTGTGATACAGTACAACAAAAAATTTTGTCGCCACTTAAAATAAATTTAAATAAATTTCATTTTAATAATAAAAAAAAAATCTTTTGGTTCATCAAATAAAAAACAGTTTGTGATAAAAAAAAATCTTTTTGCCAGTGACTCTAAAACTTTTCGCCATTTTTATAAAAATAAATACATAAAAATATTTTCTTCAAATTTGTTGTTGTGTTGGTCCAGTACATAGTGTGTCTCTTTTTTAAATTTGTTGTCGCTCACACAGTACATAAAAAATAAAAAAATTTTTGGCGAAAAATTTGTTGGCGTCAGTTACAGTCATCATAAAAATTTTGTCTCCACTTTATAAAAAATCAATAAACTTTTGAAAAATTTTTGGCTCATCGTCCATCATCATAAATACAGTGATTTTAAAATTTGTTCGTCTGATAAAATATAAAATTTTAAAATTATTTACAATGACTCTGGAAGAGGTAAAGCAGCAACGGGCTAATACGAAGAAAAGTTTAACCCGCATCAAAAACCAAATCGAAGCCAATGGTAGGGGTGAAGGTAAGGTACTTTCGGTGCCTGAGTTAAAGTGTCGCCTGGGAATTTTGGAATCATATTTTAAACAAATTTTGTCGTTCCAAACCCAAATTGAAAAATATGATCCAGAGGACAATGCTAGACCCGAAATAGAAGATTTGTATATCTCGGCTAAAATGAATATTCAGTCACAGCTATGCGAGGATATTCATAATACAACTTTTGCTGAATCGTCCATCTGTCTCCCAGCTCCCAGCCACAAACTGCCTCAACTCAAATTGCCCACATTCAGTGGTAAGTACAGTGAGTACAAAAATTTTATTACCTCTTTCAATCACACTATTGATCGTGAATACGGTATATCGAATATCGAGAAATTTAACCATTTGCTCAACTGCCTCCATGGTCAAGCATTAGAAACGGTTAAGGCTTTCCAGATTACGAATGAAAATTATCCCAAGGCTCTGGAACGGCTTAAATCTCGTTATGACAACAGTACGCTTATTTTTATGGAAAATATTACCACTCTTTTCGAACTTCCAACCATGTCAAATTACAATTGTGGTCAATTGCGCAGTCTAGTTGATAATGTTTCAGCTCTTTATAGCTCACTTCTGTCTCTTGGCTCCCCAACTGACATTGCAAATTCTATGCTGATTTATATAGTGATGGAAAAAGTTGATAACGACACCAAAAGAAAATGGAAAGACTCTTTGGACTTTACCAAACTGCCATCATGGGATGAATGCTCCAAGGTTCTTGAACGGCGTTGCCAATTTTTAGAATCGGTTGACACTAACCATACACACGCTGTCCCTCGTAAACCTGACGTTCATTCTGGTAAGTCCAAATCTAAAAATACAAAATCTGGTTATTCGTTTTCGGTCTCAAATCGCATTTGCGCTCTATGCTCAAAGGCAGACCATACAATTAGTCGTTGTTCTCGCTTCAAAGATATGGATGTTACCAAACGCTTTGAAAATGTCAAACGTTTAGGTCTTTGTCTCAACTGCTTGTCGAAAGGGCATCAAGTTAACAACTGTTCCTCTACATTCAAGTGCAAATTTTGTTCTCGCTCTCATCATAGTTTGCTTCATCGGTCTCAGCCAGCTTCAAAGCCCTCGTCTCCTGCTGCTGAACCAGTTGCTTCTACTTCTCGTGCTGCCTTGAATGAAAACTCAGCCTCGGTCCATTCCCACATGGAAAAATCTTCGCCGGAACAGGTGCTTCTTGCTACTGCCATGGTTCTAGTTCGTGACGCCACTGGTCGCTATCAATTGGGACGCGCTTTGTTGGACTCTTGCTCTCAATTGAATTTCATTACCGATGAATTTTCTCAAAAATTACATCTGCCTAGAATAAAACAAACCACAGAAGTCGCTAGTATTGGAAATTCACATACAAAAACCAAACACAAATCGTCTACAAATGTCAAGTCTCGTTTTACTGATTTCGAAGTTTCTCTCTCGTTTTGTATTACACCTCATATTTCGTATCAGCCTGATTCTGAACTTGATGTTTCATCCTGGAATTTGCCTGCAAACACACAACTTGCTGATGAAAACTTTTTCAAGTCAAAACGCATTGATTTGCTCATTGGTACAGAAACTTTCTTCGACATTTTATCTGTGGGTCAAATAAAACTTGGTCTCAACTTGCCTAAATTGCATAAAACGCTTTTTGGATGGATTGTAGCAGGTCGATATGTCTCAAATCAATCCAACGCTTCTGGTTCATCCTGCATGCTGTCAATTGAAGAAGAAGTTGACCTAAAATTACAACGTTTATGGGAAATTGAAGAAATTGACTCTGGCTCAAATCTTTTGACTCAAGAACAATCTGATTGTGAATCATTTTTCAATGATACTGTCCATCGTGAATCTTCAGGTAGGATTGTTGTTAAATTTCCTTTCAAAGAATCTTCTGGCTCTTTAGGTCTTTCCCGAAATATGGCTCTAAAACGATTTGGTTCTCAAGAAAGACGTTTTGCTCGTGACAGCAATCTGAAATCACAATATACTGCTTTTATGAAAGAATATGAAGATTTGGGACACATGACACTAGTTCGTAATCCTCGCTTAGATGAGCCTCATTATTTTATTCCCCACCATTGTGTATTTAAAATGAGTAGCACTTCAACAAAATTGAGAGTTGTTTTCGACGCCTCTTGTCCCACATCAACACAAAAATCACTGAATGATATTCTCATGGTTGGCCCAACAATTCAAGAAGAACTTTACAAAATATTACTTCGTTTTCGCCTGTACAGATTCGCTATTACTGCTGACATCGTTAAAATGTACAGGCAGGTTCTAATTGACTCTCGTGATCGAAAATATCAGTACATTTTGTGGAGAAATTCTGAGGAAGAAGAAATTCGTACCTACCAGCTCAACACTGTCACTTATGGGATGTCTTCTGCCCCTTATCTCGCCATTAAAAGTCTTCATTATCTCGCAGATCAATACATGGATGAATTTGAACTTGGTGCAAAAACAATAAAATCATCGTTTTACGTGGATGACTTTTTGGGTGGTGCAGAAACATTAGAAGAGTTGGCTCAAATCAAAAATGAGGTAAATCAAATTCTAGTTAAGGGTTGTTTTGAATTAGATAAATGGCATTCAAATCATAAAGATTTTCAAGACGACAAAACCATTAAAGATTTAAATATTGATGACTCAGCTGTAACCAATGCACATGGTATCACTTGGGATCAACAAAAAGATGCTTTTCTTTTCTCGTTTTCGCCCAAAACTCAACTGGATGAAAAAATCACCAAACGAACTATTTTGTCGCTTTCGTCATCACTTTTTGATCCCCTTGGACTCGTAGCGCCTCTTATTATAAAGGCCAAAATCATAATGCAAGAATTATGGATTTTAAAACTAGGCTGGGACGAATCTATACCTCAAGAGCTTCATACAGCTTGGGAAAAATTTGTCTCAGATCTCAAAACTTTATCGTCGCTTAAAATTCCTCGTTATTGTCTCGCTCCTAATGCTCAATCAGTTCAACTTCATGGCTTTTGTGACTCTTCAATTCGCGCTTTTGGTTGCTGTTTGTATCTTCGAGTAAAAAGTGCTTCTGGAGAAATTTCTGTTCATCTTTTTACTGCAAAATCTAGAGTTGCCCCTACAAAAAGGAAATCTTTACCAAAACTAGAGCTATGTGGAGCACATCTTTTGGCAAAATTGTACTCAAAAATCAAAGCTCTTTTGATTATACCAAACTTGGAAGTCGTTTTTTGGACCGATTCTCAAATCGTTTTACACTGGCTCAAACAACATTCTTCAACTTTATCAGTTTTTGTTGGCAACAGAATATCAGAAATTCAAGATCTCACCAATGGTTGTACATGGAGACATGTTCCAACACATGTCAATCCTGCTGATATCGTTTCACGTGGTTCAACTGTACAGGAACTCGCTCCATCAATCTGGTTCAATGGACCTGCCTTTCTTACTCTTGATCCTGCTCAATGGCCTGCTAACAAAATCGATCAAATTAGCAACGAAAATATAGAAGAAATCAACAAAGAAAAACGTAAAACCGTACTTTGCCTAGAAACAAAATCAAACTATATTTTGGACTCAATTAAAAAATATAGCTCTTATTTGAAGATTCTTCGAATTGTCGCCTGGATGCTACGATTTACTCCAAAAATCAAATCTAACATTTATAATTCTGAATCTTTGCAGCCTCAGGAATTAGAAAATGCTTTGACTCGCATAGTTTTCAATATCCAGCGACAATACTTTCAAGAAGATATTTCTCGAGTTTTGAAGAAAAAGGACCCTCAAGGCGCTTTAAAATGTCTCAACCCCTTTATCGATTCTACAAATGGCTTCAACTTGCTCAAAGTCGGTGGTCGCTTAGAACTCGCTGCTATACCAGATGGTCAAAAGCACCCAATAATCTTGCCCAGCAAAAATCACTTTGTCGACTGTTATGTACGCCATCTACATTTAAGTAATTACCACGCTGGTGCCAAGGCTCTCATGTCTCTAATTCGACAAAAATTTTGGATCATCAACTCTCGAAATTTATGCCGACGTATTGTCAACTCGTGCCCACAATGCATTCGCTATCGCCCGAAATTGCTTCAACAAATGATGGGAAATTTGCCTGTCGAACGCCTCAACCCTTCAAGGCCATTTGCTAGATGTGCTGTGGATTTTTGTGGCCCAGTCAACACTTATTTTAGGGTCAGAGGAAAGGTTCCATATAAAACCTATATTGCCGTTTTTGTCTGTCTCGCCATCAAAGCAGTCCATATTGAAGTTGTCTCGGATTTATCTACAGATGCCTTCATTGCCGCTCTAAAAAGGATGATTGGTCGAAGAGGTCTCCCCACAGATATTTTCTGTGATAATGCCACTAACTTTGTTGGCGCAAATTCTAAGTTGTCACAATTAAAATCGTTCCTTTTTGATCCAAAAAATGCTAATATTATTACTAATTATTGCTCAAATCAATTTATTAATTTTCGTTTTATTCCCCCCAGGGCACCCCATTTCGGCGGATTGTGGGAGGCGGCCGTCAAATCTGCCAAAGGTCACCTAACTCGGACTCTTACCAACACTAGGCTGACATATGAGGAGCTTGCAACTGCAATGATCGAGATAGAAGCAATCTTAAACTCTAGACCAATTTCGCCCTTATCATCCGATCCCAGCGATTTTGAAGCCCTCACACCAGGTCATTTTTTAATTGGCTCTGCCCTACGTGCGTTGCCAGAACGTGATGTCTCAACGAAAGAAATTGATAATCTTTAGTATTGGGCCCGTATAACTGCTATCAAGCTACAATTTTGGAAGAAATGGTCCCATGATTATATAAATGAGCTCCAGACCAGAAACAAATGGACTAGGTCCAATCCCAATATCGCTACTGGCGCTTTAGTTATTGTTCATGAAGATAATGTACCCCCACAACGCTGGCTCATGGGTAAAATCATAAATATAGTACGTGGCAGAGATGATCGTGTCAGAGTAGTCGATGTCAAAACGACAAAGGGTATTATACGTCGCCCTATCCACAAATTGGCCCTCCTACCATCTGCTTGAAAGTGTCCTTTCAATGGGGCCGGAATGTTAGGTCACCGTATAAAGTATTTAGTTCATTTGATTTGTTAATTTATTTGTTTTGTATAATTGTCCACATTTTATTTCATTTAAAATTGTTTAATTCGTTATAACTTGTATCCACTGTAGTTTTGTTTAATTCATTATATCTAGTACCCACTGTATTTGTGTTTTGCCTAAATTTACCGTTGGTTTTAATATTAAATTTTTCTGTCTCTTTATTTGCTCTGCCCATAACTACATGTTATGGTGTTGTTGTAGCTGAAATAAATGCAACTGACTCGATCATAGGGTATTTTGTTTTTGGAAATAAAATACATATTATGATTGAGTTAAAGTTGCATTTAGCGAAGAGACAAAAATACCAACAACAACAGTGGGCCCTTTTTTGTATTTGTATGTATTTTTTAATTGTTAGGTTTAAGCTAGGGTTTATTTTAAATAAAGAATTATTGTATTGTTAAAATCGAAGCGAGCATCTTGTCTTTTTTATTTCTTGTCGTTTCACGGTCGCAATTGCAATAATTTACACTGTCCCACAAAATTGTTCAGCAGCGTATAGATAACAATTATAAAATCTAATTGCTCTATATAGCCGCCGGTGGGGAAAAAGCTCCTCATCGTACAATGTGAAAATGAAAATTTCCGAATTTTTTTGGTGTTCTAGATTTCACATCCGAATTTCTTTTTCGTTTTGTTTCACATAAATAAAATTTGGTGAAAGTAAAACAAATGCATTTTTTTCCTTATAATTTTTTAAATTTAAATTATTCGATTTCAACTTTAAATGAAAACGTGATAAACACTAAACTTGATTTCATGTGATTCGGAAATTTTCATATGAATTGAAAAGTTGTGAAAGACAGAACAGAGGCCTATATGATATTTCCATATGAGAATAAATGTTTTTTAATGCCTATCCAACGGGGGCACAACCTTGTTAAAATTTAGCTTCGTTAAATCTTTTTTTTTTTCATGCAAATGTGTAAATTTAAAATCGTCTTTCAGGGAAATTGGTTCAGAAGGGTTGAGATACTTCCCTTTCTTATTGTTTGAAAATTGTTTTGTAAAAATGTTCATGATTCTGATGCATAGTTTTTCTTAGATAAAAATAATATTATGAGTTTCTCTTATCATATTTTACTGATTTTTCGGTATAAATGACTTTTTAGAAACGAAACTATTTCAAACTCTAGAGTTTTAATAAAAAAAATAAAATCTTTTCTTTTAAAATCGAAATATTAAGAAACTTGTGAATTTTATTTTGTATAATGCATTTTTGTGTATAAAATTTTTAAATTTTTCACATCGAAAAGGGGGGGGGGGCACGTGCCCCCTGTCCCCACCCCCTGCATACGTCCATGGTCAGAATCGATTCTGAAAAATTTTCCAGGGGGCTAATCACGTAAAACGAAAACGATAGACGATGCATAAACGACATCAAAATACATATCGTTTTGAATGGAAATTTTAAAGTTTTTCTTTATTAAATTGTTAAAGAGTGTTGTCTAATACAGAAATGATAAAAAAAAATTGGAAATATTTTGATTAGTTTAGGAGTAACAAGGCTAAAAAATCGACGATAGTTAACTATCGTTTTACGTGATCACTGTCCTGGGTAATAGTAAAAAGTCGGTGCGTGTTTTCGAGGTAATAGGGAAAAAAAATTTTTTTAGAAGGGTACTTTTAGTCCGCTACAAGCGGTTTATGTCCGCGGATTCGAATTTTTTTTTTTTTTTTTATTAAAAAAAAAAATATTTTAAAAATAAATTTTATTTCAATGCTATTCAAACTGATCTATTTATTTCATGCAGGGTTGGCAACCGATACCCACCTAGATTGACGGCATTTGGCTATTGTACCGCAACCAATAAAGATATGGACATTTTCAAAAGCGATTATGAAAGCTAAGGAAATTTCTAGTATTTTAAATGTGTCACTTCGTGTTTCTACTGGTTCGTTTTCGAAATATAGGTCAATACCTTCACTCACAGCAAAATACGGTTGTCTCAACCGTAAAAGGTTCCAACCTCCGATTGAGGTTGCAGCAACCGGTAAATATACGGTTGTAGCAACCGACAATTTACAGTTGTGGCAACCGACAAATGCCGGTTGCAGCAACCTCAAATAACGGCATTTGCCGGTTATGGCAACCGTATTGCCGGTTGTCCCAACCATAGCTGTGTTTAATATAATATAATTAATATTTCGATATTATGCCAAAATACAAAATAAAATACCAAAGTTTTTTAATTTTTTTTTTGCTTTTTTTATTGTTATAAAATATAGTTATACATATAAATGACTTAATACTAAATATAATAAACTTAATGTAACATTTTTATGTGGTTTTAATTCGTTTACTAAAAATCCGATACAAAGAATTCTTCTTCTCAGAATCTGAAACTTTTTCTTTAGGAAAAATATTTCAGAATATGAAAATTTTTCTATAGGAAAAATCTGAATCTTTTTCTATAATAAAAATGTCCCGGAAAAAGTCACAGATTCTGAGACAGTTTTTCTATACAAAAAGTTACAGATTCTGAAACAGTTTTTCTATCGAAAAAGTTACAGATTTTGACAGTTTTTCTATAGAAAAACTCTCAGATTCTGAGACAGTTTTTCTATAGAAAAAGTCTCAGATTCTAAGACAGTTTTTCTATAGAAAAAGTCTCAGATTCTGAGACAGTTTTTCTATAGAAAAAGTCTCAGATTCTGAGACAGTTTTTCTATAGAAAAAGTCTCAGATTCTGAGACAGTTTTTCTATAGAAAAAGTCTCAGATTCTGAGACAGTTTTTCTATAGAAAAAGTCTCAGATTCTGAGACAGTTTTTCTATAGAAAAAGTCTCAGATTCTGAGACAGTTTTTCTATAGAAAAAGTCTCAGATTCTGAGACAGTTTTTCTATAGAAAAAGTCTCAGATTCTGAGACAGTTTTTCTATAGAAAAAGTCTCAGATTCTGAGACAGTTTTTCTATAGAAAAAGTCTCAGATTCTGAGACAGTTTTTCTATAGAAAAAGTCTCAGATTCTGAGACAGTTTTTCTATAGAAAAAGTCTCAGATTCTGAGACAGTTTTTCTATAGAAAAAGTCTCAGATTCTGAGACAGTTTTTCTATAGAAAAAGTCTCAGATTCTGAGACAGTTTTTCTATAGAAAAAGTCTCAGATTCTGAGACAGTTTTTCTATAGAAAAAGTCTCAGATTCTGAGACAGTTTTTCTATAGAAAAAGTCTCAGATTCTGAGACAGTTTTTCTATAGAAAAAGTCTCAGATTCTGAGACAGTTTTTCTATAGAAAAAGTCTCAGATTCTGAGACAGTTTTTCTATAGAAAAAGTCTCAGATTCTGAGACAGTTTTTCTATAGAAAAAGTCTCAGATTCTGAGACAGTTTTTCTATAGAAAAAGTCTCAGATTCTGAGACAGTTTTTCTATAGAAAAAATCTCAGATTCTGAGACAGTTTTTCTATAGAAAAAGTCTCAGATTCTGAGACAGTTTTTCTATAGAAAAAGTCTCAGATTCTGAGACAGTTTTTCTATAGAAAAAGTCTCAGACTCTGAGACAGTTTTTCTATAGAAAAAGTCTCAGATTCTGAGACAGTTTTTCTATATTAAAAGTCTCAGATTCTGAGACAGTTTTTCTATAGAAAAAGTCTCAGATTCTGAGACAGTTTTTCTATAGAAAAAGTCTCAGATTCTGAGACAGTTTTTCTATAGAAAAATTCTCAGATTCTGAGACAGTTTTTCTATAGAAAAAGTCTCAGATTCTGAGACAGTTTTTCTATAGAAAAAGTCTCAGATTCTGAGACAGTTTTTCTATAGAAAAAGTCTCAGATTCTGAGACAGTTTTTCTATAGAAAAAGTCTCAGATTCTGAGACAGTTTTTCTATGGAAAAAGTCTCAGATTCTGAGACAGTTTTTCTATAGAAAAAGTCTCAGATTCTGAGACAGTTTTTCTATAGAAAAAGTCTCAGATTCTGAGACAGTTTTTCTATAGAAAAAGTCTCAGATTCTGAGACAGTTTTTCTATAGAAAAAGTCTCAGATTCTGAGACAGTTTTTCTATAGAAAAAGTCTCAGATTCTGAGACAGTTTTTCTATAGAAAAAGTCTCAGATTCTGAGACAGTTTTTCTATAGAAAAAGTCTCAGATTCTGAGACAGTTTTTCTATAGAAAAAGTCTCAGATTCTGAGACAGTTTTTCTATAGAAAAAGTCTCAGATTCTGAGACAGTTTTTCTATAGAAAAAGTCTCAGATTCTGAGACAGTTTTTCTATAGAAAAAGTCTCAGATTCTGAGACAGTTTTTCTATAGAAAAAGTCTCAGATTCTGAGACAGTTTTTCTATAGAAAAAGTCTCAGATTCTGAGACAGTTTTTCTATAGAAAAAGTCTCAGATTCTGAGACAGTTTTTCTATAGAAAAAGTCTCAGATTCTGAGACAGTTTTTCTATAGAAAAAGTCTCAGATTCTGAGACAGTTTTTCTATAGAAAAAGTCTCAGATTCTGAGACAGTTTTTCTATAGAAAAAGTCTCAGATTCTGAGACAGTTTTTCTATAGAAAATGTCTCAGATTCTGAGACAGTTTTTCTATAGAAAAAGTCTCAGATTCTGAGACAGTTTTTCTATAGAAAAAGTCTCAGATTCTGAGACAGTTTTTCTATAGAAAAAGTCTCAGATTCTGAGACAGTTTTTCTATAGAAAAAGTCTCAGATTCTGAGACAGTTTTTCTATAGAAAAGGTCTCAGATTCTGAGACAGTTTTTCTATAGAAAAAGTCTCAGATTCTGAGACAGTTTTTCTATAGAAAAAGTCTCAGATTCTGAGACAGTTTTTTTATAGAAAAAGTCTCAGATTCTGAGACAGTTTTTCTATAGAAAAAGTCTCAGATTCTAAGACAGTTTTTCTATAGAAAAAGTCTCAGATTCTGAGACAGTTTTTCTATAGAAAAAGTCTCAGATTCTAAGACAGTTTTTCTATAGAAAAAGTCTCAGATTCTGAGACAGTTTTTCTATAGAAAAAGTCTCAGATTCTGAGACAGTTTTTCTATAGAAAAAGTCTCAGATTCTGAGACAGTTTTTCTATAGAAAAAGTCTCAGATTCTGAGACAGTTTTTCTATAGAAAAAGTCTCAGATTCTGAGACAGTTTTTCTATAGAAAAAGTCTCAGATTCTGAGACAGTTTTTCTATAGAAAAAGTCTCAGATTCTGAGACAGTTTTTTTATAGAAAAAGTCTCAGATTCTAAGAAAGTCTAAAAGGTATGGATTCAGAGATATTAGCGTGGGTTCTGACACTTTTCCTATAGTTTCCTATTTATCATATGTCTTATTTCTACCATTTTCACCTCTTTGTGCAGCGCCATAATGTTTGGAGGATAAACAGTTTTAGTTCCTCCGATTTCATGTCTTCCTCCATAGCGATAGTTTTTTGACCATTTTGCTAGTTTAAAACAAACAAAAAAATGCGTTTATGTTACGCATTTCCTGTTTTATGTAAATATTTTACAACAAACCTTTTAGTTATGGAGAGAAAATTGCACTTTCAGACAGCCATTTGTTATCATTCCATTATTTCTACAAATTTGACTAAGAGAAACAAATTATTAATTAAATACATGATTTAAAGAGATAATTTAATAGTTTACTTACGATTTTAATATTATTTTCCCTCTTATTTTTCAGATTTCACCTCAATAGTTTAATATTCCTAAAAAACTTTTATAAATATATTTTTTTTTGTTTTAATTTTATGACATTTAAAACTGTGTTTAATATAAAAAGTTACAACAACCTCAATTTACGGTTGCCGTAACCGGGGTTGGAAGTTGTAGCAACTTTTTTTTGAGTTTGTGGCAACTGGCACAAAAATATTTTAAAAAAGTTTTAACAACCTCAATTTACGGTTGCTGCAACCGGATACGGTTGTGATAACCGCAAGACAGTTGCAGCAACCGTAATCCGGTTGCGACAACCGTGCTGCGGTTGTGGCAACCTCATTCTAACCGATTTTTTATGTGAGTGTTTATAATACCGTTTGAAACGGTATTATAATGAAATTTTCATGTATTGTTACTACAGTTTAACACTTAACAAAAAATAAATCCCCATATTGTAGACAAAAACTGGCTGCACTAAAAAAAAAAATCAAAAAAGTTTCTTAACTCTTACCGTTAACTTAACTGCCCTGTTTAAAATCACATTTTTAAACAATTTTCAAATACTTTTTGTACAAACTCTTGAAATACACCTGTAAAGACAAACCATTTCACAGACTGTTAATATGCAAAGTTAAAATAAAAATGATATTTTCCTTTTCTTGTGTCATTTATCCTAAACATACAGACATGAAGTTATGCCAGCATAAAGGTGTATATTGTCAATATTTATTTAAAAATGTCAGTCAATGGTAGATGTATTAACGTAAAGGAAAAGCTAACACACATCTATGTGTTTGTATGAACAGGACTGAGAAAAACTAAATGTTTTCAAAAGAACAACTGCAACAATTTTCATTAAAAATTAAAATACATAGTATCTGGAAGAAAATTTTTGATAGCCGAAGAGAAGTTTCCTATTTCAAGAAAGGAATTCTCTGCAATTTTTTTTTTCCAAATAAGAAGTATGAGATTCAAAGCCAAGTTTCCAGACCCTGTGATTCTTTGAAAAAAAAAAAAAACACGGGTTCTGAGAAATTTTTGCTGCAGCCAAAATAATTGTTCTAAATAATTTTTCTATGGATTATTAGAAATAAAAATTTTAGTAGTTTCTTTACAGCAAACGTCTCAGATTTTGACATATTTCAGATAAAGCAAAGGTATCAGGTTTTGGTACCAATTTCCTAAGAAAAATTCTTCTAATTCACATATATGAAAAGCCCTATCCTTCTTTTATCTAAAATAGTTCAAAAATTGGAAATCTGTTGAAAAGTTTCTGAGTTACACGTAGTTTAGTGATAAAAGTCTCAAAAAATATTTTTTTTTTGACAATAACTGCAAAATTTGATGGTGTCGGGCAAGTTTGATGGCCATTTTTGTAATATTTTCGATGAGACCTACAACCTTCACTAGCTCATTTGAAAAGTATATAAGATTTTTTTTTTGTAACACAGTGTTTTTATATTTGAATATGTCTTTAAGGTGTCTTAAAAAAATTGAACAGCAAGAATCAAAATCACCCATCGAGCACTATTTGCAAAAATTGCGATTAAGTTGCAAAACATTAAAAATTAATTCTAATCAAAATTTTAATATATTGACAAAATAAATTTTGAAATCCTGATTTCCAATCTGCCTTCAAACCGATATAGACAAATAATATAGTATTTTTTGAAGTTACAATGTAAAACAGTAAAGATGCACAAAAAATTTAATTAAAAAATTCGTAGATATAATTAAAAAAAAAATAATCAAACCCAGACCAATTGCTAAAATGTGCATATAAACTAAAAATATTTGTATGTCGTTAATTAAAACTAAATAAATATTTAATTAATTAAAACCGTAATACCATTAATTAAAAACTTAATCAGAATTAAAAAAAAGTGTATATAATTTTAATTACACAAATTAAAAATTTAATTGAAAAAAAAAAAATTTGAAACCAAATAAAAAATAAATTTCAATTGTAAATTAAAACAAAATATTTTTTTTTTTTTAATAAACAACTTTTTTTTTTCTTTAATAACAAAATTAGTATTTAAATAAATTATTTTTTAATTTTAAGTGTTGCCAACTTTTCTGTTTTTCATTAAAAGAAGCGACTTTTTGTGTTTTGGTATTTACTTAGCGGGTTTATATTTAAATAAATGTAATCAGCACTATTTGTTTGTTTATTTTATGTTTCTTTCTCAATTGATCTTTTGCTGTTTCATTCTTTCAATTAATAAAAAATAAAATACAAAAAAGTAAGCGTCATAGGGGATGTAGTAGATCCTTTCATTCTTGAAAAATGTCCATTAAGTTTAAATTTTAATTTTAATATTTCTAATTTTTAGAAATATTACAAAGTTGCATTGTAATAATTTATGTTTCATATTTTCTTTTATTTTTATTTATTTTCAGATAATTGCTTTAGAGAATTGATTAAATTAACGGTAAGAAATATTTTTTTATATTTTACTTTAAATTGATTTAAAAAAAATCAAAATATAAACTTAGATCCTATATTTTGATTTTTATTGTCGACCGATTTTTCGGTGTGCCTAATTTGGAAAAACCAATTACACTAGTTTACAAATTAATAAACATTTTAAGATCCACAACATTTTGCATTTATTTTCCATGATAAATCTTGCGCTGAATCAAAATGTGAAGACCAAAAGTAGATCTAAAGTAGAACAGTTTTTGAGATAGTGCTAACTTTTCAAATATGTTTAACTTGTGCAAAAAGTGGGAGTACATAAAAAAAAATTCTCCCGACCAAATCGACGGATTTAAATTAAAGGATTTAATTAATTCCACATGCAACAGTTTCTAATTATGGCCTTATCAGCTATTAAACGATGTTTGGACAATTTTACCGAAATTTGTGAAAAAAGGTTAATTCAATTATAAATTAAAAAAAAATATAAATACAAAATAAATGGGTAATGTTAAGAAAATCCGTGGAAATTCCGCTTTTTTAAATTTAAATTTCATAATACTTTATACATCAAATATAAAGTGCTTTGCCGTGACTATTTTTTGGTACGATTGGCAGTTTTTGCCTGGGTAAAACTGAATTTCTTCATTTTTAATCAAATGCTTGTAACTTTTACCTACAATTTTCAACGCATTTTTTTAAAATACCTATTATTTTCTTAGTAATAGATCAAACTTATGCCCTGATTCAGTATGTCGTACGAAGTGAGTGGCTAGAAATTTTGTACGTAAAACAAAAATAAATTTGAGTTTTTTGTTTTTGTTTTACGTACAAATTTTGTAGTCACTCACTTCGACCGAGAAAGCGAATCGCACAGTTAAACTATAAACAGAGAAATTATTTTTTTTTATTTTGAAATTTACAAAAGAATTTCCTATTTTACTGTTCTACTTTTGAAACTTTGGACTTATTTTATATGAAAAAAATAAATGCAAAATGTTGTGGGACAAAACTTCTGTAAACTAGTGTTACGTAGATTCAAAAAAAAATGCCTGCGAATTTTGTACACTTGCCCAAAACATTAAATCATGATATTGTTTTGCGGAAGATTTGGGTGTACTTACTTGCCAAAGCAAAGTTTTTTTTAGAAAAAATAATGTTATATTACTTTGCTATTCCATGCAAAACGAATTGAAATATCAGTCGAGGACCCCTTAAAAAAACCAAAAGAGCTATACATTTCGTAAGTGAGTGCAAAAATAAGTGCATAAAAGTGTTTTTACATTTTGGAGAGTAAAAAAGATTCGGCACCAAAGAATATACCACTCTCACTTGTTTTATGTACATTTGATAAACAAATGGAAAATTTTTATGCGAAAAGCTTAGACTTGGTGAAAAAGTAGTTTTAGTAAAAAAAAATATATTTTTTTTTCACGAAAAACAAAATTATGTTAATAAAAATTTAATGAACCCAAAATGTTTGGTGAACAAAAATTTTGATGAAAAAAAATTTTTGATGAATTTTGTTGATGAAAAGAAAAATTTTTTGATGTAAAAAAAATGATGAAAAAAAGTATGAAAAAAAAAATTTTTGGTGAGAAAAAAATTGATAATAAAAAATTTAATAAAAACAAGTAAGAGTGTTAAATTCGGCTGTGCCGAATCTTTTATACCCTCCAACACGTTTAAAATTAAAAAAAAAATTGCAGTGGCGTCTTTTTTTAGTGGGGGGGGGGGGGGGGGGGGTCGGTGGAGTTGGTGGGGGACACCTGTACCCCCGCTTCATATGTTTACAAATTATTTTTTTATGATACTTACGCTTAAATAATAAATTTTTATCGTTATTTTTAATTAATTTCGAAAACCACGCCCCCAAAGGGGGGCGGTCTGAAAAAAAAACGAATTTCCTAACCCCCTTGGTCCAAGCGCAGGTATATGATCATAATACGGCATACAAATGTTTCATTTGTTGAGCAAAAATTAAAAAAAACTCGTAAAAATATTGTATTTTTTAGGGGTCATTTTAGTTCTTCAAGGGGGAACTTTTTTCCCCCTGGTCCGATTTAGCCCATCTTCGAACATAACCTTACCAGTAACGTAAGAGGTATTATTGCCCAATTTCAGGGGTCTAGCTATTTTGGTTTGGACTGCATCGTTATTTCTACAGACGGACGGACGGACAGACGGACATCGCTAGAATGTCTTAGATTCTATCATGGATCAATATTATATATACTTTGTGGGGTCCCCGACCGATATTTCGATATGTTACACACGGAATGACAAAGTGAGTATACCCCCATACTGTGGTTGGAGGGTATAAAAATTTATGAAAAAAAGTATGATAAAATAAATTAAGAAAAAAAAATGATGAAAAAAAAAATTTATGAAAAAAAAAAAATTAATGAAAAAAAGTTGGATGAAAAAAAGTTTTTGATGAAACTAAAAAAATTGATAAAAAAAGTGATGAAAAGTTTGATGAAAAAAAAAAAAAAATTATGAAAAAAAAAATTGATGAAAAAAAAAAGTTTGATAAAAAAAAAAATTTGATAAAAAAAAATAATTGGTGAAAAAAAAATTTTATAAAAAAAAAAAATTATAAAAAAAAATTATGAAGAAAAAAACTTTGATGAAAAAAAATTGATGGAAAAAAAATTTGATGGAAAAAAAATTTATGAAAAAAAAAACATTTTGATGAAAAAAAAAAAAATTTTTGTTGAAAAATAATTATGTTACTCTTTATTCACCAGCTGGTGAAAAACGGGTTTATTCACCACGATGTGAATTATTATCCAAGTTACAAACCCAAGGTGTTAAAAGTTTTGGGTTTAAGAAAATGAAAATAGTAATTCTTCCTTTCTTTTTCGTTAATTGTTAGCTTATATAGTCAAACTGAGGTGGCGTCCTGCAACTTTTTTAAAGTTAGACACCAGCCTAAAAACATTATCATGTTAAAAAAAACCTTGTCAAATTACTAAAAAAAAGTCTCGTAATCCCAATTTACTAATATTCCTGGTTTTTTAACAATTTTTTTTTTTTTTTGTTTTGCTCGATTGAAATTTACATACTTAGGTACATTTTTTTGTAATTTTACATTTTTTGTTTGCAATTTTACATAATTTTTAAATGTGCAAATTCATGGACGTACACAGGGGGTGGGCACGGGGGCACATGCACTCCCTCTTCGATTTGAAAGATTTTAAAATTTAATAAAAAATTTAAAAAAAAGTAATTTCTGTCGAAATATCCGTAAAATATATTTAAAAACATATAGTACTGGTTTTATTTAATAAAAATTATTTAACAGAATCATAAAAATAAATTTCTATAAAAAAATTTCAAACTATAAGATTCTGAGAAAATGCAGTCCTAGTTAAAAATAAATAAATACGCAATGGCAAAAGAGGTTGTGATAGACTTTTCTTGTAGAAAGATAGGAGGGGGGGGGGGGGTTTAGTCCTACTTAAAAATTAATAAATACGCAATGACAAAAAATGTTGGGAGTTGTGCCTTTCAAATTCCTGGATACGTCGTTGCACAAATTATCCTGAAATTTGACAAAAAAAATCTTGTAAAATCAACAGAGTTCCTTGTAAGTTTCATCGCTTTAAAAAAGTTGTAAACTTACAATTTATTGGTAAACAGCTTGTAAGATTACAAAAAAAAACTAGTAATTTTTAAAGCGAATTCTTGTAAAATAGGAGGTAGCAAAAATTTTAGTAAAGTCACGAGAACTCCTTGTAAGTTTTATCTGACAAAAAAGTTGTTAACATTTTTACTAGAAATTCTCGTAAAATAGGAGGTATAAAAAAAATTTACAAACTTTTCTTGTCATTTTACAAGTTTTTTTTTTTTCATATACACGCAAACAGTTGCATTTGTAAAAGATAATTATAATCCTAAAACAATGTTGGTACTACAAAATTTAAAATTACTGAAAAAAATATATTTATCATTTTAAATTTCCAGAAAACTTACTTTTTACCTAAACCAATTATTTCTTATATCTGTGGCTTGTGGCTTTTTATAATCCCACAAAAAAAAATATTAAAAAAAAAAAACTTCTTATTCCCTTTGTAATTGTCAAAACTCTTGAGTCATACATAATTATCTTTCAAGTCAGGAAATTTACAGAACATTCCAAGTTTTTTCTTTTTGTTTTATTTTTTTGTTGTTATGTATGTTATTTCCAATCTACGTTACTACATGCTTAAACAACAAAATTTCGATTTAAGCTCTAATTATGTTGTATTTTTCAGAAAGAAGAAAGAAGATTTTATTTTCTTCATCACGTATGAGTAAAAATTCAAATACAGCCTCAAGCTTGCAATTACATACCAAACAACATGACAACAATAAAATTGTATATATTTTAAATTTTTTTTGTGTTATTTGAACAAAAAAAAAAAATTTATATTTATGTTAATTTTATAGATTGACTTTGTAAAAGTTCATGCAAAAATAAAAAAAAAAAAAAAAAAAAAAAAAAAAACGATTGCGATTATTCTTTATTCTTGATATTGAATGCTTTGTAATATTCGTGAAAAAGGGAAATGGAACAAATGTTGATTATTAGCGTAGCTCAAATTAGTCTACTAAATAAGTAAGGGTACAAACAGTAGGCCGGATTTTTTGTTGTATGGCAAAAATATTTTGCTTCCAATTTTCAAAGGCCGCTCAAGTTTTTATTCTACTTAGGTTAGGTTAGGTTGGATGGGCGTCCGCTAATTTTGCGAATTCACTCGGAGGCCATAAGCCCATTGTGATTCCCCTAAAGTTGTCTCCCTACTCCCCTCTGATATACAAAATTCTACCTCTCAAACCACAACGATTCTCTAAGGTATTCTGCTGGAGATGTCAATGGGACACTGTTTAGGCAGTCTAGGTCATCAAAAACTCGTTGCGTACTTAAGACGACGTTTCATCAGACCCGGACATTCACACAACAAGTGCTTCACTGACTCCTCCTACTCCACCTTTCCACTACTTCTACAAAAGTACCTGTCAGAAATTCCCATACGAACGGCCATTTGGCCGATTATACAGTGTCCTGTCAGTACTCCTACTAATAGGCTAACCGTCCGTTTACCAAAGGTAAGAAGACTTTCTGTCCTCTTAGGATTTGGCAGTGGCCACATGGTTCGCGATATCCTGCACGTGGTCAGCGATATCCACCTATCCCTCATCCTATTCTCTGATATCCTATCAATTTCGTTCATCAACTCCACTATAGGAATCGAGATATCAGGTTCGACACGTTCCCCCACCGACTCGGAGCCATTTCTTGCACATTCATCAGCTAGTTCGTTACTATCGACCCCACTATGTCCAGGGACCCAGATTAGCTTGACTGTGTGCTGACTGATTCGATGAAGGGATTGTATACAATTACTAACAATTCTCGATTTTACAGTGTTTGAGCCTAAGGCCTTCAGAGCTGCAAGACTGTCCACAAAAATGTTGATGGCGCAAAGACTTAGGTCCTTTGTCATAATCATCTGCGCGGCATTGTCAATTGCAAAAACCTCGGCCTGGAAAAGACTACACTTGTCCGGGAGCCTTAATTTCCAATTCCATTGATGGCAACACTGGTTAAAAGTGTCCTGGACCAAAGACTATCAATACTTAAAGACAAGCTCTTTGTCTCCCACTCTTAAAATTTTGGAACTTGATAACAGAAGGTACGAAAACTGTTAGAGGAGGAAAATACGATAATGTTAAATTAACATTGTTGGTTTGACAAATAATGCTAACTTTTTATATCGAAAAAGCGCTTAATAAATTTTAAAAAAATGTATCAATTCATATTTTTTATGTTAATATTATTTAAGAAATACCTTTAAAAGTGTTTAAAACAAATTGTCAGCAAATAAATAGTCTTTGGATTTCCCTATAATCCACAAAAAAAAACTTTTTTTACAGCTATATGAAAAAAAACCGCTAGCTTTAGTATGAAAATCGCCAAACTGCAACAGAGTTTTCCGCCCAGTCTTCCCTAGTTGGTATTTGGACTTCGAAGTTCCTATTAAAGTTCGTCTGCGGTGACATATATTCGGTTTTTCGTTCTAATTCCGTCCCGCCCACCGTACTTAATATGGTCGAGCGTCCCCAAGAGCGTTGCTTAAGCATTAGTGACTCTCTTAACCTAAGAGCCCCTTTCCGAAAGTTCTTCTGCAGGTTTCAAAAGCACATAACGTCTTCTTCATCCTTTCCTCTGTATTCCTTTTCCAGGAAAGCTTTAAGTTCAAGATTCCATCTAGTTTGGGAAGAACAAACCTGTCTACCTTAGTCCTTTTTGTGAACAACACGAGTTCGGTTTTGGAGGGATTGACTCCCAGACCGTTGTCCCTTGCCCACGTCAAGAGTATCATAAGTGCTGATTCCATGAGTTCACTATTCGTTGGTAAAAACTTACCTCTGATTAGGATCACAACGTCATCAGCATAGGCAACCACCTTGATGCCCATTCCGTTGAGTGACTCGAGAATTTCATTTATTACAAGATTCCACAGAAGAGGAGAGATCACCCCCCCCCCTTGTGGTGTGCCCCTTGTAACTACTTTCCTCGCTTCACCATCACCTATCTTCGAGTTAATTGCCCTGCTTTTCAGCATGTTGCCCGTCCATATAGTAATCTGTGTGTCCGTGCCCGTATTTCGTAGGGCATTAAGAATTGACGATATTTTGACATTGTTGAACGCGCCTTCCACGTCCAGTAATGTTGCCAAACGTACTCTTTTTTGCAAATAGTATCCTCAATCAAACCGACAATATCACTTAAAGCCGTCTCAACAGACCTAACCTTAAGATAGGCGTGTTAGGCCTCGCTGAAGTTGTCTGATGTGAGGATACTTCTCACATAGACATCTACCAGTCTTTCCAGTGTTTTCAATTGAAACGATGACAGACTGATAGGTCTGTAATCCTTTGCGGTATTGTGGTTTATTTTTCCCGCTTTGGGAATAAAGACCACCCTAACCTTCCTCCATTCGGAGGGTATATATCCCGATGCCAGGCTCCCCGTAAAGATACGCAGTAGCCATGGCATGATTATCCCGAGGGACTCCTGCAAGAGTGCCGGAAAAATACCATCAGGTCTTGACGATTTGTGGGGCTTGAAGGAACGTACCGCCCGCGTTATCTTGCATTCGTCCACCATCGTTGTGATGAATTCATTTATTGGAATTGCAGCTGGTGAAAGTGTACCCAGGGGAGTTTCTCTCTTCACCTCGTCTCTGCAACCCGGAAAATGTGTATCCATCAGAAGTTCGATGGTTTCCTGACTGCTTTCTGCAAAGGATCCGTCCGGTTTATAAGAAATCCTGGTGTGCTGGGGTCCTTAGAAAGAACTTTAGGAGTCTCGCCGCTTCCGTAGTCCCCTCCATTTCTCCACAGAAAATGGACCAGGATTCTCTTTTCGCCTTTCGGGTTGAAGTTTTATAGGGATTCTTATTTTTTTTGTATTAAAAACTACTACTTTCAAAACGTTACTCCGAGAAGTTTGTAAATTAGGAAAATTAAGCGACTCTAAAAAATGGACACAAAGAATCCATGTTTTATAAATATTGATCAACCTTATTCATTATTATTTTTTTCCTCATTTTTTTTTGTAATTTGAAAATTTATTATTATTATTTCTGTTGTTTCTATGTAATTGTTTGTTTTGCCTTTTGGTTATATTTACACAAATTTATGTGCAAAAGTTCGATGGTTGCATGTAATTTTTTGTGCTCTATATTTTTTCTTGTTTTCATTTTTAATTGTTGTTTTAAATTGATGTTACCCTGACTCTATGACTTTGTTAAAGGAAGTATTACATACATACATATCCTGCTTGTTTAAAATTTTTGTATATTTTACATGCTAAAATATCAAGATTTAAATAAACAAAAAAAATATATTTGCTTATGCTGTACTTTAAATTGATTTTTTCTTTGATTAAACGAACCACATTAAAGTCTTCCAAAAAAACTAATATTAAAAATTTTGTGAAAAAATTTGTATGGGCTATTGATACCAATTTTAGAAGCTCTTTATGAGTCAAAGCAATATATTAAACTAAAATGTATTGTGTTTATAATGTTGTTATTAATGTTCTCTGTTATGCGAGAACCGATTTCGTCTCCATTAAAGGTGACATCAACACCCAGGTTTTTATGTATATAAGGCATTCCACACCAAATGTCCAGCGAAAAATAACATGTGTCCCATTAATGTCTGAATAGATGGTATGGATAGCCCTATATGGAACTAAGCAAATTGCGTTTTTGTTTTCTTAAATTTTTCAAAATGTTACTAAGCGCGGTTGAATATTGGAAAAATGCCCAAATTTGTGTCGAGTTTTCTTGATTAAATAATTACACTGTGCTACAAAAAACACAAAATATAATATACTTTTAAAATGACGTAGCTAAGGTTATAGGTCTCGTCGAAAAGGTCACAAAAATGCAAATCAAACTTGCCAGACACCCTCAAATTTAAAAGTTATTGTCAAAAAATGTTTTTTGGGACTTTTCTCACTAAACCACGTGTAACTTAAAAATTTTTCAACCGATTTTCAATTTGGATGGAAGAAGGATAAGGCTTTTTATGTGTGTGAATTGGTCTATACATATAAGAAAGATATCACAAAATCTTTTTTAAATTTCAAAACTGCCGGTTTTTTTAAATGTTTAAAAAAAAACCGGCAACTTTTGGAATTTAGAAAATTTGTAAATGCAATTGTGTAAACAAGACCTTTATACCATCACTGAGCAATGCTGAAGAATTACACCACTATATCCGTAAAAGTTACGGAGGTTTAAAGTTGACAAACCGATAAAAATGGCTTGAAATAATCCATAGTTTTTACCTTCTTTCGCTTTTTTTTTTCAAGTTCTCCTTATATTTCAATCTATTCCGGCATAACACACAGTCAGTACATATAAGAGATTATTTTAATGTTGGTTTGATAGATGCTTCAGTGCTTGGTAAGAAGTTATAAGACGGTTAAGTTTTGAAACCAAAAATTAAGAGTTTTTAAATTTTCGAGGTTTTTTGATCGGGGATTTCGGTCCCCTCTAGAAAATGAAAAAAGTTGAACTAGACTTGGTAGCTGTTGTAATTTTTAACATTTTAGAATTAATCCCGTTAATGTGCCAACAATAGTTAAAGAGTTTCAGCAGATCAAAGTTCGAAAGAAAAAACGTAATTTTTTTTTAAATTCCAGTTTTTCGCCAGGCACATTCGCGGTTTTATTCAAAATTTGGTGGACTCTTGCGTAAACCGATTTTTTTGAGAGTTTACATAAAAAAATCACTGACGGATTTTTACAAAATAAATTGCAAAAATTTTATGGCATTTTGAAAATTGTGTGAAATTTGCAAATCTGTTTCCTATTTTTTTTAGTAGCAATTAATGCATCATGTTCATTTTAATACACCAAAAGACAAGCCATAACGAGTAGAACTGATTTGCTTTTTGACTTTTTACTTTAAGCCATTCTGAGCGGAAAGCGCGATGATTTTATCTAAACCTGTTTTGATCTGGCTCATCCAAGGCTTTACTCAAAATCGGATGAAATTTTTTTTAAATGAAAGCCCACTTGATGTGTCATCATAAAATCAGAGGCGGGTTAAAAAATGTTGATGATTATAGATTTTTCGGAACATATTAAATTTTCTTGTTATAAAAAAGCATCACCGATTTTTTTTTAACTACTGGTACTATGATACGATTTTCTGTGATTGTTTCAGTAATATCAACGCGCATTACCTAAATATGTTATAAAAAGTGTGAAACTTTTCTTTTACCGCGAATTAATCGCGATTTTAGGTACTTAGATATTTTTTTTTTAAATCGTTTGGTCATTAATGGGTTAAATTTATATCATATCTGTGGACATATGACAGAAGCACTTATCTCGACATAAGAAAATTTCCCAACATTTTTATGGTAAATATAACTTTTAAAAACGGATCTTTCTGTCTAGTCAGCGTGATTGTAGCTCGTCTAGATCCAAAGATATCACACGTGTCAAATCAACTTATTTCGAAATTTTATCAATTTTCATTTGACATAACAACTTATCTGAAATATGTTGAAAAAATAGTAACGGCTTTTTGACAAAACAACTTATATAAATTTAAGCATATTGAATTTTTTTAAAAAAGTTTATGACAAAACAACTTGTTTCGAAAAAATTTATTTTATCAAATTCAAAATCCTAAAAATGTCAAGCTTAAATAGAAATAGGTTTTTTTTACACAAATATTTTTCAGTAAACCTCAGTGTGACAAAACACCTTGTGTTGGATAGTGTGGGTTTGTCAAAAGTGAATTTTAAAAAAAGTGATTATTTATTTCTATTTAAGTGCTTTTGTCGTGTACATTATAAAAAACCTTAATTATAAATATATATTTTTTTTCTGTCAATAAAACTGTTTTCAAAATTAAAGGAGCAAACTGACTATTTTACTACAACTTTGAAAAATAATAGATTTATATTAAATTCTTTAAGGACATTTAAATATTGAAACATCAGCTTTTTAGAAATTATGTTTGGGGCCATGTTATAACACGGGGGACTTGTGACTTGATGTCCAAATAGCCCCATCAGATAAAAAAGTTCAGAGCTTATTACTTTTACATTAAAGCATTACTTAAAATTGTATTATTAATAGAAGAGAATGATGTACTTTAAGGCACCCTGTGCCACCTAGTACTATATAAAGAAATAGTACTAGATGGCAAGTATTGACACGAATCCAAAAAGAGAATTAAAGTACTTTATATTCCCTTAAAACACCAGTTACACCACAGTGAACCAAACAACGGTTTATGAAAAGCGGATGTTTAAGTCGTTATACGTCCTTACAGAATGCAGCAATAGATATATTATTTTTTAAAAATGTAGTGAAAAAGTAAGTTTGACAGATAATGGAAAATAAAGGACTGTGATCAAGTAAAATGATAGTTGACTATCGTCGATTTTTGGAGCCTTGTTGCTCCTAAACTAAACAAAATGTTTCCAATTTTTTTAGTGTTTCTGGATTAAACAACACGCTTTAATAATTTTGTAAAGAAAAACTTTAAAATTTCCCTTCAAAACGATATATAAATTTTGATGTCGTTTATGCATCGCCAATCGTTTTACGTGATTAGTCCCCAGCTAAACATATTTCCGGGACGTTTAGTGATAACATCCCAGCAAAACTATTATTACCAAATAATTTATAAAATACTTCATACAGTTCCTAATTTTAAACTATGCAGCATTGATGATTTTTACATGAGATGAGACTGAAAGTAATGCATGCAAATTATTGCATAGTATTCAGTTAGTATAAAAGTAGGATTAGGTTAGGACTCATTCTGTTCCTTCCGTCAGAATCGCTTCTAAATTGGATGAAATAGATTTTTTTAATCATGAAACACCCACTTTTAAGTTCTACATTTTGTAGGTTTTAGTTCGAATAAACCTGAGTAAATTTTAGAAAAATCAACTTATTTTATGTCTTTTTACATTTTTATTTTTAACAAAAGAACATAATTACTTATAAGTGGCAAAATTATTAATTTTTTCGACAAGAAACGTATATGACAAAAGAACTTAACTGAAATAAGTTGAATTTTTCATCAAATATTCTTTTCACAAAACAACATATTTTACATTTCAAGCGTTTTCTCAAAAACCGTTACAGCTAGAATAAAACTTGAAATTGGTAAATATTCCTAGGAAGTTGCTTTATAACGTCAGCACTTAACATTTTTAAGATTAAGACATTAACACATTTTGTGCGTCTGCAAAGGTGTTTTTTTGCTCTCCTGTAAAATTGACTTTTTGGAAATAAGTGCTTTTGTCAAAAGACCACAGATATATTTTAGAAGAAATAATATATCCTGGCATGTTTTAATAACGCATGCAACACCAAATGGTATTTAAACAAGTACGAACATATTTTTTGACAAAAAAAAAAAATACCGGATTTCTTTTATACCATTTTTTTTTCGCGGAAATTTTTTTTCAAAAATTTATTTTTATTTTTTAAAGTAATTTTCTTTTAAATAAAGTTTTTTTCAATAATCTTTTTGAATTGTGAAGGTCGTCCCTACATTCGGCAAGGCCCAATTTAACTTTATTACTTGTTCTTTTTATTTTTAGATAACTTTTGAGACCAATTTGGATAAAAAAGTAATTTTTATGTTTAAAAATCAGCATCTGTGGACCAAAATTTTAAATTTCAAAACATTTTATTAAACAAAATAATTTATAAGCAAATGAAATTTTTTCTGAAATTTTGTCTGTCACTGGCCGAACTAAATATCAAGCTATTTATAGCTCCATCAAAGAGTATCAATACTAAAGAGGTCTGAACTCGCTCTTCTTCTGTTAAAGCCGCTCTTAAATTCCCTTTGCTAAGTCCGCCATCGAACTGGACGTTAAGTTCGATATAAACAAAAAAAAAAGTGTTGCAGTTTGACGATTTTCAGACTAAAGCTAGCGTTTTTTTTCCATCTAGCTGTAAAAAAAGTTTTTTTTGTGGATTATCGGGAAATCCAATGACTTTTTATTTGCTGACAATTTGTTTTAAACACTTTTAAAGGTATTTCCTAAATATTATTAACATAAAAATTATAAATTGGTACATTTTTTTTTTAATTTATAAAGCGCTTTTTCGATATAAAAAGTTAGCATTATTTGTCAAACCAACAATGTTAATTTAACATTATCGTATTTTCCTCGTCTAACAGTTTTCGTACCTTCTGTTAAAAAGTTCCAAAATATTAAGAGCGGGAGACAAAGAGCTTGGTGTACTCGAACGGTTTTTGAGCAAAAATAGTAAATTGAGTAAATACTAGTAAATTGTAGTAGGTAATCGAATGGAGCTTATATTAGTTTTAAGATTCGAATACTTGTTAGTTCGCCTAATTTAAGTGAAGATTCAATAAAAATTTAATGATAATTTTGCCATGAATTACAAAAAGACATTAATTTTTTCCCCTTTAATAGAACAACTTCTATGGAATGCCTCATACGTGTTTTTTTCACACATATTCTTTTTGATTTAATATCATTTACTTTTCTGAATTTCTTTTCTTTAAACATTTGACAACAAAGATCTACACAAAAAAAAAACATTTATCGATTTAAACGCATATTACACTGTGCAACAAGAAAAATTAGCCTGAATGGTTTCAACGCCATATGAAAGTAGACCATCAAATAGAAAAAATCACCAAAGGGGTTTGCAAAGTCAGTTGGAATTTCTTTTTTTACGGCCCACTGAAGTTCATAAGTTTTTTTATCAAAGGCGTTTGAAAAATGTCAAAAAAACTAAAATAAAAACACATTTAACCTTCAAAATATGGTTTGATGTCTTCAGAGAAATTGTATGGGGATTCTTTTATTAGAACATATTAATCCTCTTACTGCCATTTTAAGGGGTCCTTTTAACTCTTCTTCAAAACCTAAACACAGAAGCTTAATTAAGTGTCAATTTAAAGGCTTAAAATTTTCCACAAATTTTTTCTTCATAAAATTTCACTAGGGGTTGTCACAGGTTGAAAGTTTGTGCGACAGGCACAAAATACTTAAAATTGGACAAATATGAAAAATAAAAGTTTGTTATTTTTTTACCAAGCAGTGGTAAAAAAAAACTCGACAAAAAACAGTGTCAATATACTTCTGAGCTAAAAAATTCGTTCTGATGTGTGTTACAAATTTGTATGATGATTCTTTTCTTTGACCAAATTAACCCCCTAGCTCCCGTTTTAAGGGGTTATTTTTGTGCTGTTTAAAAATAAATACATGAAAATCTATTAAAAATTAACTTCCTCCCGCTGAAAACTCCTAGTGAAATATGATGCACAAAATATTCATAGAGCACTTTAACCCTCTAACTGCCTTCATTTATACACTTTTATGCATTTCTTTTAAAAAATTAAAAAAAATACCCCTTAAAACGATAGTTAGAGTTTAACTTGGTCAAAGAAAATAATCGTCATAAAATTTTATAAAACACTATAAATATAGTTTTTAGCTCAGAAGTATATTTCGTCATCTAAAATGCAAAAGGCCCTAACTAACATTTTATTAATTTTACATTAGAAGCAAAAAACAATATTGAATGATTTTTTAAATTTGTTAATAACTTTGTTGTTTTTCAATGAATTTGGGTGAAATTTTGTAAGGACGTTATTTTAATAAATATAAATCGAAATATATCAAAAAATATTAAAAAAGTTTATTGTTTAGTTACGTTCATTGGCGATTGCCCAAATTACATGTTTTTTTAATTTTGGCTATAAAATCGCTAATTTGTATTACGTAGCCCTAATGTTTTGTAGAGACTTTAACCACAGACTATAAACAGACTCGACAGTAGAGTTTTATGAGCAAAAATGGGGAAAAACTAAGCGAATTTAGGAGAAAACAGAGCGGTTTTTAGTCCGTTTTACACTAACATGGCAACACTTTCTACGACTTAGGAGTGAATGAAACAACAAAAACCGATCTGGCATCTATTTTTCTTATGGCGCGTTATATTAGTTTTCTCTTTCTAACCTAATTCGTAGAATAATTTTAAAATATTAGCCATATGGTTCAGAACTACTTTTTTGACACCTGTCACTTATGTCGAGTCTGTATTAGTCTGTGCTTTAACGTTGATAAAATAACACTGTGCTACAGTGAAAAAATACTTCTGATGTGACATGGTATAGGTTGTTGGTTTTGTCGAGTAGATCACAAAAATGCCCATTAAACTTGCCAGACACCCTCAAATTTTAGAGTTATTGTCAAAAAACTTTTTTTGGGACTTTGTTCACTAAACCTTGTGTAATTCAAAAAATTTTCAACCGATTTTAAATTTGTTTACTGTTTTGGATAGAGGTAGGATAGGGCTTTCCATGTGTGCGAATTGGTCTACACATATAATAGAGATATCTATTGTTTTTTTCTATAGTATCTAATTTTTTTTGTTATTTTTTGAAAATTTTTCGAGTTTATCGATTTTTTTTTGCTATAGTTCGTTTAACAACCTTTAAATTTATAAAAGTAGTTTTAAAGAAAATTTAATTCTGAATTCGATGAGCTTTATCCTGAAAAAAATCAGATAAGAATTGACAGACTTGTGATAGATTTTAAGATTAAGATTTTGCAGGAAAACGCCGTTCAGATAACCCAGACAAAAAAAAAATAAATTTATCATAAGAGGTCATGTAAAATATTTTTAAAGGTTTTTGGCGCGGTGAATCCGAATCTGACCTTTAAATTTCTCTATCGCGTCAGGTTTTAGAGATATTTAACATAAATTGATATCTCAAAAACTTAATAACATAGAGCAATTTCAAGGTCAAATTCGAATTCAGGGGGCCAAAAACCTTAAAAATAATGATACGCGACCTCTCAGTATGTTAGTTTATTTTTTTTATTATTTTTGCATGGGTTGCATGGGTCCGAACGGCAATTTCATGCAAAATCTAAATTTTCTTTTTTAAAAAAATTATCACAGCTCTGTCAATTGTTATTGGATTTTCCGGCATAAAGGTCATCGTATTTACATTTAAATTTTCTTTAAGAATACGTTTATAAATATAAATATTGTTGAACGAACTATAGCAGAAAAAAATCGATAAACTCGAAAAATTTTTCAAAAAATAACAAAAAAATTAGATATTGTTCAAAAAATCAATATATATACCTTTCTTATATGTATTGACCAATTCACAAACACAAAAAGCCCTATTCTTCTTCTATCCAAAATAGTCAAAAAATTTAAAATCGGTTGAAAACTTTTTAAGTTACACGTGGTTTAGTGAGAAAAGTCTCAAAAAAACGTTTTTTGACAATAACTTTAAAATTTGAGGTGTCTGGCAAGTTAAGTGGGCATTTTTGTTATCTTTTCGATGAGACCTACAACCTTAAGAACCTCATTTCAAAAGTATATTCGATTTTGTGTTTTTTGTAGCACAGTGGAATCCAAAACCAATAAAAAAACTGGTTTTGAATTTTTTGTTAGTTAGGGCCTTTTGCATTTTAGGTGACGATTTACACTATTTTTTTCGTGTTCTTTAACCCTATTATGGTAAAAAAAAATACAATAAAAATATTATTCTTTATATTTTTTACATTTTGAATCATTTTGTCAATGTCGCACAAACTTTCAACCTTTGACAGCCCCTACACAGAAAAAAATAAAAAAAATATTTAATTAAAAAATTCGTAGATTTAATTAAAAAATTAATTAAATCCGGACCAATCACTAAAATGCGCAAATAAATTAAAAATATTTGTATATCATTAATTAAAAATAAATGAATATTTATTTAATTAAAAATTTAATACTATAAATTAAAAAATTTAATTAAAATTTAAAAAAAAAAATAATTAAAATTTTAATTATATATATTAAAAAAAAATAATTAAAAATATTATATTTAAAAAAAAAAAATAATTTGTAAAAACATTCTTTTTGAATAAAATAGTTTAAAAAAAAATATTTCTTCAAACTTTACCAAATTTATTTATGCCGTAAAGACATAGTCAGTGAGATGATTTTATAAAGTTGATTATAAACCTTTCATATACATACACATAAAACTATAAACAAAATGAGAATTCAAAAACCTATGTGCAAAATAGAAAAAACTTTCAACAAACTTTTTATACTTATGTATTTTTTTTTTATGTAATACAATGCAAGAGAAAAACACGCACTCGAACACACAAGGAAAACAAAACAAAAAAAAATAAGTAAAGCTAGAAATTTAATTAAACATTTAATTATATAAATTAAATACTTAATTAATATTAAATTTGAAAACAATTAAAATATTAATTAAAATAAAGTTAAAAATTTAATTAAGCAATTAATTATATTAATTAAAAGTTTAATTAATATTAAATTAAAAAACAATTAAAATTTTAATTAAAATAAAATATACGATATTATTTTCTGTGTAGTGTTTCATATGGCGTTGAAGACATTGAGGCTCACAGCGATGACCTAAAATTTGTTGTACAGTGTTATTTGTTTTCACATACCCATCATATGTTTCTTCATTTTCGACACTTCTTTCTTCCAACCCTTTGACCTTATTAACAAACAATCCAATTATGTGTATTTGTGTGTATCGAAAAATCAAAAGATCAAATGATAAATTTAATTAATAAATTGTAAATTGAATACTTTATTGAACCAATAAAATAACAAAATAACAAGAGAAATAAATATAGACATAAATACATACAATCAATAATAGAAACAAAAAAATAATATAAAAATATGTCATAAATGTTCAATTAGTCTATACAATACAAATAGTAATGAAATGCCGACAATGTCTAATGTCAAAAAGTAATATGTAAAAATATAAATTTAATTGCTCACAATTAAGTTATAAATACATATATACACTTTTGTATTAGGGTGGATCAAATTTAGATTTTTGGCCAATTTTCTACTGGCTGACCGACAGATGGTTGTGGTAAAAATTGTGTGCAAATCGGTGGTCATCTTCCAATGCAGATGTAGAAAATCCAAAATTCGCAAAAAAAAATTATTTCGATCCACCTTTTGTGTGGAAAAAATTTTGCATTATCTTGTTTCATATATAATGGAGAATGTTATAGATGCAATTCCATTCGGAAGTGAAATTAAATGTTTACTTGTAAAACACAAAACGATTTTTTTTAATAAAATCACTATCAAAAATATAAGTGGAACTGATTTGCACTGAATTGATTTTATTACGAAAAATTATTTATTTTTATGTTTTACAGTAAAATAGATTCTACGAAACCACCAATCTTGACAAACTTTAAATTAGTTTTGTTTAAATACATTTAAAGGGCGTGGCACTACGTTAGGTTAGGTGTGGTGGAGTCTAAAGTTCAGACTCCTTGCACAGATGGGCTGGTCCATAGCGATACCACACGTTGCTTCAGCGACGTGGATAAAACGCGTTAGTCGATATTGCGAACAGCTTTGTGTCCTGTGACTACTCCCGTGAGTAGACGACAATCCCGTCAGTTAAGAGAAAGTTGTTAGCTAGTTTTCCTGAGATCGTAATGAGGCCAGATTGTTCTGGTTATTATGATTGTGTTTACCTCTCTCCATTTCCTGTTTGCAATAGAAATGCAACGACATTCAGTTCTTGTTCTAAAGTACTGAAACAAGGGCTCAATGTGAATAGCTCAAAAGTTCATCTACTCCTTTATATCCAGGTGCCCATATCAAGGATAGGGTATTATTCGTGGATAGTTTCTGAAGGTTTTCGTAACACTACGTGGAACTACCTTAATTTTTTTTAATCGGCTGCAGATGAATATATTCCAAGATATGACAGTTTTCTTTATTCTATCTTGATATTCGATTTTAGTCTGCCAAAGTTGCCAAAACAAGTGAGATTTTTAATTTGGGTGTGCCAAATTTTTGAAAACCCTCCAAAATGTAAAAAAAATTAAAGAAGAAGTATACAAACAAATTAATTGAGAAAGATTACTTTAGCTCGAGGTCACGTTTCTTTACTAATTATTATGATGATATTGTCAAAGTAGCAATTTTCAAGAAACTATGTATAAAGTTGTTAGTTTTAAATTGATTGGTTTGGTCATTTTGCAAGACTTACTCGACACGTGTTTTGCAACTTGTCAAGTTTCATTGTCAAGAGTATTCAGAAAATTGACAATCGTTAGTGACAAAACACGAAATCTTATATTCGTATGCAAATAGACATGATGAGAATTTATGAATTTAATTAAACATACTGTCAAAGTAGCTCAAGAAAGTAGTTCATGATACTGTCAAAGAAACAATTTTCAAGAAACTAGTTATAAAGTTGTTTGTTTTCAATTGATTGATATGTTAATTTTGCAAGACTTACTCGACACGTGATTCGGAATTTTTCAAATTCCATTGTCAAGAGTATTTAGCAAATTGACAATCGTTAGTGGCAAAACAAAAAGTCTTATCTATGTATGAGGCATTCCACACCAGCGAAAAAAAAATACGTGTACCGTAAACTTCTGAATAGGTTGTATGGATAGCCCTATATGGAACTTAGAAAATTGCGTTTTTGGTTTTTCAATTTTTCAAAAACTAGGCTTAGTGGTCAAATATTGGGAAAATTATCAAATTTTTGGCGAGTTGCCTTGATTAAATATTTATCACATTAAAACGAAATGTACCACAATCTCAAAAATTTACATTCTTATATAGTTTTGTATGGGCTATCAATTAAATTTTTTTTTTTGGAAAATTTTCAGAACCCGTTCTGAAAATTTCCATTTTTTTCTTAAATAAAGGTCATAAAAGCTTAAAATCAGGAATGTGGGATCTAACACCAGAAAAAAAAATATGAAAAATGTACTTTTTTTAAAATTTCGATTCTAAGGGGGTAAAAACGAGTATTTTGCTACATTTTATATTTTCTGAAATTATGGTCCTGGAAACTTGAAATTTAAACATTTACAAATGAATAATTTTTGGAAATTTTGATTTCTAAGGAATAAAAACCTGTAATTTGGTACCTTTTTTTATTTTTAGCATCCTATAACGGGAAAAAATCCCCTGAAAAAAGTACTTTTTTGAAATTCAGATTCCAAAGAGGTAAAAATTTGTACTTTAGTAGTTTTTATATTTTTTTAAAATAAAAAAACGAAAAATTAGATATGTACGATACCACAACAACAAAAAAATCAAAAAAAAAAAATACTTTTTTGAAAATTTTGATTCTAAGGGGTATAATCGAGCGGTTTGGTACTTTTCATATTTTCTGAAATAAGGGTCCAGGAAATTTGAAATTTGGAATGTAGGATCATCTAGAGAAAAAACATTTCCAAAAGAATAATTTTTGGAAATTCTGATTCCAAAGGGGTAGAACGGGGTAAAAAATATATTTTCTGAAATAAAAAAGGGATAAAATGATTCCTTTTAATCTAATGATGAAAGTTCTAGAAACTATTTTCTTCATTAACGGATACTATTCGAAAAGAAATGAAACGAATATGGAATGTAATGGAATGATGAAGGTTACCAAGTAGAATAGTCCAGGGACGAAATGTAATGAAACATGGAACGAATTAGAATGAAAATTTTTTTTTTTTTGTAAAAATTTGTTCACTCAATTTTTAATTCAAAGTTATATTTACTAAGACTTTCTAAAAGTTGGCGTAGTATTTATTATATCCAGTATTTAGTATTTTAATGTAAGTATAGTGGGCATCCTAGGCACAGTTTTTGTAAAAGATTTAGAATTTTTGTAAAGGATTTTAAATGGAGATGGTATGGTAGGGTATTTCGTTTTAAATTTAGAGCTGTATTTTGTCGTGCATTTAGTACATAAATTCTCATTATGTCTATTTACATACGGATATAAGTCTTTCATTTGATATGTGTATAACATGGATTCTTTGCATAATATAACAGATAAACGAAAAAACTAAAATTTGGTAGTTTCCACCCCCTAAATATGACTTTGGCCCACTAAAAAAAAAATAGGTAACCCTTTATCTTTCTGCTTTACAAAATAAAACAAATTTCATAAAGATCCGCGGGTGACTTCCCTTGCAAGAGCAATACAAGACATTCTTGGCCAGATTCTCTCATATAGCAGTAAAAAAAATTATATGTCACGTCCTTCCAAAAATATAAAATAGACCCACACCAATGGGTACCCCTTCACTCACATAAGGTTTAAGTGAGGGCTTTAATAAAAGTTTAGCTTAATAGAATTTTAACGAATGACCACTTGTTTAAACAACAAGTCTCACGAACAAATACTTAAGAATAAATATGTACGATGCAACCGCATGTTGTTTTTCCATTTTTGTTAAATAAAATTTTAACACAAATATACAAAGTAGCAGTAGTACAAGTGCTAGTTCAAGTGCTAGTTAGTCAGGATGTTGTTATGCTCACCATTTCAAAACAAGACAAACATTCTACTCTATACCAAAAAATACATGATTCTATAGAGATGACTAACACTTTTGCAAATTGGTTTTTAAAATGTGTGTGTATAAGTAGCTGAACACAAGTTGTATGAAAAACAATGTAAACTAAATTACTCTCATAAAGCTGGCCAGACACGATACCAATAACTGTCCAGTATGTTAGGTGTAGAACATACAATTAAATCTAAAGGAATATAGTATTACCAGTGACATTACAAGCTTTTACTATTTCATTGTCTAAATCACTGAGAAAAGCTGCTTTTGAATAAAACTTTTTCTTTTGTTTTGACATTCTTTCGTTAGAATCCTCTTAAAAAAAAAAACTACTACTTCATACCTTGACTTTTACCAAATCTCAACGTTTATGGACAGCTTAGCAGTGTAAAAAGTACTTAGAAAACTTAACAATATGCAAGTACTACAACCAGCAAAAGCATCTATGTACTGTATAAAAATATATGAACAGCAACCTATGTTGTTTTATTTAGAATTCAAAAAAATACAGTATGTGGTAGTAACAACAACAAACTTAAAGTAACGTTATACTCGTAAAATGAATAAATATTTGTACCTATGTATGAGTGAATATAACGAATGAATATATAAGTAAATGACTCTTGTTAGCATAAAACTGTTTAATAAAAAAAATTAACCTTTCTGTCTCAACGACAGTTTAGCAATTACCGTTTTTAACGGGACTACCCCGCTTTTTGATGTCTCACGCCGCCATAAATTTCTATCCTACTTTAAAAAATGTTTGCGAAGTTTGTACTCTTGCCCAAACCATTAAATCATGATAATGTTTTGCTCTATAAATAGGTGATCTTTCTAAAGCAAAATTTTTCTAGAAAAAATAACGCGATATTAATTTGTCATTCCATGCAAAACGCATCGAAATATCGTTCGAGGACCCCACTGTACTTTTTATATGTTATTCATCAATCTGTTTGGTGTGTTTGTCGATAAAGAAAGTTTTTTATGAAAAAAAGTTTTTAATGGAAAAAGATTATTGATAAAAAAAATATTTGATGAAAAAAAAATTGGCTTAAGTGCATTTAAGGTGCACGAATATATACGAAAAAATAATGAATAAAAAAAATATTAATGAAAAAACAAAAATATTGATGAAAAAAAAAATTAGCGATGAAAAAAAATTAATATTGATAAAAAAAATTTATGAAAAAAAATGGTGATAAAAAATATTGATGATAAAAAAATAGTTATGAAACTAAAAATATGAAAAAAATATTAATGAAAAAAATATTGATGAAAAAAAAAAATATTGACAAAAAAAATATTGACAAAAAAAAATATTGATGAAAATACAAAAAAAAAATTAAAAAAAAAAGATGATGAAAAAAAATATTGGTGAAAAAAAAAAATATTGACGAAGAAAAAAATATTGATGAAAAAAATATTGATGAAAAAAAAAATATTGATAATTCAATAAGATCAAAGTACACAATTTATATTTTCACTCTCGAAGTTTTTTGGAGATATTTCATTAAAATAATGAAATAATTCTCAACCTTAATAATGAAATAGTTAACATTGAGTTGAGGGTGGGTTGTACAAGCCTAAAAATAGGTAAATTTTTAGGCAAGTCCATGGCGCTCAGAATTAAAATAGTCCATTGTACCGTAGTTACCATAGCGATGTGAATTTTCAACGACCTGCACTTGGACCTAGTCATCTATCTTAAAGGCAAAGTTGGTGCACGCCTAACAATTTCTTGTACATATATGTCTTTAAATAGTTTTCTTGTTAAAACACAGCTTTTGTTTAGTTTCGCTGTTAACTTATAAACTTGAAATGTACCATTTCGACCCTATGAAACCCGAAGGGTTTAACGTATTGCTGTGTACTGTATCTGAAGTGTGGATGTTTTGTTTTTGAACATTTTTTGATGAGTATGTTGTATGTTAGGGTAGTCCTTAAAAACAATATTTTGATTTATTCACGAGACAGCCCTTCACTTTATTAATATTCATTAAATAAAAATTACCCAAATCTTTTAAAAATTTTCGAAAAGGTTCTAGAGGTCGCGCCAGGCTCTTAAAGTTTGGACACAGCGGTCGTAAATACAAAAAAAATGAAAACAATCAATATGAAACCGGGGTTCGGTAATCATTGACCATAAGTATTTAATTAAAAATTAAAATTTTTTTTGGGCATGGTTAACCCTGTAAAGTACACTCAAAAAAAAACAAACTGTAATGTTAACAAAAAAAGCTTATAAACCTACTAGAAAATTTGCTGATTTTGAACCCACAATTTTTTTTGGTAAAGTTAGCAAAAATGTTTTGCCAAAAATTAGTTAACTGAATTTTTTTTTATTTCAACTTAGTTCATACACATTTGAAGACCCCATTGGGTTCGGACCCGCTAGGTCCAGACCCCGATGGGTCTAGACCTAGTTGGGTTCCTTAAAAATCGTCATAGTTTTTGGTCGAAAATTTGTGTCCGTTTCGCTCTACCTTTCTTCGTTTTTGAGATACGTGATTTTAGGGGACAACTGGCGTTTTGAGAATTAAAAAACTCGATAACATCAAAAATATTACTCGAAAAGCTACAAAAAATGCTTTTGGACTTTTTGTTGCGTCGGCAATATTTACCGAGATATGAGCATTTTAAACTAACTTTTTTGGATCCAAAGTTTGGACCCATTAGGGTCCACACATGTGAACAGGACCGGCGATACTATGAAGAACCCGAGAACCAAAAATGGCCTCCATTTTTCTATATCTGGCTTAGTTTCCGAGATAGCGCCATTTTAAGTTTTCTTAAAAAAAAATTTACAATCTATTTTGGCTAATATTAGCAAAAAAGCTTGTAAAAATTTGGCCAACTCAATTTTAAATTTAGAAACAAAAATAGTTCAAATTTTGTTTAAAATTGTTAATGCGCTAATTGAAGTTTACAATATTTTTTTGCTAACACGCTAATCTCAACTAAAAATTTTGCTAAAGGTTAGCTTACTAGCATTAGCAAAAGAATTGGTTAATCTACTAATGTATTATATTGAGTGTACAAGGTCAAAAAATGCCCTTTTTCTGAAATCTTTCCCAAAGCCACAATTTCATGGGATAAAAAATTTTATTGACATATATATAAAAATCTCCAAATTTTATCGCCAAATTTAATTACTTATATTTTGAAGCACATATGCTAATTTTTAGGTATTTTTCGCTCTTTTCATTTAGCAAATATAGCGATTTTATTTTAGCGATTTTCTAGATTTTTTTTTACCAATATTGTTTAATTATTCTGTTTTTACCTACACCTTGGGAAAATTAAACAAAGTTTTATTGAATATTGTTCTATTCGATCATTAGCACCCAGTTTACAAATCTTTCTAGTCCAAAAAATGTTTATCTCATATTGACCGACGGCCAAAAGTGGCCAAAAAGCGATATTTGATTAAAAAAATAAATAATTTAAAGTAATTGCTACAATATATTGATTTACTCATTAAGGATCAGTAAAAAAAATATTTCTTTTATTCTTTATTAAGTTAATAATTTTTAAATTTATTTTGTTTAAATATGTATAGTAAGTTAAGATAATTTGCCTGGGCGAAAAATGAGTATTTTAAGCCTTTGATCAACATGGGTTAATGGTTTTCTGAGTAAAAATAACACTGTGCTACAGTGAAAAAATACTTCTAATGTGGCATGGTATAGATTGGATAGAGCTTTCCATGTGTGTGAATTGGTCTACACATATAAGAAAGATATCTATTGATTTTTTCTATAATATCTAATTTTTGTTATTTTTTGAACATTTTTTGAGTTTATCGATTTTTTTCTGCTTTAGTGTGTTCAACAACATTTATATTATAAAACGTATTCCTAAAGAAAATTTAAATGTGAATACTATGAGCTATATGCCAAAAAAAACGGATAACAATTGACAGAGTTGTGATAATTTTTCTAAAAAAGAAAATTAAGATTTTGTATGAAATTGCCGTGCGGATAACCCAGGCAAAAAAATAAAAAAATAAACTAACATACTGAGAGGTCTCGTATCATTATTTTAAAGGTTTTTGACCACCTGAATTCGAATTTGACCTTGAAATTGCGCTATCTCTTTAAGTTTCTGATACATCAATTTATGTTAAATATCTCAAAAACCTGACGACATAGAGTCATTTAAAGGCCAGATTCGGATTTAGCGCGCCAAAAACCTTTAAAAATATTGTACATGATCATTTATGATAAATTAATTTTTTTGCCTGGGTTATCTGAACATCGATTTCCTGCAAAATCTGAATTTTAATTTTTATAAAAATTATCACAACTCTGTCAATTATTATCCGATTTTTTCAAGATAAAGCTTATCGTATTTAGAATTAACTTATCTTTAAAAAAACGCTCATAAATATAAAGGTTGTTAAACGAACTATAGCAGAAAAAAATCGATAAACTCGAAAAATTTTCAAAAAATAACAAAAAAAATTGATTTTATAGAACAAATCAATAGATATCTTTCTTTTACGTGTTGACTAATTCATACACATGGAAAGCCCTGTCCTTTTTCTATCCAAAACAGTTAAAAAATTTGAAATCGGCTAAAAATTTTCTGAATTACACAAGGTTTAATGAGAAAAGTCCCAAAAAAAGGTTTTTTTGACAATAACTCTAAAATTTGAGGGTGCCTGGCAAGTTTAATGGGCATTTTTGTAATCTACTCGACAAGATCAACAACCTATACTATGTCACATCAGAAGTATTTTTTCACAGTAGCACAGTGTTATAATTAACCCTGAGCCCTTATGATTAAATAAATCTTTGTAGCAATTACTTTCAATTATTTTTTTTAATAACATAAAATGTTGCTTATTTGTTCACTTTAGCCGTCGGTCAACATGGGTTAAAAATTTTCTGGACTAGTAAGATTTGAAAATGGCTGCTAATGGTCGAATTAAACACTATTCAATAAAACTTTTATTAATTTTTCTCAAAATGTAGGTTAAAACAGAGTAATTAAACAATATTGGTTAAAAAAACGCATTTTCTTGAAAATCGCAAAAATAAAATATATATTTGTTAAACGCAAAGAGCGAAAAATACAGAAAATTGAGCATTTATGCTCCAAGGTATATTCAATGAAATTGAGTAATAAAATTTGGAGATTTTTGAATATAAGTCAATAAAATTTTAAAACCTTAAGTTTTGGCTTTGGAAAGATTTCAGAAGAAGGATCTCGTTTGGACCTTGTATTTTTAAGGGTTAATTGATTTCAATTTTTTTTTTTGAATTCACGACTTTTTGGCCCCTGGGCCCAACCTTTAATGGCCTGACACAACCTCTAGAATCTGTTCGAAAAATTTTAAAAAATTTTGGTATTTTTTTTAATGAATCTTAATAAACTCAGGGGGTGTCCCGTGAAGAAATTTAAAATTTTTTCTTAAGGACCACCCTAGTGAATGTTTTATGTTTCATAGTTTCCTTTGTCGTTTCTATTAAATGTGTAAAACTTACAACATTTTAGCAACAACACCATAATGTAACATTTTGTTTAGCTACAAAAAGGAAAGTAAAAAAAAACTATAACTACAACATCGTCATGATCTCTACATCGTCATTATCATCAACACCGTTTGCAGTAATTGTTGTATTGTCTATTCCTTATACATGTAGTAGTTTTTTAACACAAACATACATATTTTCCGCAAACATTGTAGTCATCTGTCTATGAAATCTATTTTTTTTTTTAATAGTTGCTAAAGCTACCATAGTAACAACAAGAGCAGCAAAAATATTAGCAGCAGCAATAGCAGATGTATTCATTAGTGTTGTCGTCATCATTAGTAGTCGTAGTTGTTGCACAATTTATTTAATAAATGCCTTGTTTATTAAATTTAAATTGGCTTAATTGACCCTCATTCATTTGTTTGTTGTTGTTGTTGTAAGCTTGTTTTTTATAATTTTTTTTATTTGTTTTTTATACATAAAAGTACACATGCATAGAGAAACATAGAGGCGAAGGCGTCAAAAATTGAGTTGTCAAAGTACAACTTGTTTAAATGTATTTGTTGACAAAGTACGACTTGTAAACATGTATTGTGTGGTGAATTCACATCGACAACGTACGTGTGAGAAATTAGAAAAAGATAGCAATATTGTTTTTTCTTTCACCTTCGCCTCTATGTTTCTCTATGTACACATGTTTCTATTTATTTGTTGATGAGTTGCCACAGTTGATAAAAAAAAAAATAATTTGTAGGTACTTGATTTTTTTAAATTATTATAAAGTGGATAGTAAATACGAGGCAGTTCATGCGAACTGTTTTGCTACTGCAAAAAATAATGTGGATTCAATTTCGCCTTCAAAGTCGCGAAATTAATTTTAAGGTTTTTAAAAAGTAGGCCCTGTAGACTTGACTAAATATTGAAAATATTGCCACTGTATACCAGGGTGGAGAAATTATTTTTTTTTTTCAAATATTATTAAAAAATATCGGACCTGGGCAATATTAATAGGCAATGTTTTTGCGTTCCGTTTTTAGCTTGAAAATCGAACAAATTAAAAAGAAAATTTGATTTTTTTTTTAACTTAAAATATTAGTTAATATTTGGGTACTATAGGAAAAAACGGTATATGAGGCAAATGTCCCGCTACAGAAAAACATGTGTCCCGTGAATTTTTTGAATAGGTCTTATGAAGAGCTCTATATGGAACTAAGAAAGTTGCGTTATTGGTTTTTCAATTATGAAAGCGTGGTCAAATATTGGAAAAATGGTCAGATTTGTGTCGAGTTGCCTTGTGTAAACATTTATCAAATTAAAACGGAATGCACCACAATCTCAAAAATTTACGTTCTTGTATTTTATATATTTTTAAAACCCTTTCTGAAATTTTCCATTTTTTTTTTTTAAGTTAAGACGTTTGTCTATCCACACAAAAAAATCGGACATGTGTTTTTCGTTTTTTTTTTTCGAGAAAATCGCATTTGAATATTAAATTTCATAACAATTTTGTAATTTGTTTGTTCGCTTTTTCTGTTTCAACATTGCGAATGAGCATTAAATATTTGCATAAATGTTACTCATACGCTATGTTGAAACAAGAAAATTCAAGCAAATTACCAAAATGTTATAAAATTCAAATGCCATTTTCTCGAAAAAAAAAAACGAAAAACACATGTCAGAATTTTTTTTGTGTGGAAAGACAAACATCTGAACGGGTTCTGAAAAATTTCCAAACAAAAAAAAAATTTAATCGATAGCCCAAATTTTTGAGATTGTAGTGCATTCCCGTTTAATTCGATAAATATTTAAACAAGGCAACTCGACACAAATTTGACCATTTTTCCAATATTTGACCACGCCTGCTAAGCCCATTATCTAATAAATTATAAAACCAAAAACGCAATTTTCTTATGCTATTCATACAACCTATTCCGAAACTTACGGTACACATGTTTTTCTGTAGCGGGATATTCTTGTGTTCATAGTAGTGCCTACGGTCAGTACCGTAGTACCGGGAATACCGGTATTCCCGGTTCTCGGTATTACCGGGTAATGGTACCGGTTTCCCGCTTCTTAATTCAATCCCGGTATTCCCGGAAATACCGGTATTCCCGGTTCCGGTTCTGACGGTGTTCTCGGGACTACCGGTATGTATATTTTGTAAAATTTTGTACAATTTAAAATTTTTCTTTGCTTTTACCAAAAAATAAAATACAAAACATGTGAAAAATACCATTTCCATTAAATTTTTTGAATTAAGGAACATATAACTACATGATTTTCGAATAATTTTACAAACACAACTAAATATATCTGAAATCACAATGGACCTCAGAGTCTACGTGTGTTGACGTAAAACGTCAGCAGCCACTTACAACCTAAATATATCTGAAATAATGATTAAATAGTGTAATTTAAATATTTTATGGTGTAGTATTTTTTTGGTTTTTGAGAACCGGTACCAGGATCAGAACCGGGAATACCGGTATTCCCGTGAATATATCTAGAACCGGGAAACCGGTACCAGAACCAGGAATACCGGTATTCCCGGGAATACCGCGAACCGGGAAATGGGGGGCGTTAGTTCATAGCCTTCTAATGTTCATAAATGGACGAAAACAGATCAGGGCGAAAAAGCTTCCCCTTAAAGAATTAATCTAACTTTTTCGGTCCGCCTCTTGTGAGGGCTTTAATGAAAAAAATGATAATGAAAATTGTATTACTTGAATACAAAAAAGGCTTTTTACATTTAAGAGGGTATAAAGGATTCGTCACAGACGCATTTAATAGTCCCACTTGGTTTTTGTTGTTAATCAAATTAAACATTTTTATGCCAGAAGAATTTCAGAGCTGCTGAAAAAAATTGACAAAACAAAAAATGTTGATGAAAAAAATATTAATAAAAAAAATTATATAAAAAGTTTTAAAGAAAAAAAAAATAAATATATTAAAAAAAATTTTTTTGGTTAAAAAAAAATAGATGAACAAAAAAATATAAATGAAAAAAATGTTTGCTTAAAAAAAAAGTAGATGAAAAAAAAATTTGATGAAATAAAATAATTTTGTGGAAAAAAAATTTAAACAAAAAAAATGTTGATAAAAAATAATTTTGATAAAAAAATTTTGATATGAAAAAAAGTTTTAATAAAAAAATTATAAAAAAACTTTATGAAAAAAAACATTATGAAAAAAGTCATGAAAACAAAATTGGGGGAAAATTAAAATTAATGACAAATAACTATTTTACTCTTTTCACCAGCTGGTGAAAAACATTTTTATTCAACAGCATGCAATTTATTATCAGTGTTGCCATTTTAGCATTGTTTTTTAAAATTTTTAGCGGCAAAATTTTGCATTTAGCTTTAATTTTTTTTTTTTTTTGTAATTATGTTGCTTTTTTTTAGCATTTTAGAACTTTTCTTTTATTAAAAATCAATGTAAAAACCGAAATTTTTACTTCAAAAATTTCTAGTTGTATTCAATTCCTTTATAATACCGTTTGAAACGGTATTATATATATAACTAAAACGAACCGGTAGAAGCACGAAGTGACACATTTAAAATACTAGAAATTTCATCAGCTTTCATAATCGCTTTTGAAAATGTCCATATCTTTATTAGTTGCGGTACAATAGCCAAATACCGTTATTCTAGGTGGGTATCGGTTGCCAACCCTGGTTCAAAGATATGTTGCGGATATATTTTTCAGGTGAATGCAACTGTTTTTAGTCCTATTAACATGACCAAAATATGAATGAAAAAAATAATGCATATTTTCAGCTGCAGGGAATCGATATAGCTGTTTCGCCGGTTTATCATTTTGGTGATATTCCGGCGATACATACAAATCTATTATTTTTCGTTTATACGATTATCTGGCGATATTGCCCTTATATCGCCAGGACGAATAGTTTTCGTATCGCCAGGATGTATTGCTGTCGGGTAAGAGTTTCTCCCGAAAGGTGTATCGCCGGCGATACGAATTCGATAATTGCCGCAATAACATTAATCGTATCGGAAATACAACCGGCGAATCGATGTCGTATCGTTTTGTTTGCAGGGTTGTTTGTGTTTCCTGAAAAATATTTGGGGACAGTGTTGATATAATGGGGGCATTCGAGGCCAAATAGCATACTTTCGGACCCGACTCCATTAGATTAATTCATTTGGTGTTTGGAAATATCTAACATGTGGCGGATCACTTGATTAAGGAATACGAACCTCATTTTTGAAATTTATTAAAACTATCTACTGAAATAGCATTTTTTTTATTTTTCAAGTTCCTAAGAACATTATAATGTTAAAAATAAGACAACTGAAAACCGGACTTATGCATTTTAGGGTTATCTTTTTAATTTTCAATTATTTTGACATAATCAGAGACTGGAAAACCCCAAAAAGACACTGTGCTCGATTCTCGAATACGACTTCACCATTTACCCAATTTTTAAAAATTTGATATTCTTTCGAATTTTATGATTTTAAAATTTAAAAATCTTAAAACTTGGGAGAATATCAAATTTTTAAAAATTAGGTGAATGGTGAAACCGTATTCCAGAATCGAGCACACTGTTTAAAACGAACGAATTTTGTTTTATTTTTTTAACATTTGTTTTTTACTCTTTGATTTATAAAATGGTTAATATTGTTCACTTTCCTATGAATTTGTTTAAAGTTAGATAAAAAAAATGTTAGAACCGTTTAAATAGTAAATGCATTTTAAAGTAGTCAATACAGGAATAAATGAATAACTGTTGTTGGCATTGTGGTAAACAAATGCATCAAAACTGCCAACATTCAGGCAAATTGAGTTTTTTTTATGTAACGAAAAAAAAGAGATGGGTAAGTGAGTTAATTTTAATAAAACCACACAAACTAAGAACTTCATGACGATCGACTTTTAAACACGTCCACATTAGGTTTACACATCTCACCAAATAAGTAAGCTCACGAAATAACAAAATAGCGTTACTTTGATATATCTTCTTAAATAAAACACTTTTAATGGAACAATTTTTTTTTATGAATTCAGAATTCATGATAGAGCATTCTGATGTCCTTTGTATTTTTGATAACAACAAATTTATTAAATTAAATTATAAAACCTTTTTTTTAATCACACTTACTCAAATTAAATTTTACTAACGTGATAGAAAGGCTTCATGTTACTCGCGCATCTCCAGTAAAAACATTCCAAAATAATGAAAAAATTCTTTAAATCTGCAGGAACTTTGCATAAAAGATGCAATTGTAGAATAATGTTTGCAATTGAACAGAGTATATACACTCAAAAAAAAAACCTTGTCAAATTACTAGAAAAAGTTACGTAATGCCATTTTACCAATATTTGACAGTTTTCCTTGTTTTTAACAAAAAACTTTCGATCGAAATTTAAATTTTTTTTTGTAATTTTACAATTTGTTTCGTTAATGCACAAATTTCCAAGGTCATTTTACAAAAAAAAATCTAGTTAAGTCACGAGAAATCCTTGTATCGCATCAAAAAAAATGGTAAATTTACAATTTTATTGCTAAAAAACTTGTAAAATTTCTAAAAGCTCATAATTTTTATTAAAAAGTCTCGTAATTTGTAATTTTTGTCGAGTCAAAAAAGTAGTAAATTTACAATTTTATTTGAAAAAAGTTTGTAAATTGTTTGTAATTTTAAAAGACTTTTGCCAATAAAATTGTAATTTTATAAAACAGTTATTTTAAGAGGCTTTTTTGAGTAATTTTACAAGATTATTTTTTTTGAGTGTAAAGTTTATAAAAGAAAATTGAATATTTTTTTTTTAGTTCCAACTTACATCTGTATTGTCAATGCAACAAACTTTGATGCATGACAATGTTGTACATTTGAAAAAAGACAGTAACTGGAATTGGATTTACAACAACAGGTGTTTCGAAAAGTTAAGGTTTCCTACCTCCCATCTTATAACTCGTCGACTAATTGATATTTTTTCAATCTGTAAAAGCTTCATTATTGCTAGAGACCTGTCCAACAATTAAAATTTTTTAAAAAATTTATTTAGAAAATTTTTGTGGTGCTTTTGGAAAAAAGCATGAACAAAAAATAATTTTTCAAACATTTTGCTTCATAAGCACCACCAAAATTTTCTAAATCAATTTTTTAAAAAAACTTTAATTGCTGGATAGGTCTCTAGCAATAATTTGGCTTTTACAGATTGAAAAAATATTAATTAGTCGACGAGTTATAGTCAAAAAACCATATAAACAATATGCTGAAAATTGGCATTTGACTGCAAAGTTCGAAGGTCGATTAAAAAAAATTCGAACTAACATAAACAAACGCCGCGATACGGGTCTTGTAATTTAGCCTGTTTTTTCACCCCTCACTCTCAGAAGCGACCTAACTTTTGCTAACCTGAATTTGTTCCACAGTGTTATTTTAGCCTACACAGCATTGATGATTATTGTTTGGGATGAGACTCAAAATAATGGGTATGCATGAAAAATACAAAAAAGTAATGCATATGGTAAGTGACAGTGATAAACCATATAACGTGCAATATGAAAAAAAAATGTATTGTATAGTATTTCTCATTTAACTTGAGAAATATATGAAATATATATACAGATATACTATGAGATGAGTAACTTTTTTAAAACAATAAATTAAAAATACTCTTTTACGACAATATCATAAATACAAATATTTTTAGGCCTCGAGCTAGAATCAAACTCCAATCGAATATATAAAGAAAAAACTTTTTTTCATGTCCTTGCAATCCTTAAAAAGTGTAACCTGGAAGTCATTAAAGTGTTACAAACAAATACCAACACTAGTTCTTTAAGTTTTGCAAGACTTATAAAAATATGATCAAAATCTGGTGCAAAATAACAAATTTTTATTCGAATTTCATTACATGTTTTTGGATATCCGTTCTTTTTCCATTTAAGCAAAAATTGAAGTCCAATATTTGGCAAGTTCTCTTTTAATACCTTAATAAAATTTTGTTTATGGGTAGAAGTGAGTTAAATCTTAAGCGTAATGCAAAAAAGTTAGCAAAATTATAAGTTTTTCAACGTTTCGTGCGATTTTATTGCCCCTGATAGAACTTTCGAAGTCCAGCTACCGACTAGGGAAGACTGGGCGGAAAACTCTGTTATTACAGAGAATGCGATCTCAATCTTTACGGACGGATCAAAGATGGAGATGGGTACGGGTTCGGGAGTTTACTCTGAATGCATCGAAATCGGGGACTCATTGAGGCTTCCGGATAAGTGTAGTGTTTTCCAAGCTAAGGTGCTCTCAATTGACAAAGCCGCGCATATGATTATGACAAGGGACCTTAGTCCTTGCGTCATTAACATTTTCGTGGATAGTCTCGCAACTCTGAAGGAAGGCTTTAGAGTCGAATACTGTAAAATCGGGAATAGTCATGAATTGTATACAATCTCTTCGTCGAATCAGTCAGCACACAATCAAGCTAATCTGGGTCCCAGGCCATAGTGGGTCGCTGGGAACGAATTGGCTGACGAATGTGCGAGGAATGGCTGTGAATCGGTGGGGGAACGTGTGGAACCTGACGTCTCGGTTCCTATAGTGGAATTGATGAACGAAATTGATAAGATATCTGAAAAGAGGATGAAGGATTGGTGGATATCACTGACTACGTGCAGGATATTAAGAACCCTGTGGCCACTGCCGAATCCTAAGAGGACAAAAAGTCTTACTTACAGGACACTGTATAATTGGCCAAATGGCCGTGCGTATGGGAATTTCTGATAGGGACTATTGTAGAAGTTGTGGGGAAGTGGAGGAAGAGGAGTCAGTGAAGCACTTGCTATGCGAATGTCCGGGCCTAATGAGAAGCCGCCTTAAGCATTTGGGGCAAAGACTTTTCAAAGACCTGGACTGTCTAAGCGGTGTCTCATTGACGTCTCTAGCGGAATACTTCAGGGAAACGGGGCGGTTAAAAAAGTAGAACTTTGTATCAGAGGGGGAGTAGGGAAATATGACTAGGGGAATCACAATGTTCCTTATGGCATCCGAGTGAATCGCCAATAGGCGAGCGCCCATCCAACCTAACCTAACCTAACCTAACCTAACCTAACCTAACCTAACCTAACCTAACCTAACCTAACCTAACCTAACCTAACCTAACCGAACCTAACCTAACCTTACCTAACCTAACCTAACCTAACCTAACCTAACCTAACCTAACCTAACATAACATAACCTAACCTAACCTAACCTAACCTAACCTAACCTAACCTAACCTAACCTAACCTAACCTAACCTAACCTAACCTAACCTAACCTAACCTAACCTAACCTAACCTAACCTAACCTAACCTAACCTAACCTAACCTAACCTAACCTAACCTAACCTAACCTAACCTAACCTAACCTAACCTAACCTAACCTAACCTAACCTAACCTAACCTAACCTAACCTAACCTAACCTAACCTAACCTAACCTAACCTAACCTAACCTAACCTAACCTAACCTAACCTAACCTAACCTAACCTAACCTAACCTAACCTAACCTAACCTAACCTAACCTAACCTAACCTAACCTAACCTAACCTAACCTAACCTAACCTAACCTAACCTAACCTAACCTAACCTAACCTAACCTAACCTAACCTAACCTAACCTAACCTAACCTAACCTAACCTAACCTAACCTAACCTAACCTAACCTAACCTAACCTAACCTAACCTAACCTAACCTAACCTAACCTAACCTAACCTAACCTAACCTAACCTAACCTAACCTAACCTAACCTAACCTAACCTAACCTAACCTAACCTAACCTAACCTAACCTAACCTAACCTAACCTAACCTAACCTAACCTAACCTAACCTAACCTAACCTAACCTAACCTAACCTAACCTAACCTAACCTAACCTAACCTAACCTTGCCCCTGTAAAACTCTACAAATGGTCTGTTCGTTCTTATTCGCTTGAACTGCTCATTTGTTAAAGAAATGAAAAATTTTTGTGTTAGACTTGGTGAAAAATAAAAAAAATTGCAAAATTTAAAAAAAAAAAAATTATTAAAAAAAATTTTTTGATGATAAAAAAAATTTTAGATAAAAACAAATTTGATGAAAAAAAAAATTGATGGAAAAAATTTGATAAAAAACAAAAATTTGAAAAAAAATAGGTGAAAAAGCAAATTTGATGAAAAAAAACAAAAATTTTAAAAAAAAAATTTATGAAAACATAAGAAAATTTATAAAAAAATAGAATATATTAAAAAAAATTTGATGGAAAAAAAAATTGGTGAGAAAAAAAAAATAATAAAAAAAAATTTTATGAAAAAAAATTTAGGAAAAAAAGTTTGATGAAAAAAAACATTTTATGAATAAAAATTTTTGATGAAAAAAGTTGTTGAAAAAAAAAATGTTGATGAAAATAATTATGTTACAATCGAAGTTACAAACCTTTTTGTTTTTAAGAAAATAAAAACAGTAATCTTATTTCCTTTCGTATGGAATGCGAACCACCCAATTGTACACAGAAAAAATTTTAAACGAATTTCAGTCAACAAAAACGCGGACTCAACGAATTTTTGATTGAAATTCCTCCAATTAAAAAAATTGGTATACCAATCATCAAATTGTAGGTGATTGGCATGGCACAATAATACCAGGTAGTATTATTAGAATTTGTTGTCAATAACGTCCACCTATTAATTTCAAATTTTAAAAATAAAAATTCAAATAAATAAAAAAATCAAAACAAAAAAAATATAAACAACAAAATAAGCAAGAAATCCCAGCAGACAATTTGAAAATATATTCCAAAAAGTGGTTATGTTTATGCCCATATACAAAACTTTAAACCGCGGTTTTAAACAAATCGGTTAATATTCACAATACGAACACAGTTTTTGCACCAATAGCCATTTTTCTCCAAGAAAAGCGATTGGAAATCTTCTTCTTATTTCCTTGTTTGTTGGGTTGCTTTATTATTTGGATTTGTTGAAGTCAAGGGGTTTTTTATTTGTTTACATATTTTTGATTACTTTTTCTAATGATAGTACCGTTATAGTTTTACAATGGGTGATTGGTTGAAAATTATTTCAATCAAACATTTTTTCAATTATGATAAAAAATTTCATAAATTTTGTATTTATAGTCAATCAAAATAATGATTGCTTTAACAAATGAATTGTAAGCTTATGACAAAATTACCAAAAAATTCGTCTTTTTTGCTTTTCAATATGTTGCCAACAATAAAAAAAGTAAAACCCGATTATTTTGTATGTTTTTGAATTAATCTATTCAAATAAATCAAAGCGAAAAAAAAATCTGGTTTGAAAATTTGCAATTCCTAAATTATTCTGCGCATACTATTGTAACTTGTAAAATAATTTTCATCAACAGTCTTTTTGGTTACAAAATTCTTTCTAAATGTTTATTTGTTGATGATGACTTTAAAATGTTTATAAAGTCCTTGTGGTTATTGTTGTTTAATGGTGATTTCAAAATCATAAACAAAACTGCATAACCAAAAAATTGTTTGCAAATAAAAAACAAAACAAAAAAAATTTGTTGCCAAAATATTTGGAACATTTGTAATGATCTATAGAAGAAAGTAAAATAGAAGAAAAATTCACAATAGAATACAACAATCGGCAAAATTGAATAAAACCTACGGGTGGTTGTCTACTGTGGCTTTTGTGTGATGGTTGTGTGTGTGTGTTCCATATTTGAATTCCGTATGTGACAAAAAAAAAAAAGTTGTACGTTTGTGTGTCTTTTAAAGGAGTTTCTCCTGTTTGTTGTATTGCAGTATTATTGCATTGTTCTAGAAAACCCTTAAGGTATTTGTTGCGATGGTATAACCAGGATTTTTTGTTGCCGTTTGTTTTCATTGTTTTAAATTGTATTGTTATGGCATCTTTTTATATTTCTGTTTTTTTTTCTAAATTCCAAGCTGTGACATTTTCTATAACTGTCTGTGGGTTGGCTTTAAATTGTTATTTTCTGTTTATAAATGTTATTGCTTTTTTTTTTGTTTGAATAAAAAAAAATTTTATAGAGAGAACGTACATTTGCAAATGCATTCATTTAGGTAAAATACATATAACACTTCACATACACACACTGAAAAATGTGAGGCCATTCAGTTGTAATGAAACATGGACAGGTGGAATTGCAGATTTTAAGGTTTTCCATACATAGGGCCCAAAAATAAGATAGATGCTTAAGAAATCTATTTGAAAATTTGTTTATTATTTTCGTTGTAAATAGATTGGAAATTAAAGCCAAATTGGAAATATATACATACATCCCAGTCAACATTCTTCGGATCACTCCAAGTGTAGGACTCTTAAATTGATCTAAAAAATTATTATTTTTCGAACCCTCATTTTTCGGAGTCAAAAAAGATTCAAAAATAAAACAATTTATTTGAGTTTTCAATTTTGTTTTCCAAAAACACTCAATTTTTGAATTCAATATCCCAATAAACCTAAGAACGATATAATAGCGAAATCGTTATTACCTATATGATACTTAAAGCGACTGCTTAAAAAATAAATTCCAAAATAAAAATGGAATATTTGAATTTGAAATAAACTTCAAAAATTTTCATAATTTTTTGCTTTTAATTTTTTTAATTTTAAAAATAATAAGTTTGGAAAATTTTTGTTTTAAATTCATAAAATTAAAATACATAAATGAGCAAATAAAATTTCAATAAACAAAAAACATCACTAATTTTATAAAGCTGAATCTTTTGTGATGAACTACGATAATGCAAAACGCACAGCAAATCGTATTAAAGTTTTGAAGACAAATGATGCCGATCAAAGAAATATAAAACTATTACTTGTCTTGAGACAAGCTGGCGAAAAGATTGGGTGATAACAGGATTGTATGCTTGGACCTAATTTGAATAAGTCAAGAATTCTTAAGTTCATTTTGTTGTGCAGTTCAGGTTGGAAGAAAAAGGTATCAGTGCATGTTTCATATGTATGTAAATAAATGTAGATTTAAATAAAATGTAACCAAAAAATATGAGTATGAAATAAAATTGTTATAAAAATAAAAATATTGTATTTTTTTGCAAAAAATAGTGGAAATATAATAAATAACGATATCACCAAAGAAATCGCCAATGATATCACTAACGATATCGCTAATGATATCATAATCGCCTGGAATAGCGATATATTTTCGATACTAAACTGGACTAAGGCGACTTTACTATCGTCCTACCGATAGCGAAAACGGTATCACTTTTTTTATTGGAAAACGATATCATAAGGAAAGGTACACTTTAGAACGAAAACACTATCGTTTTCGTATCACTTATAATAATCACTTATGATAATGAATATCACCTAAACGATATTGCTTCGATATCATAACGGTATCGTTTGGTTTATTGGGATAACAGCATTCGTTAGGAGTCCAAAAGAAGCCTAAAATATGGAGAACATTTTGTCATACCTTTTTTTTAAACTGACTCCTAAAATTTTTAAAATTGTTGTATTTTTGAGCCATTCAATTTTCCTTCAAAATAAATTATAATAAAAAAAATATTTTCTTTAAAGACGCAAACGAGGAATTTTTCTAAATAAAAACATATTCAAGATCGAAGAACGTGGGCCCGCGAATGGATTGTTTTGCAGAGCAAAGAACAATAGGGATTTGTTGCATTTTTTTAACATTTTTATTTTGTATGTATTTCTCATTTACTTGCATAGTGTCATAACTCAAAATATGTAGTTTTTGGGTAAACAATACAGAATTATTTGTAATATCCTGTGTCAAAAATTCGTATTGATATTTTCTAAACTCACCGTTTGAGAAGAGAACACGCCATTATAACATTTTCTATGTACGGGCCTTTTGCAATATAAAACAAGTTTCAATTGTAAACTTTAAACAGGTTTTCTTTAAAATCAAACATTTTGCGTTATGACACTATACAAGTAAATGAGGGATATATACATTTGTTGTTTTTATTATGTAGATGTACTCTTAGATTTTATCAATGTTGGCAATCGATACCTTTTCAATACCGTTATCTGTTTCAAAACCCTTTAAATTGAATACCGGTACTATTACCAATACCGAAACTAAGTTTTGGTATCGGATACCGGTATCCAAAAACCTTTTCCTTCGGTACCGGTACGTACCGGTATTGAATCGGTTTTTCCTAAGAAACCATGTTTTTTTTACAAAAAAAAATATCTTATAGAAAATTTGTAATTTTTTTGGTTTTTGTAAATGAAAAATGGTCTCATTAAAATCAAAAAAAAATCTTTGGGCAACTACATCGTGGAATAAGTAAAAATTTCCAAAAAAAAAGTCATACTTCAACCGCTATGCGGGAGCAGAAGAAAAATATTGATTTTCACGAAAATTTTTTAAAATCATTTAGACTCTCAATAGAAATTTTTTGAACCCCTTAGTATAGTTTAATTTTTTTTTTTTGAGATTTTTATTTAATCCGCGATGTGGGTGCCCAAGGATTTTTTTTGATATTTAAAGGACTTCGTGGTTCAAAAATGAATAGCAAAACCGTTTCAAATTTGTTTGTTTAGTTCACGTGTTGAAAAACCAGTTAAACCAGCCTTGAAAACATTGAAGAGTCAGAAACATATTTTGTAAAGTATTTTTGTTACTCACAATATTTTTACAATTAAGCAAAAAAAAACTTACACTCGAAAAAAGTTTTACACTCAAAAATAAATTGTGTAATTTATTTTTTTTTTTTAATGACTAAAAAAAAGTTTTTTAATCAAAATAAAATAGTTCTAATCAAAATTGTTATTTTTTTTTCACGTTAGAAAACTAACTATCACTTTAATAAGGGACCATGGAGGGAATTTATGGATTCGGACAAGTCGAATTTAACTCTTCTACTTTTTTTTATATATTTTTTTACTTTTCTTAAACAAATAAAACATTTTTATGTCAGAATAACTTCAAAGTCCTGCACTTTGATCAAGGGGATAAGAAAATTACAGTTTTCTCGGCCCGCCCCCTTTTGTAGGTGTGGTCCGGCAACGTTCCCCGTGACCCCCTAAAAAACGCTATTATAATTTTTTTTCACATTTTAAAGGGCATTTTAGCAAAAATGCTAAAAATACATACGAAATACGTGTTTAGTATTAAAATTGAAAAATTTTTTTTTTTAATTTTTATGCGTTTTTTATATTTTTAGCATTTTTTTCGATAATACCGGTACGTACCGGTATCGACGTTTCGGTATCGGTAATACCGTAACCGATTCAACTCAAATACCGTAACCGATACCGATACCGAAATAAATAAAAAAAACGATACCAATACCGATATCGATACCGTTATTCGTTTCGATTGCCAACCTTGGATTTTATAATGAATTTTAAATAGATCTGATCTCAAGATTAACGGATTTTATTATTATTAATAAAAAAAAAAACAATAAAAATACCACCAAGAAAGCACCCATTTTTATAGGCACCCAAAATGACTCAAAACAGACTCCAATTATGGAAAAAATTTCCTCTTTTTGAATCTTGTTTTAGAGTCGTTTTTGAGGCCAAAAAGAAGACTCTTTTTCTCAACCACTTTCATACAATAATTTGAAATTTCTGTTGCATTTTTTGAGCCCATTTTGGAGTCTAAAACGAGTCTGCTTGTTTGCTGGGTAGTTCAGGGTAAAAAGGGATACCTAAGCAAACGCACTACAAAGTGTGCTGGGGGTCCGTTAGTTAAAAAAAAACTGTATTTTTTGATCTACTAAAATACAAAGCTTTATTGCTTAAAAAACAAGTTACACTATCAAATATTGGTAAAAAGGAACTATGAGACCTTTTCATAGAAATTTTACAGCGTTTAAAGAAAATTTTCTAAAAAATCTTTCCGATTTGTATTTAAGACTAGACCCCTTAAAAGAATCCCGTAATACTTCTCTTTGTAAAGTAGAAAAAAAATATTAAACTCTTGAATACATTTTACTTGAATGGTTATGCTACAGTTAATGTTACTTTTATATCTTTTCATACTTATCCACTCAGGTAGTAGTATACATAACTGTAGTCATATCACAGATACTAACATACAATGCAGGTAACAAGATATACTTGCACACATACGAACAATGGCATCATAATTATAATTGCATTTTAATGGTTTACGTGGTGGTTAACGTACGATACATTAACAATTTTTGTGTTGAAATGTTTTTTTTTTTTGAAACAGACAAATGGCATAGATTTTTAAACGAGACTCAGATCGGCATTGGACAGTATAGTACTTTTGTGTTTAGTACTTTTAATTTGCAAATATTTTAAGTCGAACAGCTTTGGTACATACATTTTTGGTACATACATTTTTGTATATGGGTCGAAATTTTTGAACAATTCTAATTTAATCTTTTTTTTGTTTTAGGTAATATAATTGCACATCGATCTACATATATCTCGTGGAAGATTTTTGTAAAAAAAAACATTAAAGCGATTGTGATGAAGCAGTTTCATAGTATGTGACACACACAGAAATTGTTATACACATGTTCCTCAAGGTAAATTCTAAAATACGATAAAAATTAATCTTCCTCTTTTCTCTTTCCTACCTTTAATGCCTTTAATGTTACTTTTCTCACAAAAAGTTATTTAAAAAAATTCAACCGATCTTATTTTCGAACTTTTGATATGTATGTAATAATTAAACAATGCAACAGTACTTTTTGACCTTTTTTGAGTTAATCGATTTCTTCGGCAATCGTTTATCAATAGCCTACAAAAACTGCTTCTACCTATCCAATATAGCGACCGCCATTAATTGGTACCCTCAACCATATTTACACCCTATATTCCTCTCGTAAGCGGGCATTAATTTTTTAAAATTTGATCCTACCTCTCTGTGCACGGTGAGCCTCAGCGATGTTCAGGTTGAACTTTAGTGTCGACGAAAAGTGTAAATGCAGTTCGATTTCTACATGATTAGTTGTCACAAAACTGTTTTCAGCGAAATCGTACCTGATCGCATTCGCGAGATATCGCGAAATTAGTGATTTTATATTTTAAAAAATTTTGATATTGAAGTTTTTTAAATATTTTAAAAAACTGAGTATACAGTTTTCATTGTACTTATTTTAAGGTCACAAAACAGTAAACATCGAAATCCTATCTTCTTTAGTTCGCGAGAAATCGCGAAATAACTTTTTTGTCAATTTTTGTTTTTCAACTTTTTCTAGGTTTTTTCAAATGTTGTGGAAAGCTGATATGCACTTTAATGTGTACGTGATCGAAGGTCATAAGGGTGTTGACATCAAAGTTGTAGGTGTACACTGTCGCAAGATATCGCGGAATTATTTATATATTTTTTATTTTTTTTTTTTTATTTTTCAATTTTGCATGTTCTTTTGAAATGGTGTAAAAACGTCGTATGCATTTTTATTTGTACATGATAAAAAGACATTAAACTGCTAACACAAAAGTCATATGTGGTCAATTCTTTAAGGAATCGCAAAGTTAATATTAAATCTATTATTTATAAATCTATTACAATACAAAATAAATGAAAAAAAAATTGAAAATTTTTCGCGATTTGTCGCGAAAATTAGCGTCAATATATAGATTTCAGCAGTTTTACCACCTTCAGTTACGGGCAATTTAAACTGCATACCATATACTTGTCGTTACTTAATTTTTTTTTTTTTTTGATACCAAAGAAAAAAAAAGTAATTTATTATAAAAGCTCGTACAGTAATTTTGCGATTTCTCGGGAAATTGATCGTCTATAATTTTTATGCTTGCAGTTTTGTCACCTCTAATAACCTCGAATTCAAATTGCATACCACATTTTTGTCGTTAATTGAAGTATATGTTTTTACAGACCACAAATAACACAAATTAATGAATAAATAGTAGATAAGCGAGTTTTTTTGCGATATCTCGAAGAATTAAGCAGCTAGAATTTAAATGTTAACAGCCTTATGACCTTTGATCAATAGCAAGTCAAACTGCATTTCGTGTTTTTCAACAATGTTAAAGAAACTTCTTTTATTAATCAAAACAAGAAATACCCCCAAAAAGCTGTTTTTCGCTATTTCTCGCGAAAGTGAGCAGCTATAATTATTTTGGGGGCAGTTTTAATTTCTTCCAGCATGTTCAAATCAAACTGCTTACCACTTTTTTTTATCATTTCTAAAGAACCGGGTTTAAAATATAATAAAAAAAAAAAAAAAATATATATAATTACGCGATATCTCGCGAAATTTAGCACCTACAATTTTGATGTCAACAGCTGTGTGACCTTTGATCAACCACAAGTAAAACTGCATACCATGTTTTTATGAAATTTTAAAAAATCATATATTAAGATAAAAACAAAAATAAAAACAGCAAAAAAGTAATTTCGCGATTTCTCGCGAAATTGAGAAGATATGATTTCGCTGTTAACTGTGTTGTGACATGTAAATAAATACAATTAAAACTGCATACCCAGTTTTTGAAGATATTTAAAAAACATCATTGTCAAAATTTTAGAAAATACAAAAACACTAATTTCGCGATATCTCGCGAATGCGATCAGCTACGATTTCGCTGTTAAAAGTTTTGTGACATATATTCATGTAGAAATCGAACTGCGCTTACACTTTTCGTCGACACTAAAGTTCAACCTGAACATCGCTGAGGCTCACCGTGTGTGGGAACCACTGGAGTTTGAACTTTGTGAAAAAATACTTCGAAAAATAATTTGTCATTAATTTTTTTTAATATTTTATTATTGTTGCTTTTTCGTTATGAATTTTTGGTTAATAAAATTGTTTTTTTATAAAATTGCTTCGCAAGATTTTATATCTCTAATCTCCAAAGTGTCTCAAATCAACCTTACATATTTCCATTCCCTCCAACTACAGTTTGGGAGTATATTCACTTTGCCATTCCGTTTGTAACGTATGATTGATTCTTAAATTTTCTATGAATGCAGTCCGAAATAAAAGAGGTAGACTCCTGAAGTCTGGCAGGAATATGTCTTATATAGTAATTAACAAAATCCTAAATGTTTCTAAGCTTAAAATTTGTACAATATATTAAAGTTTACCACAAAGAATTTTCAAAAACATCAATCAATACAAAATATTTAATGTTTTCTCAAAAGTAAGTAAAAAAACAAAATTTAAAAAAAAAAAAATTGACTTTCGTTAGCTAAAATGCAAAACACCCTAACTAAAAATTCAAAATCGGTATTTTGATTGATTCTAGTGTTTTTTTAAACCTACAAGTCCTTGCAATTAGGTCAAATAATAAACATTATTGATCTATAGCCAAAAATTAAAAACATGTGAATTGTGGAATCGACAATGGACGTAACTGGAACCATATTTTAAAATCATTTTATGATTAATTTTGATACATATTAACATAACGTATATAACGTACTCTTAAAATTTTTAGCTCAATTCAATCAAAACCAACAAAATTATTAACAACCCGAGTAAAAATGAAATTTATCCAATTATATCCGAAAAATGGTGGATACAATTATGTAAAATATTATCAAATTGCATCTTATTACATCAAGTCGAACACAATGTGATACAAAATGATCCGAAGTTTGTCTCTACCCGAGTAAAAAAGTTTTGATATAATCATATAGGCCCTTACCACAAGAAAACAAAAAGTCTATTTTAACAAAAGTTTTATTTTAAATTTCAAATTTTCAATACATTTTTTGAAAGTCGATTTTAAAAAAAAAAACAATTTGTATGGAAGTAAAATTAAAAGCTGGTTTTAAATATATTTTATTTTTCTATGGTAAGGCTGATAGTTTTTTATATAATTGTATTTAAATAGATCCATCATTTGATCCCAATATCTAAAATTTAAAATATATCCCGAGTAAAAAAGATCTGATATAATCATATATGCTATTATATAATTATTTATATTTATATGTGGTTATGCATGAACTTTGATATGGACATTAGGGTGGTTTTTTATTTTATTTTTTTTGGAATTTCGAGGAGCGCGCAGCGGATTTTTGTACCATTTGATGTTAAAATAATTGTGTAAAAATTTGAGCTAAATCGGATAAAATTAACCCGAGGCGCACGAAGGTCAAAGTTTCGAGAAAAAGCAAAAATGGCCAAATTTTGAAAAAACTTAAAAAAATGTAAATTTTGTAGAAATAAAAAAATAAAATATTTTTTATTTAACTTTCTTGCAATAATACTCAGAAAAAATTATCTTAAATTTTTATGACGGCAGTAACATTTTCAAACATGAAATACAAAAATTACCATGCTATTTGGGGGGTACCTGAAATGAGTGTTTTCGATTTTTTGAAAATTTTATTAAACAAAAAAATTAAATCTTACTATTCTATAGCAATGGATAATTAAATACATCATAAGGCTTAAATATTTAAAAAATTGGGGATATCCATCGACTCAATTTTTTTTTGGAGTCATTTGACTCCTTGAAATCCGCAAAACTCAAATGACTTTAAAAAAAAAATTGAGTCGATGGATATCCCCAATTTTTTAAATATTTAAGCCTTAGGATGTATTTAATAATCCATTGCTATAGAATAGTAAGATTTAATTTTTTTGTTTAATAAAATTTTCAAAAAATCGAAAACACTCATTTCAGGTACCCCCCAAAATGCATGGTAATTTTTGTATTTCATGTTTGAAAGTGATACTGCCGTCATAAAAAGTAAAGATAATTTTTTCTGAGTATTATTGCAAGAAAGTTAAATAAAAAATATTTTGTTTTTTTTTATTTCAACAAAATTTACATTTTTTTAATTTTTTTCAAAATTTGGCCATTTTGGCTTTTTCTCGAAACTTTGACCTTCTTGCGCCTCGGGTTAATTTTATCCGATTTAGCTCAAATTTTTACACAATTATTTTAACATCAAATGGCACAAAAATCTGCTGCGCGCTCCTCGAAATTCCAAAATAAATAAAATAAAAAACCACCCTAATTGACATATAAGTTTATATATAGCATTGTATTTTTCCTTATTTTTTAATATAATAACATACATATTCATATCTATTTACATACCGATCTATATGAAATTAGATATGACATATAATGTCGGGAATTTTTAGATATGGCAGATAAAAAGATATATGATTTTATTTATAATTATATCCCGAAAAAAATTTTCAAAATTTTCTAAGTCCCGGACAATTAAATAAAAATTAAAAAATTTTCAAGTCCTAAAAAATTTTATGAAAATTTTCCAAAGTCCCGGAGTAAAAAAGTCATTTGGAGTAAAAAAATCATTGAAAAAGTTTTTAGGAGAAATTTTATTTTTTTGAAAAATTTTAAGTTCCGAAAAAATGTTTTTAAATTTTCTAAGACACAAACATTTTTTGGAATTTTTAAATCCCTTAAAAATGATTTTAGAAAAAAATTAAAAATTTTTAATAATTTGCTAAGTCCCGAAAAATTCCGAAGAATGCAAAAAAACTCTTCTAATTGATAATGTATCCAATCTGATAAAATAATTTCTAATTTCTCGTTTAAAATTCCAAAAAAATTCACCAGATTTCATCTAATTATATAAAAATTTATCTAATTTTAACAGATAAGATATGATTTAATAAAATTAGATAGACCCATTTTTGGGATCAAACTTAATCAAATTTGATATTATTTTATCAAAAATAATAGAATTTGATATAATCGTATAATATTCGATCCGCCAATTTTCGGATCAAAATTAATATGGATTTACATAAAAGCATATCTTTTCATATATAATTAAATATTGCGTCATATAACTTTTTTTTATTCGGGATGATTTATTCTTATTAGATCAAATTTGATATAATTAGATATAATTAGATCCCAAAAATGGAACGGTAAATTTCATCATATTATATCTAATAAGATATAATTATATATTATTAGATCTTATTAGATGTAATTTTTTATAATATCAAATTAGATAATATTTACCGTTCAATTTTTGGGGTCTAGTTATATTTTATTATCTAAATTTTTATCTAATAGGATATAAACATATATTTTTGGATCCTCCATTTTTGGGATCAAATTATTTTTTTTTAGTCGGGTATATAACTGTATTAATTGGGATAAAATTGATACAATTAAATATAATTTGATATTATTATATATACTTAGATATTGCCCCATTTTACCTCATATAACACCAAATATACTTTATATTATTACCCTCCCGAGTAAAAAAGAAATGATATAGTCATATGCAATATTGTATAGGAATATAGATTTACATATGTTTATATCTGACACTATACGTTTCTAGATAAAATTATGTATTGGAAAAAATATTTCAATAATTTCCAATATAGTCTCAGATAATGTGATATATTATTATATGTGGTCACATATATTATTATATATGCCGTATATAAATATACAAGATTGATTGGCCCATGTCAAATAATATATTATTAAATTACAACAAAAAACAAAAATTTTCTAAGTTAATTTTGATATTATTTTATGTAATTTTATACAAAAAAAAAATCAAAATTGTTGAAAAAAAAACAAATAATAAAAATTAGAACAAAAATTAATTTATATTTTTACAAATTAAAATGATTAAAACAACAAAACTTGGAAGATTGTTGCTAATTCTAATTTTAATACAACCCAAAAAGAAAAAGCCTTAAATGAATTCAATAACTACATAAAAATATTTGTTTTAAGTTTTAAAATGTATGGTCCAAATTTTTTTAAAAAAATTTATATGAAATATCAGATTATATAATTTTTAATATAATTTGATAAAATTTTACAAATCTACATTAGACCAAAATTCGGATCTAATTAAATCTAACAATATCATATATGATATTATTAGACAATTTTAGATAATTTCTGATACAGCCAATTTTGTGATCAGATTAGATCAATTAAGAGCTGCTACCAGATTAATTAAGATATAATTACATAAAGGACCAGATTATTTTTTTTACTCGGGCTAGTAAAAAAGTTTTGATATATTGATATATAATTTGATACAATGATATTAAATTATATAGGACTTTTTATATGTTCAGATCTAATTTTATCTAAGATATATTGAGGCTCCATTTTCTTATCTGAGGCTATACATAAATATATCTGACTTTATGTAACTATATAAATCTATATTAATTTATATAAAATAAGATCAAGTGGATTTAATTGGATGTGACCAAAATTCGGATCTAATTTTATCATTTTTTATATTTGTGTATCTAAAATAATACAATTAGATCAAAATTTGATCCAACTTGATACAGCCAATTTTGAGATCAAATTAGATCTAAAAAGTTTTTTTTTTTACTTGGGTATATATAATTTTCGTTATATATGGTGTTATATGGAGCCATATATAACCATTTGCGATCATGTATAAAATTATCAAATTATACAAACTTTATCCCAATAATTTATTATATAAACTTTATCCAGATAATTTCTTATCTTATTTCGTCTGATTGGATCTAATAAGATACAATTGGATAATATTTTACATAATTGTATACACCATTTCTGGGATTTAATTGTATTAGTTTCATTTTTACTAGGAAATTAAAAATTATAACCAATACAGTTTTTTGCCTCTTCTGTAAAATTAATAAAATGTTAGTTATAGGAAAAAGAATTATAAGCAGAGCTTGGAAGAATTAATTAAATTTTTGAACGAATTCCTTATTTATCAATTCAATTCATTGAATTCATTTCTTTTTTATTGTTCTATAAAATACATTCAAAGAATTCATTCACTAAGAATTCATTCTTTTTGAGGTAATTCCTTACTGAATTAATTCAATTTATTCACCATTCAGTAAGGTATTCTTAATGAGTTCCCATTATCTTACATATCGTTCTTGTTTTTCAATGAAAAATATACAATTTTATTTTTCATTTTGCAAAAAAAAATCTTATTGAACGGTGATAATATTTTTCATTTCTTACTGAATGGTTAGCAAAATTTTGCGTTCTTACTTAATGGACAAACTTTTCAATTCTTACTGAATGGTTAATAAATTGAATAAATTCAGTAAAGAATTAGAATGAACTCTTAGTGAATGAATTCTCTGATCGTATTTTAAAGAACAATAAAAAAGAATTGAATTCTTTTTTAGTCTTTTTGAATGGAAATAAATACAAATTCGTTCGCTTCTATTCAATGTGAATGAATTGATTCTTTCGACTATAATTCAGAACGGAAAATTGATTAAGGAATTAATTCAATACACGCTCTGATTATAAGTAAATGTAAAAGGTAGTTTTTTTTTGAAAATTGGAATTTGAACCATTTTTAATAAGTTATGAGAACACAAATTACCTGTTTTTTTTTTAATTTCGATATCTTTCTAAAGGGTCACAGTGGATCGAAAATTAAAAGTCCCGAACAAAGGATTCCTATATGGATTTTGGGTCACTGAAATTATGTGTGCTCTTAAATTTTTGAAATTTGTAATAAAATTTGAATTGGTGTCCAAATGTTTAAATTTTTTTAGTTTCAAAATTGTGAAAATAAAATATCCCAATTTTTTATTTTTTTTTAATTTTTTTATTTGTTTTTGTCTATGTAAAATTCGGAGTCAGAGCTGTCAAAATAAAATAAAAACATAAATCGATGCGTTACATATGGAATGATGTTAGGAGCATACCCCCATACATTGGTTAGAGGTTATATGTATATTGAAATAAAAAGACCGCTATGTTTTTAAAAACTTGAATGAGATAGATTGGTACACTGTGATACCATTTATATCCCATTCAAAAATTAAAAATTTTGTTATAACTATTATATATATATTTGTCTAAAAGTAAAAAGTACCTTTTTTATATCACAGATATGACAATGAATTTCAGACTTACTTACACATATTTTTTTAGTAGACTTTAATTTTAAAACGTGTGAGTATTTTATATTTTTATTTCTGTATTAAATGTTGTTTTTTTATTTTTAGTACCAAAAGGTACATAAAAATAAAATGTATTTATTCGGCCTTTATATATGTATATATATTCGATTAGAGTTTTATTCTAGTTCGAGGCCCAAAAATATTTCTATTTATGATATTGTCATAATAGAGTATTTTTAATTTATTGCTTTAAAAAAGTTACTATCTCATAGTATGTCTGTACTGATCAGTTTCATCCCCACTAAAGGAATCTTCAGCAGACTTTTGAGAATCATCGTTGGTCAATCAAACATCAAACCAGACATAATATTTGATATATTTCCCAAGTTATATGAGAAGTACTATTATGAAGGTCCGAAATCTGTTTTCCAACAAAAATAACTCTTTTAAAGCAAAAATTGTATATATTAACTCACCGTCGGTAACTATTAATATATGTGTTGCTGTTATTTTACAATAACAACAGTGCCTAACCAAACAATAGTGTTGGTAGGATAAGTCGTACTAAACTTTGTATTAAATGTTGTTTTTTTATTTTTAGTACCAAAAGGTACATAAAAATAAAATGTATTTATTCGGCCTTTATATATGTATATATATTCGATTAGAGTTTTATTCTAGTTCGAGGCCCAAAAATATTTCTATTTATGATATTGTCATAATAGAGTATTTTTAATTTATTGCTTTAAAAAAGTTACTATCTCATAGTATGTCTGTACTGATCAGTTTCATCCCCACTAAAGGAATCTTCAGCAGACTTTTGAGAATCATCGTTGGTCAATCAAACATCAAACCAGACATAATATTTGATATATTTCCCAAGTTATATGAGAAGTACTATTATGAAGGTCCGAAATCTGTTTTCCAACAAAAATAACTCTTTTAAAGCAAAAATTGTATATATTAACTCACCGTCGGTAACTATTAATATATATGTTTATTTCTGTATATGTGGAGTTTCACCCTTAATGTCCAGTAAAAAAATTTTATAGTTGACGTTTCAATTAAATCAGCAATATTTAGTTGAACAATCGAAAATTTCGTTTTTTTTTAATTGACCAACACTCAGGGGATGCCCACTATACATGCATTGCATTCTGTTGTCTTTGGGTATTTTTTTTTTTACCAATAGACAAATTTAAGTGAATATCTCGGTCGGATTTTTTATGTGTTGACTAAGACTGATTACACAGTGCAGCAGCACATTTAGGGCCTCAACCAAACCAAGACAGTTTGAAAGTACTTATGTGTAGTAGTTAAAACCCCAAAGGGTTTAGCTCTGTAACGTCTCAAATTTTTTTTATAGCCCACTGAATTTTTCAGTTTTTTTTTCAAAGGCGTTGGAAAAAAGTCGAAAAAACTAATGTTAATGTTTTTTTGAACTTAAAATAGTGTTTAGATGTCTTCAATAGAATTTTATGGGGAACGTTTTATTGGGTCATTTACGTCATTTTTTAAGAAATGGCTCAGAAACCTACTAAGACGTGCGTTTTAAGGGTTAAAATGTTCTACGATTATTTTCAGCATCAAATTTCACTGAGGGTTACTGAAGGCAGAAAGTTCGACCGGTATACCAAAAATGCATAAAAAAGGTTAATTGTAAATTATCATTAACTTTTTATATTTTTTCCTATATTTGTTATTGTATACAATTTCTGGCAATAATATAAAAAAATGAATGACACTTTACAATTTATCTTTTTTTCTGCATTTTCCTTATATCAGTCGAACTTTCTGCCTTCAGTAACCTCTAGTGAAATTTGATGCAGAGTATATTCGTAGAACATTTTAACCCTTTAAACGCAAGTTTTAGTAGACTTTTGAGCCATTTCTTAAGAAAAATACTTAAATGACCAATAAATACGGCAGATAAAGGGTTAATATGTTCTAGAAAAAAATTCCCCATCAAATTCTATTGAAGACATCCAAACACTATTTTAAGATCAAAAGAACAGTTACATTATTTTTTTCGATTTTTTTCAAACGCCTTTAAAACAAAAGGAAAAACTTAATGGGCTATAAAAAAGATTTGAGACTTTACAGAGCAAAATCCATTGGGGGTTAAACTACTACACACAAGTTTCAAACTGTCTTGGTTTGGTTGAGGCCCTAAGAAATGACCCTTCAATTGTGTCACAGTGTTATGATAAGAATTATTTAGTTAACAAAATGCGTACAAACGAAATTTTAATCAAATACCCGAAAACGGGCCGATAAGCTGAGACACCCCATCCTTACAATCGTCTCTTTTATATCGCCTTTTCCATCAAACAGCACTAGTAAAAGGGTATTTTTTGACCTGGTGTTTTCAGATTTTTTTATATCGTGTACAAAGATACCCTATGGAGCCATTTTGACATTCGCATTTATAAATATCGGATTTTTATAATCAACATTGGAAATAAAAGCCAAATTCCTTTTCTTTAAACGTAAAAGTTAAAAAAAAATTATTTCATTAAAAATAGAATTCTAAATGCAAATGCATTTTTTGAGTGCATTTTCGTCAACTTTTACCCCTTTTGATTTTTTTAGTTAACATATTATTTCAGTACAACATTTTTACAAACAAATTCAGTCTTTATTTTCATAGGACACAAAGGTCTTCTATTTTTAATATAATTTTAAAAAAATTTTAATTTTTTCCAAAATGAAAAGAACATAGATTTTTTTGTTTTTCAAAATTAAGTAAGAAAATGTTTTCTAAATTGTTTTTCAATGTATATTTTAAGAGTCATAACTCTTTAACCCTTATGTGTGTGGAAAAAAAAAATACCTTCTATAGGGTGGATAGGTACCTTGGTACCTTCATGCAAATTGTATGAGAAATCTAATTTTTTGTCTTGTATTGTACAAAAAATCGATGGTTAATGATATAATATTAGAATTTTACTCTGGTTTTCCCCTTTTCATATCGTCGAACTATATTCAATAAATGCCAACTCGAAAAAGCTTACTTTTCAGGAGAGCTAAAAAACTAGTTATTTCGCGTATTATTGTAAAAATAAACAATGTACCTTCCATAAGATGGTTTAAATATTCTAAATAATTTTTATCTATGCAAAAAATTTCATATTTTGCACTTGTTTGCGTATTTTTCAGAGATAGCATTTATTACTGTATCAAAAAACAAATATTTTTTTAGAGTTGGCATATTTTGTCGAAAAATAAAAATAATTTTTTTTTGAAAAATTTTTATTACTTTTTATTTTTTTTTGATTATGTTATCCTTAGTACGGTAATTGCAAAAACTAAAAAAAATAAAAATCTTTGCATATTTTTAAAAGTTACTAGCTCCGAAAGCCTTTTAATTTCAGGGTGGTCAACTTTGGCACTCTGTAACTCACGCTGTATTATATAAGGGTCACTCCAAACTAGCTATTTTGAAAGCTTATGTCATTGACTTTATTTGTCCCACTCATAATTTTTCAATCTGATAAATAGTTTAAAAGTTACATGTATATATAAGCAATTTTTTTTTGCAAACACTATTTACCTATATTTTTAAAATATCAATATCTCGAAAACTAGCCATTAGATATCAAAATCTTTACAAAATCTATTTAAAAAAAAAAAAAATTGAAAAATTTTTGAAAATTTACAATGGGAGTTGGCATTTATTTTCACCAAAAAAATAGGTACTTTGAGTTAGCAGATAACAAAAATGGATGTAAAACCACAAAAAATTATTTTTTTGCTCTGAAATTTTTACCACAGATGGGTATTGCATAGGGAAGCTATTTGCCATCGGAAACTCATTTTGGTCAAATTTGAGTTTGCATATTTTGAATATAGGCTCACGATATATTTTTTAAAATCCTACACCCAAAAAAAAATTTGTAATATCAGCAAGTTTTTTGCTGGGAGTCAAATAATTTAGATTATCACACGTTAGTAAAGCAACTAATTAATTTTTTTCATGTGCCTCCATATAAAACGTATACAGGTACCCAGGTACCTATTCACCCTATTAAGGGTGCAAAAAGCAAATTGATATGCCACGCCTATGAAAATATAATAATAACAAAAAGTTAGGAGTTCTCATGAAATTGTAGAATTGTAGACTAAAATCTTATATAAAAAATTTCGATTTGAAAACGCAATAGGTACACAGGTACCTGTCCACACACATAAGGGTTAAGTAAATATCGGATTTCTATAATCAAAATTGAAATGGAAAGCTCGAATCCTTTTTTGATTAGCAAAATGGTTTTGCTAATATTACTAAAATTTTGCAGCGTCCAACCAACCATATTTTTGCTAGTTTTACAATATTTTTGTTTTTATTGTAAACTAGCTGTTTTGCACCCGGCGTTGCCCGGGTTGAAAAACATATATAATCAATGAGTTATTTATTAGTCAGTTTAATTACTGCTTCGTGACTTGAGGTCAGGCTTGCCATGTCAGCACTTTGGGTGCTAGATCCAGCACCCGCATTAGTGATCTAGCACCCAAATTTTAGAACTTGGTGCTAGACAATAATCTAGCACCCACTTCGAAATTTTAAAATAATCTAGCACCCACTTCAGAATTTTTGAATATTTCGCCACCTTTTTTAATGCTCTAATTCATAATACTTATAGTAGACTTATTGTAGGTTTGTTTGGCAATTATTCCTGCAATATCTGTCAAATAAACCTACTTTAAATATATTTCAGGTTTTATGAATAACCACCTATATATTTTGCTTTATCACCACAATATTTTTTTATATACACACAGAAAACCAAATTATGAACCAATAAAATTTTTGTAGACCAGCCAACTTTTATCAGTTGTGATAACTACACTCAAAAGAAAAACTCTGTCAAAAAATCTGTAAAACGACTTTCAATTTGAATTAGCAATCTTTTAGCAGATTGTTCTGCTGAGAAGGATATTTTTACTAAAATCTCTGTTATTCAGTTTAAGAAAATAACAGACATTTTACTATGTTTATACTGATTTTGTTTGCTGAATTTCATTTTTTTTTTCAAGAAATTTTTTTATATAAAAAAAAAAGCAGAACAGATTGTCAGCAGATTGCTCTGCTGAAATCAGCAGATTACTCTGCTGAAATCAGCAGATTGTTCTGCTGAAATCAGCAGATTATTCTGCTGAAATCAGCAGATTGTTCTGCTAAAATGAGCAGATTTTTCTGCTAAAATCAGCAGATATTTCTGCTAAAATCAGATTTCTCTGCTGTCGAACAACACACATGTTTAATAGCTAAAACACCAGATAAAAGTATAAGCTTCCGTAGCGTAGTGGTTAAGAAGTGTACTTTCAAATCGGAAGGTGGCGAGTTCGATGCTGGCTGGCGGCGTATGTTTTTTTTTTTTTTCTTGTTATATTTATTCACCTCTTATGACAGATATTTAGCAAACCGTGTCTGCTAAAATCATCAGATTTCTCATATGGCTCAAAATGGGTGTATTTTCAGCAGATTTTTCTGCTGATTGGACAGAGAATTTATTTTGAGTGTAATAATTTTATTCCGATCTAATGACTTTTGTTTGAATTAATTGGTATTCAAAGACATTTTTCATAAAAGTTTGAAATTTTGAGACAGTTTTCTTAACAAAAACTTTCATATGCTCAGACATTTTCTATAGAAAAAGATTCTGAGACATTATTTTCCATGAAAGGTCCAGAATCTGGGATCTTTTTTTCTATGGAAAAGTCTCAGATTTTAAGATATTTTTTTTAGATTCTGAGATATTTTTTTCATAAACATTAAGACTCTGAATGTCTCAGAATCTGAAATTTTTGCTATAAGAAAACCATCTCAAAATCTGATACTTTTTCTATAAGAAAAATGTCTTAGAATCTGAGACTTTTCTATAAGAAAAATAACTCAGAACCTGAGACTTTTTCTATAAGAAAAATGACTCAGAACCTGACACTTTTTCTATAAGAAAAATGTCTCAGAATCTGAGAATTTTTCTATAAGAAAAATGTCTCAGAATCTGAGACTTTTTCTTTAAGAAAAATGTTTCAGAATATAAGACTTTTTCTATAAGAAAAATGTCTCAGAATCTGAAATATATAAGCAAAATGTGTTAGAATCTGAGTCTTTTTCTCTAAGAAAAATGTCTTAGAATCTGAGACTTTTTCTATAAGAAAAATGTTTTGAATCTGAGACTTTTTCTATCTTTTCTATGCGACTTTTGCCAAATAAAATATGTCTCAAAATCTAAAGGCACAATTTGTTTAGAGGTGTAGTACTTATTGTGAGGTGCCAGCTTATTACATCTGCTTTATGGAGAGGGCATATCAAAAAAGTATTATATATTTTACGTGAGTAGATTCAAAAAAATTTTTAATTATTTTCTTAAAATTTAATGAATTTTTGGCCGAAATTGGAATTTTTATCCGATTAACCTGATACTTAATTTAGGTCGTTTAACAGATGCAGATTATAGGAGCAGTAAAAGTCCAAAATTTAAAAAATCAGGGGTACTGTAGTGTACATGAACTGTAAATAAAATCTAGCACCCAATTTTATAGCTGTAGAAGAATCTAGCACCCATTTCTTTGAGATCTAGCACCTTCTTAGTTTCAACTTATGGCAACACTGCTTGAGGTTTGGTCGATTTTGTCGATTTTTCTCAGCGTGGGGAACATGGTATGCATGTGTACCTCCGTCATGGGAACAATCCTAATATTGATATATTTCTTTAATATTTATTAATGTATTTCTTTAATGGTTTTTAAAAGGAACCTACAGTTCCCTCCTCGGTTAGCACTTTATGTGGTGAAAACTTCAATAAAGACATAACTTTCACTGTAGTTTAAGTGGGAGTGGCATTTAACGCATTTAGTTAAATTTTGGTCTCATGTGACCTATAGTTCCCCTATTGGTTAGCTCGTGAAAAAATGCAATTAAATTTGCTCAGCGGTTTTTCCACATTCGCGGACCAGGCAGACATAACTCTCACTAAAGTACAAAGGGGCGTGCCATTATATGCCTTTTTATCAGTCGCTGTTTAATATTGCCTACAAAGTGGCGTGCCATTATACAGGAAAAAATATTTTTTAATTTAATACAAAGGGGTGCGGCATTTTAAGCCCCTTGGCCCGATCGGCACGGTAAAGACCATCTATGGTGAAAATTTTATTTAAATTTGTTTCACCATTAACGCATGAGTACGGATCAGACAAAAATAAATTGTCTATAGTTTCCGCCTCAATAAGTACTAAATACCCAAGCAGAAATTGACGACGGTTCCAAAAAAAAAGCGTTCTGAAAGCACTTTAACAAAAAAGAAGCATTCTCAAAACGCTTTTTTTTAAACGTTTTTCAAGCGTTTTTGAAAAGCGTTCTGCAAGCGATATAACAAATGAAAAAGCAATCTCAAAACGTTTTTTTCGAACGCTTTGCGAGCGTATTCGAAAAGCTTTTTAAGAGTTCTTTTGATTTTTTTTTGGAAAAATTTTCTAAGTTCCGAAACTATTTTTGAAAAACAAATTTTTTTTTGTTTTTTAAGTAAAAAAAAATCATAAAAAATATTTTTAGAAATTTTTTTTTTTTTAATTTTCTAAGTTTCGAAAAATTTTTTGAAAATTTTTCTTGGAGTACAAACAATTTTTATTTCATTTCACTTTGTATCAAGCAAATTATTTAACCGAACTAAAACAGATTTCAAAGCGCTTTGATGCCTTTAAAAAACGTTCTCAAAGTACTTTTTTACATCGCTTTTAAAACGCTTTAAACCTAGCGTAGATCGATGCTATCATTCGGATCTTCTGAAGGCGCTTTGAAGTTGTTATACAGAACGCTCGTACAACCGTCCACAACGCTTTCACAACGCTTTTGCGATTGTATTTTTCTGACTGGGAGCTGTGGTAAAAATTATAATAACATCGGGTTCGCCGCTTAAGCGTGATTACGTAAAGGCAGAATAAACTTTCAGTACATTGCAAAAGACGTTGCAGTTGATACAGACTAAAGTTCCCGTCTCTGTTAGTACTGTCTTTGGAAAATGTTTTGTTAAAATCGGTTTACTCGTTTAAGCGTTATTAAGGAACAGACCTAACCTAATAAAATAAAAAGGGGCGTGCTATTTTATTTTTTATTAAAATCGGTATAGACGTTTAAGCATGATTACGGAACATTCAGAAAAAAAGTTCAGTATAGTACAAAGGGGCGTGTGGTGAAAATTTCATGAAAATGGGTTAAGCCGCTCTTTACTTATTGCGGAACAGGCAGATATAGCTTCAGCATGGTACAAAGGGGCGTGTCATTATACGCCCCTTTGTCCGATCGCTGTCGCTTATGTCCTATAGTTCCCGCTTCGGTTAGTACTATCTGTGGTGAAAATTTCATGAAAATGGGTGAAGCCGTTCTTTACTTATTGCGGAACAGGCAGATATAGCTTCAGCATGGTACAAAGGGGCGTGTCATTTTACGCCCCTTTATCCGATCGCTGTCGTTTACTGCCTATAGTTCCCGCCTCGGTTAGTACTATCTGTGGTGAAAATTTCATGAAAATGGGTTAAGCCGTTCTTTACTTATTGCGGAACAGGCAGAACAGGCTTCAGCATGGTACAAAGGGGCGTGGCATTTTACGCCCCTTTGTCCGATCGCTGTCGCTTACGGCCTATAGTTCCCTCCTCGGTTAGTACTATCTGTGGTGAAAATTTTATGAAAATGGGTTAAGCCGTTTTTTACTTATTGCGGAACAGGCAGATATAGCTTCAGCATGGTACAAAGGGGCGTGGCATTTTACGCTCCTTTGTCCGATCGCGGTCGCTTATGACCTATAGTTACCGCCTTGGTTAATACTATCTGTGGTGAAAATTTCATAAAAATCGGTTAAGCCGTTTTTCTGTTATTGCCGGACAGGCAGATATAGCTTCAGCATGGTACAAAGGGGCGTGGCATTTTACGCCCCTTTGTCCGATCGCGGTCTCTTATGGCCTTTAGTTCCCGCCCCGGTTAGTACTATCTGTGGTGAAAATTTCATGAAAATCGGTTAAGCCGTTCTTTACTTATTGCGGAACAGACAGACAGACAGACAGAAGGACAGACAGACAGACAAACCAACAATCAGATTTATAATATTAATAGGAATTTAAGTGCAGTTTCATATTTTTCTTTTTGGGTCCTTTTTCATATATTTTGGCCGATTTAGCATTTGGCCGATTTTGTATAAAATTTTTTGGGCGATTTTGCCTACTAGTTATACATAAAAAAATGTCTTAAAATTTCTTAAAAATATTTAAAAATTTCGTTAGCGTATGTGTAATAACTTCACACATTTGGTATTCATTACGTATACGCAATGGTGATCGTAAAACAAAGTTTATTTTAAACGGACAGCGCAATAATTATGGTTGGGTAAAGTCAAACTAACAAATATTTTTGACCTATACAAAAGAATTGTGGAACAAAGTTTTGGTTTTTCGGAAAAATAAATTAGGTAGGCGTGGTCAGATATTGTAAAAATTGGGATAGTTTTTTGTTTGACGTTGTATTTTAAAACAGAGCACTTCCATAGGAATTCCCCATGTATAAGATGTCGTTTTGTGCACCACATCAGCCATCATTTTTATTTTATATTGTTGCAACGACAATTGCATTTATTGCATATGCTGATTATTGCCAATATATTCAGTTATATTGGATTCAACAATCAAACCCTTTAGTATTTATTTTTACAAATTTGCGGTTTCATTGTTGTCAGTTTTTTTATAACATTTTTTTTTTTGCACAAAAAAATTTAATTACAGCAATTATCTATCAATGAATTTTTTGTTGAATATTTTCACCCGGTTAAATTCTTGCAATTTTTTTTGTTTTTTGTTTTTCATTTTGCAATGGGCAACAATTATTTAAAATCACTTTGCCATTGTGTAAACTTATCTCAGTTTTACTGTTTCGCTGTTTTAATATTTACTAAAAAGATAAAATAACACACACACTGACAAATTTAAATAACCCAAATGCATTTAAACAATAGACTAAAAATATTTGAGGTCACTTTATTGTTGGAAAAATTTTAACATTTCTTTTTTTTTTTTTGAAATAGTTGTGTTCAAAATCGATAATAGTATTAAGTATTTATGTAGATATATGGGAATCATAACTGTCACTCACTTAACGCGATTGTTTTATTAAAAATGTATATTTGGTAATAAAATTATAATTGAATTAGGCGATGTTTGTAAGATGATATCCATCTATTCGATTGCGAAATGTAATTCTTAGTGCGAATCAAAATAGCTTAAATTTGGTAAATAACCAAAATCGGAACAGGTAGAAAATGTTTTTCCTCGTAATAAGAAAATTTAATAAGCGTGGATGAAAAAACGTATTTGACAAATAAAATTTCGATGCAGATACAAAAATGTATAAAAAAGAAAATTAGATAAAAAACAAGTAAAAAAGTTAAATGTAGTGATACCCTCCACCACTTCAAAAAGATTATTTCAAAAAACTTTATTTAAAAGAAAATTACTTTTGAAAAAAAAAAATTTTTTGTTGAAAAAAAAAAAATTACGCGACAAAAAAATTTACGCGACAAAAAAATTGGTAAAAAAATCCGCGATTTTTTTTTTTTTTTGTCAAAAAATTTGTTCGTACTTGTTTCAATACCATTTGGTGTTCAATTATATTCACATATGTCAACCAGCAGCCGAATTTAAACATTTTTTATTTTTAGGTTATGTTGAATGTACTAAAATTTTTAAGGTGTGCTTACATTTTTGTTCATAACTTTGAACGGCTGAGCCGATATCGCTTAAATGCAATACCAAACTTCTCGGGAGAACTTTCAATAAACATGTTAATTTTCAGTCATCTACATATAATATTTTCTCCGTGATCACCATTTCCACAGACAGACAGACGGACATCGCTAAAATGTCTTAAAATCGATCGGAGATCATGAATATATATCATCTTTCCATGAAACAGCACGAAAAAGGGTATTTTTTGACCTGGTGTCTTCAAATTTTTTTCATATTGTGTACGCTATGGACCCATTTAGACATTCCCATTTACAGTTAAATAGAATTTTAAAAACTCGCGATTTCATTCGCGATTAAATTTTTTTTGCAATTATAAAAAAATTAAAATGTGGTGCAGTTCGAAAAGCTATAATTTCTTAAGTAAATGTCGTCTTTTTATAATCAAAATTAAAATTAAAAGCTAAAGTGCATTTCTTTAAACGTAAAAGTTAAAAATAAAATTGTGTCATTAAAAAAATGTTTTTTAAATGCAAATGCATTTTTTGAGTGAATTTTCGTCAACTTGTACCCCTTTTGATTTCTTTTTTTTGTAAAAAATGTAGATTAATAAAATAATTTTTTTTTAAATTATTGTTTCTGTAAAGACAGTCGAGCTCAGGCTCTAATTATAATTATGTATTATAATTTTTTTGATTTGTTATATATGGTTTTGAATTGAGAAAAGTGTGAAAGAAAAATTTTTAATTTTTCTAAAAATTTAAGACATCCTGGTTTGTTTCTTACTAGTTTCATATTATCCAGTTGTAATAATCTTCAGAAAAACTTTTAATGTCAAATTAATTCAGTTAATAGTCAATAGCACTCTATATGTGAAAATTATTAACAGATCGCAGCCGACAAGGATTGAATCCATCATCTGTAATACTTTGCTATTAACTGTTTGTAACGTACAATCACTCTATACCGATACGCCAAGTAGGCTGTTAAGCAAGTATCAACTAAATCATGATTTTCAATTCGTGTTTGGTTGATGCTTTTGTTTTTTTCTAACAGAAGAGTTGTTATTGTAATTTGTGTAAATCAATTCTCTTTTTAGTAATCATTATTCTTCTTCCTCTCCTTCATCAATTCTGATCTAAGTATTCTGATTTTTAGTTTCGTTTGAATTTACAACACCGATCGGGTAAAACTAGTTTTTGCACACTAAAATCCGTGACACTGTCAGTTTTTTTTTTTTTTGTAATTAACTCAAAAATTACTTAAAAACGTATTAAAAATTTTTAATTTTTATTAAAAACCATCTTAACTTTTAATATTTTAACTACTCCCATATGATAAATTACTATTTTATTTCTTTTTGATCATATGTTTTTACTCCTTAGTAGCATTCCGAGGTAGTTACTACTTATTCATCTCCATACTCTCCACTATTAGAATTGTGTCTGAGACTTTCGAAGATTTTGTTCGGGACTTAGAACATTTTTATATGTCCAATTGTCTCCGACCACTTAAGGTTTAATCGTTCAATTGAGTGACGCTCATTTTCGTTAATTTCAGACAAAAGACCTTGTTCGTTCATCTAGTTCAATCGGTCATTTGTTATTTTCGTTAAACAGTTCGTAAACAAATGACTTTTATCATGTTAAGAACGAAAATACCTAAAAGAGCTTAATAAAATGAGCTAGGTCAATCGTTCAGTGCAGTGAATAGATCAATTGAACTAGCTCTTTCATAAACAACACAAGTCTTGGTCTATGTTTGAAAAGGTATGTTTGAAAAGTTCGTTTGTAATATTGCTCAATTTTCCACTCAGGATTGTTTGTTTATAAATGACTCCAAAGAACGTTCTTCACACTCAATTTACTGTTTTTCCTGTCACTATACATTAGAGTGTCCCTTATTTTGGAAATGTTGGAAATGTTGAGACGGTACCCGCTCATTTTTTTCCATTTGACTAAAAAATAACTCAGAAAAAATTTTACGCCCCTACGACCACGCCTTCCCTACGCTACGGGGCCTTAAAGAGCGGGGACTTAAAAATCATTTTTCCATACAAACCAAATTTTTTTTTTTATTTTTAATTTTTTTTTTATGAATTATAATATTACTTGGTTAGCTCATTCAAAATTTTTTTTTTTTCATTTTTACTTTTTTTTGTTATTAATTATAATATAACTTGGTTAGCTTATTCACGACAAGAAATTTGATTTTGGTGGGATAAGGCTTTCAGTTCTAAAAATATTTTCCAAAAAAAAAAAAAATTGGAGCCGTTGGGGTCCTACAGCAAAAAATTTTTAAAAAATATTTTTTTTTAGTTTTGACAAGCAACAGGCTTAGTTGTAATGTTGCTTTTAATGATATATATTCATAAAAAAATATTATTTCTATCTGTGACATCTTTATCGTGTATAGAAAAACATCAAAAATGCATTTTTTTACCCTTTTTTAAAACATGATAAAGATGTTACAGATACAAATAATATTTTTTTGTGAATGTATATCATTTAAAGCAACATAGCAACTAAAACCGTTGCTTGTCAAAACTAAAAAAAAAAATATTTTTTAAAAAAAATTTTACCTTAGGAGCCCTGCGGCTCTAAATTTTTTTTTGAAGCTAAAAGCCTTATCCCACAAAATTCAAATTTTTTGTCGTGAATAAGCTAACCAAGTAATATAATAATTAATAACAAAAAAATTTAAAATAAAAAAAAAAAAATTGCTTTGTATGGAAAAATGATTTTTAAGGCCCCGCTCTTTAAGGCCCCGTCGCGTAGGGAAGGCGTGGTCGTAGGGGCGTAAAATTTTTCTCAGTTATTTTTAAGTCAAAAGGAAAAAAATGGGCGGGTACCGTCTCAAAATTTCCAACATTGCCAAAATAAGGGACACTCTAATGTAGATTAATAAAATTTTTCTAGTTTCGTTTGAATTTACAACACCCATCGCACATTGGGTTCAAATGGTACCAAAGTGGCGATTAATTGAAATTTATAAATGAAGTTTTTGTTATAAGTTTTGGCATGGGGTAAAAGTAGACAAAATTCTGCAACGCTAGTTATCAAAATCTATAAACTAAGTTGTTTACTTTTTTTTCGTTGAGCTATCAAAGTTAGCAAATTATTGCAGACTTTGAAAAAAGTAAAAAAAATTAAATTTTTTACAATTCAAGCGATTATTAGTAGTATTAAATCTTTTAAAAGAAAATCTTTTATAATGGAACCTTAAACAACAGGTATTAAACTAAATTGCAAAATTTTTTTTGTTTATAAAAATTGGGTCTTAACATTTTTAATAATTTTTTTAAAAAGGACCCGAAATTGGGATATTTTCCCCATTTAATGGGCCACACATATTAAGTTAGTAATAGTTGGATTTAGTTTTCTGGATTTTAAAAAAGTATAGGATATCAGCTTTTATTTAAAATAAAAAAAAGTACAGACAATGCCCGGCCCTTTTTTTTATTCCCGTTTATGTGTAAAAAGTCTGGGTATCGTTTATTAAACAAGACCATTATATCTGTGTTTATACCTTTCAACTACGGTATGGGCTTATACTCACTTTGTCATTCCATATGTAACGCATCGAAATATGGGTTTGGGACCCCATAAAGTGTATATTATTGATCACTGATCGATTCTAAGACATTCTGTGACTAACAGTGTGTCCGTCCGTCCGTCTGTTGTTGAGCACACCATAAAGTACATAAAACAAGAGCTAGAATACTGAAGTTTGTCCCAAATATGTATAATGGTCATAGGCTGGTTAAGTTCTTGAACGAGCAAAATCGGACCAGGGCACAGTGCCACATTTGGCCAATCTAGCACGACAAAAATCAAAAAAACAAGTTCCCCGATTTTTATGATTTGTTCGTATATATTATAAAACTTTCCTAATAACACGGAAATACTCATATAAGAACTATAATTCTATTCGTTATTAAGATGTGGGTGCATAAAGTTGCATCTTGTAAAATCCTAAAAGTAGTGTTCATTATTTCGCATTAATTAAGTCGATTTTAAACTGTTGTAACTTTTTAACAAAAAAAGATATTTATACACTCTTTTTTGGTAATTTTAAAGAATATTTGAAGGCTTTAAGTCATATCTTTTCTTCTTTTTTTAAACAATTTTTTCTATTTTTTATTAAATTTTTAACATAATAAAAATTTTTGAAAAGAAAATTATATATTTATTTTTTTTGTTGGAATAGAACTTTTGTGTTTGGTCTCTATTGGTCGCCGGACTTTTTCAGACATATTGACCAATATCCATAGTACTTATTTCAACGGCTAACTTTTGCGACCGTCTGCGACGCCGACTACAGTGGGGCGATATGTAAACCTTGTTTTTACATATTTTTTAAACATATTTTTAAAAAGTGGGCGTGTCAGTTGTCTGACCGCCCCCTTTTTTTGGGATATTATTTCTACAGTCCTTCAGAGTATATATATACCAAGTTTAAAGAAATTACAACGAAAATTAAAAATTTTTTAAAAAGTGGGCGTGGCCGTTAACTGGCCTCCCATAATTTTCATAATGTTGTTTTTGAAGTCAAAACGAACATTTATACCAAATTTCCAGTCAATATAAAAAGAATTGGATTTTTGTCGTCCTAGATTGGCCAAATGTGGCACTGTGCAGGGGGGAAAAAGTTCCCCCTTGAAGAACTAAAACTACCCCAGAAAAATATTTTTTTTACAAGTTTTATTTCTATATTTGTTCAATTAATGAAACATTTTAATGCCATATGAAGTTCATCGACCTATATTTGAACCAAGGGGATCAGGAATGCGAATTTTTTCGGTCCGCCCCTTTTTGGGGGCATGTATAGAAAAAATAATTTAAATAATGATAAATTTTTATTAATTAGGTGCAAAAAATGACATCTATTTTTTTGGCAACGTTTATCGCGAGAGGAAGGTGTCCCCCATAGTCTCCCGGTAAACCCCCCCCCCCCTTCGCCAAAAAACGTCCCCTCCATTTGTTTTTTGTAGCTTTATTACATGTTCAAGGGTTTCGTGTTTTTTTCCAAAAACAAAAAAACGACTAAAAGATTAAAAAAACATTTTGTTAAATTTTTTTTTCTCAAATGCTGTATTATTATGTATTTTTGATAATTCGTTAATAAAAAACTACAATATTCCCATAAATCACTTTTTTCAGATAAATTTGTACATTTATGAGATTTTGTGAAAAACAAAAATTGGATTTTAAATAAAATTTAAAATAATATTAATACATATTGTGCGCTCTTTCTTTGATTACTTTGATAGCACATTATGTACACTTTAATTTTAATTTTTTTTTATTAATTTATCGCTTTTCATCCCAAAGTTACAGCAAAAATTGTGAACTATAACCCTTTTTTTCGAAAAACAAAAAAACGCCTAACAGGTTAAAAACAATTTTTTCCAATTTTTTTTTTTGCAAAATGTGTATTTTTACGTGTTTATATTAGTTCATTAATAAAAAAATATAATATTCTAAAACTACTGCTTATCTGAATTAATCGCCATTTTGGGTACCATCGAACCCACTGTGCATCGGGTAAAACTAGTTTTTGTACACTAAAATACGTGGCAATGTCAGTTTTTTTTTTGGAATTTACTCAAAAATTACTTAAAAACTTAAAAAAAATTTGCCAATTTTTAATTTTATTAAAAACTGTCTTAACTTTTAATATTTTAATTACTCCTATTTGGTAACTGACTATTTTATTTATTTTTGATCATATGTTTTCACATATGTTTTTACTCCTTATTAGTAATCCGAGATAGTAACTACTTATCCATATTCTCCACTTGGAATTGTGTCTGAGACTTCCGAAGATTTTGTTCAGGTTTTATAATATTTTGATATGTCCAATCATTTGAGTGACACTCAGTGACGTGAATAGATCAATTGAACTAGCTCTTTCATAAACGACACAAGTCTTGGTCACGGGTATGTTTGAAAAGTTCGTTTGTAAAATTGCTAAATTTTCTACTCAAGATGGTTTTTGTTTATAAAAGACTCCAAAGAACGTTCTTCACAATCAATTTACTGTTTTTCCTGTCACTATACATCTTTCACAGGAAAACAACTGTATTAGCCTTGTTACTGTTATTTAGTGTTATCTCTGAACACCATTCCAAGGTCAAAAATTTTTTATTACAATGTCATTGTAAACCAGAAAATTTGAGTTCATGGTGTTGGGACGACGTCAAAACAAAAAGTCAGGCGATTGATTTTTGGTGTTATTATTTCAATGTTAAAGAAACATTATTAAGTTTGCACGATTTTCAATACACCCATTACATCTTGGGACAAGTATAAATAATCAAGTAACTTTACTTATTATATGTAGTCGCTTAAATTAATTTATATAATTTTAGATTAAAACAGTTTTTGTTAGCAGTTTTCTAAGTGTTTTTGCACGATTTTTCGTTGCACATTGAGGGACAAGTGTAAATATATTTGTCCTATTTTTTGCTTAACTATAAATGCATGTTTATACAATTGGGAATTTGTGTACACTGATATTGAAAGTAGGTTATACGGTCGAATAAGATTATAATAAACTCTAAGGATTTTTAAATTAAATTATTTTTAATCTGTATTGTATTTACGTATATGGTGGAGGTTAAATTTTTAATGAGAAAATAAAAAAATTTGCAATTTTCAAAAAGATTGCATTGCAAAACCGAATACAAAAATAAGTAAAAATGCTAAATTCGTTTGGGCCGACTCTTTCGAAGGTCTCCACAGTAAAAATAAATGGAAATTAAATCGGAAGAAATTTTTATTACAAGTAGCAAGGGTCTTCAATGACTCATTAAATGTGATGTATCGCTTCAACTCTTAGTACATAGTGAAAGTATGCCCAAAAACCGTATGTTTAAAATTTCAAGCAAAAAAGTTAATATTTGCAAAAGTTTTCTTAACAAAAAATGGTTATTAAACAAAATTTGCATATTTATGGCTAACAAAAGAAAAAAATATAACATAATTTTAGGGATTTTAACAGAAGAATGTACTTTAAAACAAGTTTTTGTTAAGAAAACTTTTGCAAAAATAAACTTTATACTGATTTTAAAATTAAAATTTTATATGATTCTTCGCGATTTAGAAAAAAGTTAGACTTTTTTTTTCCATAAATTAAAAACTCATATTAGTCTTTTTACATAAATTAGATCAGGTCTTGAAATTATTTATGGAGTAGGAAAAAGGGCAAAATTGAAAAATTATGATAAAAATCGCGATTTTTACCACTAAAACGCAAACAGTTTTATTTAATTTCATACTTAGTATATTGCTATGGGTTTAATCCACATTTCCCAAATCAAACAAATTTAAATTTGTAAATGCAGATTTTTTGTAAAAATAAAAAACCGCCAACAAATGGGCAAAACTTTGATGAAGATTTGCAAGAAAACTGTTCCAAATGATTTAAAAACGGACTTCACCATTGAAGTCACCATGCCTTAATTATGTAAAAATGATAGCCAGACCTCATGTCACAAAAAAGTTTTGATTTTTTGTAACGCAGTGTTATTTTTAGATTTGAAAAAGAATTATTGAAAATCCAAAATATAATGAAAAAAAAAAAATATATATTTAATATGATATTTAAAATGGCATGATTCTGGCAAAATTTGGATATGTAATTTACAAATACAAAAGATAGTCGAATTTTGAAACGATAACTTTTATTATAAGTTTATTAAAGTCATTTAAACCAAATTTAAAGGAGTCGTTCAATTAGGGGCTAGGTTTTAACATTTTTTTTTTTTTAATTTCTTAATTAATGCAATACATAACATTTTCATATTACCTTTTTTCCAGATTGAACCAATTTTTTCCGGTTTCAACAGTCATCCTTGGTCAATTTCATCCAAATCAATCGATAATTGCAACCTGCATCGTTCCCGAAACTTTTACAAATTGACTCAAAAACTGATTATGATTCGATGGGTATTCTTGAAGGTGTTTCTAAGTCCAGTATTTCGTGAAGATGTAAACATCAGCACAAACTTATTAAACCCTGTCCCATAGGACTGTGTAAGGTAATTTGCTAAAGTTAAGAAAAATCAAATAAAATTATTATTTTAATATGCGACCGTTAATAAACTATTTTAAATATTTTTCAGATCTTCATATCTGTATGTTAATTAAATTTGTAACAAATCCTACACGATAGAACATAACTGAGATCCCGTGATCAGGTATTTTATTATTTACATTTTTAATAACAATATAATTTTAACAATTTCAACATAACCGCCAGCAGCCAAATAGTTTATAATGGGATGCTGATGTTTTTAGACTCTGAGGTCTGTTGTGATACCCAGGGCCGAAATTGGTTTCCCTACTAGTCCCTGCCGTTTAAAGTTGAGCTTCTTATGAAACACAAAAGATATTGAATTTTGACAAGCGACATATCATAAAGATCGTGCAGCTCCTTAGATCCCAGTGAGTAAAGTTTCTGACCAGAAAGTACTGAACAATGGCCGATAAAGTTCGATAGTTTCCAACTCTCCCTCATCCATTCAACTCCGGCACAAGTCAGTTGACGGCAAATTTAACTGCTCTGCGTGCTTTGCTATAATACAGTGTCCGGTAATTAAAGCAACCTCTATCGAAATCTCTCCTCTTGGAAGCGATATCAGCTCACTTGTACGCTTCTGACTACGGGAAGACCAAATCTGTTGTGTAGTCTAACATGTCCATCCTTGTGCCCATCTCTGATTAGTGCTTATTGCGGAACAAAGCCTTATATTTTGTTTTATGTCAAGCTCCTTGGTAATTTAAATTTTAGACTAGCCGCAGTTAAGAGCAGATTTTGTTTCAGAAACATTTCACCGTCTGACAGCCAATACTAAACATGAACCAGATGATATATATCTGAAAGTAGAGATCTAATAAAGTAAAACTGCATTTACAGTTTTTCATTTCGTGATCCAGTTTCCTTTTAAAATGATTTCAAAATTTTAATGGAAAATATTTTTGAAATATTTGTACTTGCTCTAGGATGACACTGGTGATGTCAAATTAAAGTGGAGGATCTCCCCTAATTTTTCCATTTATTATTTTGCCATATAAGGATAAAAGGATGTTAACTTTATCAAAATATTTTGTTGAAAATTTTAAATGATATTGAAGGATACATTTTTAAAAGGACGTAACTTTCCTAATTATTCATTATATGTAAAAATAATTAAATGGGAAAATTAGGGGAGATCCTCCTCTTTCGTTTGCTATCACTAATGGCATCCTAGGTTAAGTACAAACTTTGAAAAAAATATTTTATAAAATATAGTCCTCTGAAACTTTAAAGTCCTTTTATTAGAAATCGGGATCACTAAAAGAAAAACAGTTTTACTACATTTAGTCTCTAGTTCCAAACGTATATTATCCAGTTCGTGTTCAACTTTTTTTTAATTTTTGTCGGACGATGTTATTTCAGGTACTTGACCGCGGCTTGACTGTCAGAACAGACGTTGACTGAGGTTGTAGACAAGACATTGCAACTTACCTAGTCTGTTACAAAATTATTTGCCATCATATCTGTCTGGTAACCACTACAATGATCTGGCAATTTGACAAAAAGATGAAAGTAAAGCTATTTTTCGCCAAGTTGCATGCTCTTGCTATCTTTGGCAACAATCGATTTTAGCCCAAGTTGGTGAGGGACACCTCTACCCCCGCTTTATATGTTTTCAAATTATTTTTTTATGATATTTACGCTTAAATAATAAATTTTTATCGTTATTTTTAATTAATTTCTTTTACCAAGCCCCCAAAGGGGGCGTCCTGAAAAAAATCTAATTTTCTAACCCCCTTGGTCCAAGCGCAGGTCTATGAACATAATATGGCATACAAAAGTTACATTTGTTGAGCAAACATTAAAAAAAAACTACTAAAAATATCGTATTTTTCAGGGATCGTTTTAGTTCTTCAAGGGGGAACTTTTTTCCCCCTGGTGCCATTTTGCCCATCTTCGAACTATACCTTACCAGTAACATAAGAAATATTCTTGCCCAATTTCAGGGGTCTAGCTCTTTTGGTTTGGACTGCATCGTTATTTCTACAGACGGATGGACGGACTCTAGAATGTCTTAGATTCTATCATGGATCAATATTATATATACTTTGTGGGGTCCCCGACCGATATTTCGATGTGTTACACACGGAATGACAAAGTGAGTTACCCCCATACTGTGGTTGGAGGTTATAAAAAAACTCTCCGCATTCTTTACTGCATGGGCTTCGAACCGAATGTCATTAACTGTGACATTAGCTTTGTCCTCCGTGTTGTCACAGAGATCGCATTCATTACAAAATTCGGTTTTGAAAATTCCAGATGCATCTGCCATCAGCATAGAATCCACAATCATTGCTCTATGGGTACTTACGTGACTATAAACCTCTTCTGGATTTTCCTTCCGAGCCGTCACTAACTTATAGGTTCTGCCTAAAACCGGAAGTGATTCCTCGTTTACTAAGATCACTGCTTGACATCGGGCGCCCTCCATCTCACCCAATCTGACAAATTGCAAATTCTGATCTGGAAGGTCAGGACTTCAGACCCTGGTCATCCTCAGACTGACTTCAGTGTCATTTGTAGCCATCGGAATCCAAGCATGAGATCCGGGCTGCGACGAGATAACATGTTTGTTGACTACCTCCAGTTTGGCTCCAGGCCATATCTTACCCACTTGGCAAATGACAGCCTTAAATATGGCTGCTGATCTTTCGTTCCAAAAAGTAACGAGATTTACACGGCTTTGATTACAACCTCCGTTGAAAGTAGTAAGGAAAAATTCAGGCATAATCTCACAAAGCCTAAAGCAGATTGCATTTAATTTAGTTTCCACTAAACTATACTTGGCCCATGGGATTCTACAATCCATATTTCCCTTGTTAATGACTGCTATAACGAGACTGGTAAAATTCGACCTACTACGACATCCATTCACACAAATCGAAGTTACCAGGAAACGCCTTAAATTAAGTTATTAATAAAATAAACAATACCTTGAGCTTTTAATAATCTCCTTAGTCTTCAGTGTTGGTTTTTTTTTTATATATTAAAATTATGTCTGTTTAAATAACAAACTACGGTTAAATACATACAAACATAACAATAATAACAGCAACGCCAGCAATAATGTTGATGATATTAAAAACAAAAACAATAACAGTGTTTTTTCAACATCAGCATTGCCATTATTATCATCATCGCAGCCATTAACAACATAATCATCAGCAGTGAAATGTCAATAAAACAATTTATTAAGCCAACATAACATGAACAAGACGAAAAAAAAACACACTCTGAAAACAGTGATGAAAAAATAAAAGAATTAATAAACAAGTACAAAAATATCTGAATCAAATACGATAAGACTATTTGCGACAAACAAAATGTTTAAATAACACTAGTTTACAAATTAAAAAAAATTGCCATAAACGAAATCTTATGCTTAATCGCAAAATTCACTACAAAGTTTTAAAAGTAGAACAGTTTTAGGGACATTGCCAACTTTTCATCTTTATAAAAAAGTGGGTTTACTTAAGAGCAAACCCATGGGAAAATTAACTGACGGATCACCGATTTTTGGTAATTTTTGGTTATTTGAAAGAGTTTCGTAAATGATTATAAACCATATATATATTTTTTAACCAATGCTTTGGAAGATATGGGCGTTTAAAAAAACGCTTCTTTGACAATATTTACTTTTTGACAGTTTTTTAACATTTTTGTGCTCGAAAACCTTAAGTGGTACGAAAAATGTCTGCGAAGTTTGTACTCTTGCCCAAACCATTGAATCATGATAATGTTTTGCTGTATTAATAGGTATGTCATTCCATGCAATTAAAATATCATTTCACTTACCTGACTTACAATTTCACAAAATAATCTAGTTTTAGTGTCTTGAATTATATTTTGAATTATATAATTGAATAGTTCATGCGAATAAGGACGAATAGACCACTTTTTCGCAAACAAGTTTTTTTGCATAAATGCATTTTATTAGCAGAGCCCTACAATCCGATGCAGAAATTTTGGGGAAATTTTGACTTTTAAGGCTAAAAAAATGACTTTGAAAGTGCAATAATTCGTATATTTTTATATTTTTGTTTAAATTGGGAGTGAACTAACGCACAATTTTGATTAAATACAACACAAAAACATACAAAAATTTTACTTTCGGTAACAATGTGTTAAAAGAACATTACGAGGAACAAACCACACTTATTATATTGGCAAAAAATTTTACCGTTCTTGAGTTACAAGACTTTAAAGTGTGGAAAGCAAAAAGGGCGAATATCCATCCTTAGCAAAATATTATATAAAAATCGTGTTGGCATTAAAAATCGTTAGTAATTTTCTACACTTTTTAAATCGTCAACTTCTGTTAACTTACACTACGTTGTAAGCACTTTTTACACCGAAAATTCGAACAAAAGTCCGAAAATATGTCGTAGATGCTATTTCCGTCCAATTTATTATTAAGTCACTCTTGTCATTTTTCTACTGTCGTATTGGTAAGATCGTACTCCAAATCCTTGTCCAATAAAATATCCAAAATCCTAATTTCTTTCGTTTTATTTCTATTTATTTCATTTCATTTGGTTGGGTATTTTATTACATGAGTAATAAAATCAATTAATATTACTCGTGCTCAGAGCATCATCCGATTTTTCTCCAGCTCCTCATTCCAACAAAAACATTGGTCCTTCGAACCGGATTGTTAGTGTAATTGGATACACTCTGAGATTTCCAGTTGGAGTACTCACCAGTCTACGTACATTTTAATATAATTGCACATGATAACAACAACATACAAATCAGGTTTGTTTTTTGCTAATAATTCCATATATTGTGTTTGATAGTGCGATTAGTTTGGTTCTTTCGTTTTTCATGGTCATTCCTTTTTTTGTTTAATTGTTACACCGCGTGAAACCAACGAAAATTTATAGTGCAAAATTCTACACAAAATTCTAAAACATTAAATTCAAAAAAAAAATCTTGAAAAATTAAATTCTTAAAATTAATTATGTATATTTCAAATCTGAAAAAAATGCATAAAAAATAAAGGAAAAATCCAAGATTAAATCCATAGCAAAATTTTATTTAAACAAAAAAAAAACAATAACTATTTTCATGCTAAGATTAAACAAGGAAAAATTTGTGTTTGTCATCAATAGATTGGGGTAAGAGTTAAATGGTTTTAAAAGTTTTCGGGAGTTATTGTTTTAATTTTAAAACATAATTAATTCAAATAGTTTTCATACGCTGGCATATATTTGCAGTCCCAACAATAAAATCATACATGTTTGATAAGCTAAATGATTTTTTCCAGATTCGTATGTATGTACATATGTCATGTTAAATGAAAGCAAATTTATTTTTACAGATCTAGTAAACATACTTACAAACATTTTATTCGTCCCTTTACACTTATTCTAAAGCTCTTAACAATCCATTGTTAATTGCTCTTAATTACTTGAACTCCCTCTTAAATGTTCATACTTACCATCCCTTTCCAATTTGTAAGCTCTCTTTAATTGATATATTTTATTTACTTACCTTCTTTCTATTTTGAAAAAAAAAAAAAAACTCTTACTTACCGTATCCACATAAAGCTCTGCTTAAAAATAACACATCTACACAAACATAATAAGCGCTCCTGTTTATGTTTTTGCATTCGTTTATACATATATTTTGCCAATTTAAATAATGATGAAAATTATAGTACTTAAGTACTTTTGTTATGTACATTTTAACTTTCCGAATTACCATAGTACCCCCGTACATATTTAGTACGTTTCCTATTTCAAACCTTTTATACATTTGTTCAACAAAATTTGAAAAAATTTCCGCACTTTCTTACCAAAAAATGCATTATTCAATCTTTTATACATATTGTTCCTAAAACATAACAGTGTTTGGTTTTTATCAATTTAAAAAATTATATACTGAACAATTAAGTTTTAGTACCGTCGATTTCCAAAAAGTATCACTACAAAATTCCAACATATCATCCCTGATCTCCCACTAAAAACCAGTGATGATAATATCAGAACTTTAGTACATTTTCTGGTACTTTAACTTTCACTTCAGATTTAGTACCATTTAGATACTAATCATTTGTTCAGTGTTCTTTAACAATATCAAAATGAAATCTTATAAAATATAAAAATATTTTGCAACAACAGTAGTTCTAAGGTTTTTTAATGTCTTAGAATCTACGGTTACTGTTCATAGAACACAACAACTTGAACCACATTTCAAACTACTTTAGTTTTGATAGCGAAAATTTAAATTAAAGTCTCCTTTTCTCCTGCGATCATAGTCAATGGGAGCAAGCTTTGGCAACTGTTGTATTGTACATTTACATAATTTTTTACATTCATAACATCATTTTACAACATTTATATCGAAAATTTATAATTCGTACATGCTGCAAAAAGTACCAGTTTGGAATTCCGACTCCCCATCCCTGATCTCATACTGGAAACTAGGGATGACAATGTCCGTACTTTAGTACTTTTTTTATAGGTACTTATTTTTAAGACAGATTTGTTTGACAAATCATCAGTAACATAATATAAAATACTACACATTCATACTACAGATTCAAAAAAATAAAATAAAAATTTTATTAATTCAATTTTTTTTGACAAATAATGGTTTCTTCCCAATCAAAGAACATGAATTGAACGAACAAACGCTTCGTTTTTTCTCGCATACTTAAGGTGAAGAAATCTTAAATTTTACTTAACCAATAAATGTATCAAATGTGTATTTGATATTCTCTCCACATAACGAAGAAAATAAGTTAAATTATCGAATTTACAACTTTTATTTCAAATACTCTCTTTTAGTACTTTTATGTTGGAGAAAGTACTGTTTGTATAGAAAGTACCATTTCGCAAATCCGATTTTTCATCCCTGACACAGACTTACTTAGTGTTGGAAACAGTGACACAACAGTACTATTTTTTGGTACAATTGTAATTTTCCACAACCAACAACTATTTTGGTTTCTTTTCATATCTTTGTTGGTTCTACTTTGAAAAAATTTATGTATTTATTAAATGATTCAAAGATTAAAATAATTTACTGGTTACATACGATTTCTAATTGAGGTGGTCATGTCAATCTCGGTGTGTAATGTTCCTTAACCTATTCGCAGTGTTGTCCATGTTTAGCAATTACAATTTGTTAAATATTTCAAAATAATTAAAAGAAGGTAAATTGTAAATTGTCAATTCTCTTTTTTATTTATTTTTGTTGGTCCACACCAATTTTTGTCGTATTCGGGTATTTTTTCTACCTATCGTTCATATAATTTTGAGAGATAATAAAGCGGACAAAAATCAAGACAAAATTGACACTTTTCTTTTTGATGAACATTTTTTTCCTTTCCGTAAAAGTAAATAAGTATTTTTACCCATTTTCATTATTTTTTATATCAGTCAATTTGGTACCGCACAAATTTTGTACATACCATCACTGATATTCCAGTGATTTCAACCGGTGCTGCCAGATTTAACAATTTGGGAATCCCCAAAAAGTAATTTGTAAAATCCCCAAAATTCCCAAATTTGTTATACTTTTGGAAGAATAAAAGTATCTATCGTATACTGAAATAGAAAAGGGCATAGTCATAAATTGTATAGCTTGCTGAAAAATAAAAGGGCAAAGTGAAAAACCAAAATTTATCAAAAAAATCAGTTCTGCGATAAACATAAGTATTTTTTCTACATTTTGTTCAAGATTTTTTATAAAGTCAGATATCTTTCCGTGCCTAAATTCAATATTCAAAATATAAGACAATTTTAGAGTTTCATGCAATGAAATTACATTCAAATCTTTTGAAATTTAAAATTTTACAATTAAAAACTTATTTTTTAATTTGTTTTTTCATATTTCCGGCTATACTTTCCCAAATAGATTTTACATTTTTGCGGGGTGGAGAATCTTCCTAGGAAGAACTCACCATCTTTATCAGTAAAAGTTTTCCTAAACATTATCGTTTGTATAAGTTGACAATCTTTATATCCAACATTTTCCATAGGGGAAAATGTTCAACTCTTTAGACATAGATATCTCTATTGATAAATTTTCCCAAACCTTTTTTTCGTTTCTATAGGTTGACAATCCATACATCCAACATTTTCGGTCCATTGAAAAATGTTTATTTTGTCATATCTTTCTTGAAGATTTTGGAAAATTTCCAGGTTTTTGAACAAACTTCTAGTTTCTGGATTCAAAATTCTTTTTCCAGTATTTTTGAACAAACTTCTAGTTTCTGGATTCAAAATTCTTTTTTCCAAAATAACTGTTTGACATCTAAATTTTCAAGCAAATTTCTGGTTCTTTTTTCGTGTTGCTTAAAATTTCCTGGTTTTCGCAGTATTTTTTCCAATTTGGGATAGAATACTTTTCTTGTCAAACAGTATAGTTCGTTTTTTTTGGTTTTCAATTTTAATTTTCAACCAAAATTATTTTTCATTCAAGAAGATTTCCTGTGTTTTGTCGACCTTTTAGTTATTGTTCCATATATAGTTCATTTTTGGTTCAACTTTCATTTTCAACCACAAATATTTTTTATCAAGAAGATTTCGTGTGCTTTGTCGACTCTTAAGTTAGTTTTTCCATACATAGATAGTTCATTTTTGGTTTTCAATTTTAATTTTCAACCAAAAATATTCCAAATTTCGAACTTTTAAACGATATTGTTTTCTTTTCCATTTCTTTCCATCTCGCTCCTGATTCTCCAATTGTGACATAAAATTTAATCCTGATCAAAATTAATTTTTTACTTTTCGAGTTGAAAAATACTTTTTCTTGATCATATTCATTTTTTTTAAATTGGTTTTGAAATGTACTTTGATAAATTCACTAGCATAGAGGATGATTTCGTCGAATCCCACGATGATTTCATTGATAATCTCGATCCAATGGATTATTTCGGTGCAATCGATGCACCTCGACTAGAGTCGATCTCGAAATCCAGATTATCTGGTCCAATTTGTCCATTATGTCGTGGATCTCATATGGTTCGTCAATGTCCACGGTTAATAAACATGAATTATGATCAGAGAATATCCGAAATTAAAAAGCATTGTTTATGTCTCAATTGTTTCTCCAAAATCCATGGCGTTAGAAACTGCACAAGTAAAAATAGTTGTTCTACTTGTGGCAAACGCCATAATATTCTACTCCATAAAGATAGTCCTAGTTCTATTCCTATAAAGCAGTCTAGTAGTGACATCAATTCTAAATTGTATTCGAACTCAGCTTCATTCGATCATGAATCCAATTCTCTGCAAGTACAGTCCACTGAAAATGAGCCTGCCGAGAAAATTCACTCTCGTTTTACATCCAGTTCCAGCGGTGTACTACTAGGTACAGCTTTTGCTAATACGTTTCAGTTAGATCGTATTAAATCGTTCACTTTTTCCGAGCTGCTATTTAATTCATTCCAACTTTCGTTCAAGAGCACAATAGCTCAAGTTTTCCAGTTAAATAGCTGTATTCCTGCCAAGGAAAAACAAATGTGTTCATATGTGCATACTTTCGAGTTCCATGATGACGTTAAGACATCTGCAACTGTACAAGTTTTATCTCGTTTGGCTGGTAATCCTCCACCAAATTCCGTCGGCTTTTCTTCTTTTTCTGAAATTCCAACAGCTTGTGCTCAATATAACAAGAGTTGTGATATAGTTTCTTCTGAATCAACACTCCCTTGTTCCACAGTGGCTTCATTTGGCTGTAAAATTTTGTCGACCCAAGACATTTCACGTTGTTGGGGGGTGGAGAATCTTCCTATGAAGAACACACCCACACAATCCGAAAAATTGAGCCAAAATTTGTTCGTGAATACCACAGTGAGAGATAAAAATGATTTTATTAATTCGACTCGAGTAGCAAAGGAACACATTTATCAATTGAGAATCGGTCAGCCTAAAATGAGTTCGTTGACACAGATTTTTACAATCGAGCATATTCTGTTGTTTATTTCTAATGATTTTGAAGAAGAACGCGACAAATGCACATATTATTCCAAGCCTCCGGACTTTTCCAAAACTTCTGGTTGTTCCATAGCTCCATGGCATTATTTGTTTCCACATGCTGGTACTCAACCTAAAACAGCAAATACACAATTATTTGTAGTATTTTGTGCTTCGTCTTCCTACTTAAGTGGTCTTGGTCACCATGGTAATTTGTCCATTTTATGCCAAGAAAGTGGTTTCAATAAAGATATTCAGAAGACATATCGGCTAATTTTGTTAAATCCAAATGTCTTATCGAATATATCCTTACAAAAAGCCAATTTTCAAACGGACCCGCGATATAAAATTCTTTATTGTGAGCTAAGAACAGAAACATTTACTGTACAGCATGGACCACACTTTGTTAAAGAATCCTACTTTGCAAAAAAAATCGTTTCAAATTTCATATTCGCAATAGAAATAAATTGTACGAATATACCTACTAGCTCTCCGAACTATGTAAATTTCTCCTGTGATAAGAAATCATTTATTTGCAAAGAAGTATTTTCCGATATTTTGCCTCACCGTTTACTATATTCCGATATTCATAATTTTGGTGAGGATAATAACAAAGCGTTAATGTTTCTAATCCGTTCTAGTGCTCCTCCGGTTTCCTCCAATAACAGTTTAAAACTTATTCCGAAATCCGGTCAGATCTTCAAAAGAGAAAATTTCGCTCAGCATGGCAAGCCATTCGATCCTATAAATATACAGAAGTTTTATATAGAGCTTAATGATTGGGATGAGATCCTTACTCCCGATACATTTTTCCAAAAGAAATATTTCCAAGCTCGATTAAATTCCTTTGTTGATCAAAATATTTTTCCAAAATCCAGGCACCTTGGCAGGGTTAAAAATATTTTCCTGAACTCCAAAAATCTTCACTCCACGAAGAAAAAATACATGGCCAATAGCAAAATTGGTCGTTTAAAATTCCGAATGATAAGACGATTTCGATCTCCTCAACTTGATGCGCAGTTCGAATCGATCCTCGTTCAATTCATCAGAAATGCCAATTATCCTACGAATAACTATAAACATCCATATTATAGGGATTCTAAAGGAAAGTATCTTTTGACATACAGTCCTCGTTTTACTCCGCCACGACTTCCCACATCCGGTCGTGTTCGTTAGAAATAGACTATTTTAATCAGAATCTTTCGTTATTTTTAGTAAAAATATTTACATTTTCTTCGAGTTCTTGCTCAAAGTTAATAAAACCACTTTTAGAAGTTGGTGTATTTGAGCTTTTATTTAATCCTAAGCTATATTTTCCAAATCCGCACTATATTTGTCAAGCCAATTTAAGGCTTATTTTTCCATACAGCACAAACTAATGCATTCACTATCAAACACATATATTTAAGCAAAATACAAACAAATAATATTAATTATACCTACTTATAAGTTTTTAATGAATTTAACTTTAACTCAATAATGAAATGTTAGAAAATTTTATTGAAATTTATTATTGTACATTATTATTTTTTTACTTATTTTATATACTTTTTTTTGATTAATTAAGGACAAAGAGTATCTACGACATTTTCCGTTATCGTTTTCCTTCATTATTTGCATATACCGCAAGGCGGGCGGTAATGTTAATGCCAAAATCGTGTTGGCATTAAAAATCGTTAGTAATTTTCTACACTTTTTAAATCGTCAACTTCTGTTAACTTACACTACGTTGTAAGCACTTTTTACACCGAAAATTCGAACAGTAATGTCAAAAGTCCGAAAATATGTCGTAGATGCTATTTCCGTCCAATTTATTATTAAGTCACTCTTGACATTTTTCTACTGTCGTATTGGTAAGATCGTACTCCAAATCCTTGTCCAATAAAATATCCAAAATCCTAATTTCTTTCGTTTTATTTCTATTTATTTCATTTCATTTGGTTGGGTATTTTATTACATGAGTAATAAAATCAATTAATATTACTCGTGCTCAGAGCATCATCCGATTTTTCTACAGCTCCTCATTCCAACAAAAACAGACTATGAATGAAAATAATGTAGACATAATTCCAATAAAAATCGGACAAAATTCCCCGATTTATGGGGATAATTAAAACGTAACAAATGGCCACACTGCCCAATACAGGGATTATGTCCACTATACTAGTTGGTCATAATTCCAAAAATTTTATTTTTTTTGTCTTGAAAGTTTTTCTGTGTAGACGGCCTTTGGGCGGGCTTAGGGATTACAAACTGCATAATATTTTTAGATATATAAGGTTACATACGAGTGGTAAACAAATCCGCAATGTCAATTGTATGATAAGTTTCGGTGTTTAATTATGATTTTAATTATCTTCAATATTGCACACTTTTAATGGCCAATATTGGTCAAATTTTTAAGAATTTAAAATTTTATTTTTATTTTTTTTTTTTTGAGGATGTTTATTCTGGCTCGAGGTCATTATTTTCTTTACTAATTAAAACCATGATATTCTCATAGCATAATTTTCAAGAAAATTATTTTTTTGTTTTAAATTTATTTGTGTCATTTTTGCCAGACTTAATCGACACGTGTTTCGGAATTTGTCAGATTCCATTGTCAAGAATATTTAGCAAAAATAGAAACGATTTACTACAAAGTAGCAAACGAGTCTAGTGACATGAATCGTTTGTGCACAAATTAAAATATTAATACATTCGCCTCTATCCACAATGGGAATTAGAAGAACGAAGAAATTGTACTACACTAGTTAGGAATAGTGATGAATAACCCTAATATGGTATTATTACACGCAGAACAAAAAATAACATATAGTTGTAGTCCAATAAACTATCATATGTAAAATTGTTTTAAATACTTTTGTTAGTTATTGACAATCGTTGCATTACTAGTATAGTACAATTTCTTAGTCTTTCTAATTCCCATTGTGAAAAGAGGCGAATATGTATTAATATTTTAGTTTGTGCACAAACGATTTGTCATTAGGCTCGTTTGCTGCTTTGTAGTAAATCGTTTCTATTTTTGCTAAATAATCTTGACAATGGAATCTGACAAATTCCGAAACACGTGTCGATTAAGTCTTGCAAAAATGACCAACATAAATAAATTTAAAACAAAAAAATAATTTTCTTGAAAATTATGCTATGAGAATATCATGATTTTAATTAGTAAAGAAAATAATGACCTCGAGCCAGAATTAACATCCTCAAAATATATAATTTTAACGGTCAAATAAAACCCAGCAAAATTTTCTGTTCCAAATAATCGGTTCCAGAACGCATCAAACTACACAGCAACCTGTTCAACTTAACATTCCAGAATCAATGATTTTTGTTTGAAATTGTCCCGAAAGCAATCGTTTTTTAGAGCAAGTAGTTTTTTTGAAAAATACTTTTACATAGAAAATTTTGTTGTGATTACCGAAGAAAATATTCAAGAATCTATTGAACCAGGAATTTGTTCCAAAAAATTTTCCTGGGAACAATTTTTAATTTTTAATAAAAATTAATCAGAGTTTGAACATAATGGTTGGTACGCCATAGTGATGAATAACCCTAATATGGTATTATTACACTCACAACAACAAATAACATATTGCTGTAGTCCAATGGACTATCATATCGTCTCCTAAAATGCAAAAGGCCCTAACTAACATTTTATTAATTTTACAGGAGAAGCAAAAACCAGTAGACGGTAAAATTTTTAATTTGTTAATAACTTTGTTGGTTTTGATTAAATTGCACTAAAATTTCGTGTGGACATACACTTTGTGAATATGTATCAAAATTTATCACAAAATGATTAAAAAACTGTATTTCTAGTTGCGTTCATTGGCGATTTCACAATTCATATGTTTTTAATTTTTGGCTATAAAATCGCTAATATTTATTATGCGACCCTAATTTTTTGTAGGGACGTGTATGTTAATAAAATACACGAAAATCTATCAAAATACCGATTTTAAATTTTTTGTTAGTTAGGGCGTTTTGCATTTTAGTTGACGATATGTAAAATTGTTTTAAATACTTTTTTTGGTTATTGAAAATCATTGCATTACTAGTATAGTAAAATTTCTTCGTCTTTCTAATTCCCATTGTGAATAGAGGCGAATATGTATTAATATTTTAGTTTGTGCACAAACGATTCATGTCACTAGACTCGTTTGCTACTTTGTAGTAAATCGTTTCTGTTTTTTCTAAATAATCTTGACAATGGAATCTGACAAATTCCGAAACACGTGTCGATTAAGTCTTGCAAAAATGACCAACACAAATAAATTTAAAACAAAAAAATTATTTTCTTGAAAATTATACGATAAAAATATCATGGTTTATTAGTAAAGAAAATAATGACCTCGAGCCAGAATAAACATCCTCAAAATATAATATTTTAAAGGTCGAATAAAACAATTTTTATTTTTTAATAAAAATTAATCAGAATTATATATATTTATAAATATGTCCTTTATTTAATTAAATATTAATAGAAATAGAAATACATATCGATTTTTAATTAATACTTAAATAAAAGTTCAAAGTGAACATAGGGCGTCAAAATTTGAATTAATTGACGTTTCTGTAATCATTTTGATTTAGGAATGAGGGCTGATTAGACCACTGCATCCCGATCCTAGTGTTGGGGCTGCCAAATACCTCTAGGCAGGTTTGGCCTTCTCACTCTAGCTGCCACCAGACGGTTGTCTGAATGGCATTACCAGGGAATACTTGGCCTAAGACCGGAAGTAGTGAGCTGCTTGGAAAATTCATACAGAGGAATTGCTTCTTGCTATTCCCAAGTGTATAGCAGACAGAGAGCGTTCCGCACCGAAGTGCACCTATGCGAAAGTCCCCATTCAACAATCAGAATTATATTTCTTATAAACATTCACAAACTATATAAATTTTTTCAAAATTTTAAACAAAATTAAAAAAAATTAAATTTACAATTTTTTCAATTCTTTTTTGTTTTGACATTTTATTTTTTTATAATTATTCGTGAAAATAAGTCCCAATTCACAACAGGCAATTTTAATTGAGGCAATTTTTGTGTTTCCCTTTTGAACTTGCCGTGTATGTTCACACACTGGCAATTATGTTCCGCAATTCCAAAAAGAAATGTGAAAATACTCTACAGATTGAGAGTTGCGAATGAAAAAACAGAACGAATTGCCAGTACGATCAAGTTTTTTCCCCTTTCCATTCCTCTCACCTCTCTCTCCTATAGACTACGAATTGCGGCAATTAAGATTGCCCAGTATAAATTGGGACTAAATAAATATTTTGAAGAAATTTTATAAAAAAATTGATTCATTTTTTATTTTTGACATTTTTCCATTTTCTATATTTCTCAGTGCTGCACAGTGGTAAAATATAAAATATATGTGTAGAATTTTAAAATTTATAAGGTTTCGATCGTACTTGTGTTGAAACCTTACGTATTTATTTTCAAATGAGGTTTGGCATATCACTTATTTGGTAGAAATCGTTGTTAAGGTAGTTGCAGTTTAAGGTCAGACGTAAATTCACTGGCATGCCTTTAGGTAGGAATTAAAAAGAGGAGTAAAAATGCTAATGAAAGGTAGGAAGTAAAACAAAAAAACAAATATAAACAAATTTTTTATAATAACAACAAACAAAAAAAAAGAAATAAAACAACAAATAAAAACATTAAAAGTTCCATTAAAATTACCTGAAAAAAGCTTATAATCAAAATGAAAGAAATAAAAAAAAAAAAAAAAACAAATACAACCGCAGTGGAATTGAGAAAAACTGAAATAAATCCCCTATAATAAAAACAACTGAAAAAATAAAATCCTTCAAACAAAGATCTGGGTACTAAAAACAGAAACTTTTCACATAAAAACAGTAATAACGTTTAACAACATACACCGTAGATCTACAAGTGCTTGATGTATGTATGTGTTTGTTAGTCTCTTTGCATGTGTACACTTGTATGTAGACATAAAAACCATATACGTATAAATACAGTTAGTTATATCTGACTACAAAATTAATAGCCATAGGGAAGCTTTTTTCGATGTAGATGTATTACTTATTGTTAGCGGTATGTATGTATGTGAATTTCCGTTTCCGTTGACATACTATTTTATAGCAGTCACCTTTGTATTGGATTATACATCTGAGTTTATCTGGCAGAATAATTCTTTTCGATTTTTTTGTTTAGCGACCACATAGCATAAGATGTTGATGTTGCAGGATATTACGGGTATTATATTATTTTATTTTGGTTGTTATTGTTGACGATGACCATTGGTTTGTTTGTTTTAATTTATCGTAAACTTAAAGAAACAACCTTGTAAAATGACATGAAAAGTTTGTAAATTTTTATTTTCCTACCTCATATTTAACACGAATTCTTTGTTATTTAACAAGGTTTTTACCAAAACTTTTGTAATTTTCAACATTTTTACTAATAAAATAAATTTACAACTTTTTTGGCAAAATAAAACCGAAAGGGAATTCTCGTGAATTTACTAGATTTGTTGTAAAAAACCTTGGAAATTTGTAAAATTACAAGAAAAAACGTATAATTACAAAAAAAATGCAAATTTCGATCGAAAATAATTTGTTTAACAAAGAAGGAAAACTGTCAAATATTATTAAAATTGGATTACGAGACTTTCAAGTAATTTGACAAGTTTTTTTTTTTTTTGAGTTTTTGCCGATCGAAATTTAGAGATTCTTTTTCTAAATTTCCAAACTTATTTTCGAGTTTTTACAAAAAAAAAGGAACTGTAATTTTGCAGTTTCAAAAAACATTTCAAAAATTTTCTAAGTCCATCACAATTTTTTATTTGTTTTGAACTTAAGAATTTTACTATAAAAAGTTTAAGAAAAAGGTAAATTTTGACAAGTTTTAAAAAACTTTCTAAATCCCAAACAAAATTTTTGTTTAACATATTAATAGGAATATATGTTTTCACTTTCTTAAAACCAAAAAGGTTTGTAACTTGGATAAAAAATCGTCTGCTTGTGAATAAAAAAGTTTTTCACCAGCTGGTGAAAAAAACGTAACCTAACTATTATTGATTAATTTTTTTTTTCATAATTATTTTTTTATTATTTTTTTTTAACATGATAATATTTTTAGGCTAGAGTTAATTTTAACATGTGAGAGTGTTAAATTCGGCTGTGCCGAATCTTTGATACCCTCCAACATGTTCAAATGCATAAAAAAATTCAGAGGCGTTTTTGGGGGAGGGGGCTCTGTGGGGGTGCTGGGGGATACCTTCCCCAACGCGATAAATGTTTACTAAATTATTTATTATGCCTTTTGAACTTTAGTTATACCATTTTCTCATAATTTTTATGTTTTTTTTTAATCCACGCCCACAAAAGGGGGCGGGACAAACAAAAATATTTTGTAGCCCCCCGGGTTCTAAGTGTATGACTTTTAACTCCTTCTGACATAAAAACATTTCATTTGTTTAACAAAAATGCAAAAAAAGCTGTAAAAAATGCCGTTTTTAAAGAGGTTTTTTGTTCTCTAAGGGGGAACTTTTTTGCCCCTTATCCGATTTTACCCATTTCCGAACTTAGCCGGCCTATGACCAAAAGACCGACCCCCATTAATTTTTACGTCTTAGCATTTCTTTGGAACAAACTAATACCCTATCTCCAATTTCTAAGGGGGCTCCCACACAAAACGACATTTTTTAAAATTTGTTCCAAACGCCCTAACTGCCCTAATAGTGCCCTTGGAGCAACAAAATGTATGGCCGACCCACAATATTTTTTTAGTCCAAACATTTTCTCTGAACACACCTACCCTCTATCTTTAACTGTTAAGGCGGTCCCCATGCAATTTTTTTTATTTTTTGTAAATTTGTTTTATTTAATCAGCTTCTACCGGTCCAATGGTGCGTCCGAGAGGGGTCATTAGTGAGACCGATCCCCATTTATTTTTACCCTAGAACATTTTTTCAAAACATAAATACGCTATATCTCCACTCCCTAAGTAGGCTCCCATACAAAATTACATTTTTATAAAATTTGCTCCAACTGTTATTTGTATGGGAGCCTACTTAGGGAGTGTAGATAGGGCGTAGGAATGTTTTGAAAAAATGTTGTAGGGTAAAAATAAATGGGGGTCGGTCTCACTAATGACCCCTCTCGGACGCACCATTGGACCGGTAGAAGCTGATTAAATAAAACAAATTTACAAAAAAAAATAAAAATTGTATGGGGACCGCCTTAACAGCTAAAGATAGAGGGTAGGTGTGTTCAGAGAAAATGTTTGGAATAAAAAAATATTGTGGGTCGGTCATACATTTTGTTGCTCCAAGGGCACTATTAGGGCAGTTAGAGCGGTAGGAACAAATTTAAAAAAATGTCGTTTTGTGTGGGAGCCCCCTTAGAAATTGGAGATAGGGTATTAGTTTGTTCCAAAGAAATGTTAAGACGTAAAAATTAATGGGGGTCGGTCTTATAAAGGACCCCTCTATGACGCACCATTGGAGCAGTAGAAATGATTTTAAGATTGGAAAATTACAATAAAATTTTTTCAAAAAATTTTAAAAAATAGTAATAATCGTTATCCCACGATCTTCCTGGGCAAAAAATTTGTAGAATTGATAGAAGTTTTACACAAAAAAATTTCAAAAAAATCGAAGAGTACAAACATTTTCAAAAATGAGATTTAAATTTTAAAACTTAAAAATCGCATACTAGAGCGCTTTTAAGAATTTTTTGGGATTTTTTTTTAGAAAGTATGTAAAAAAACAAAAATTTTGAAAAAAAAAAATTTGAAATTCGGCACATTATTGAAGAAGTTATAATTAAAAGAAGTTTGAGTAACGGAACGAACTACCAATTTTTAAAAATTCGATATCTTTTGAACGGGTCATCAAAAAAACTGAAAATTTACCACGAAGGAGTTTTCGAAGGGTACTAAAAACTGTAAACAAATTGGGAAAATCTAAAAAAAAAGTTTTTCAAAGTGTCCGATTTCACATGGAATGCCCCATATATACTTTATGGGGTCCCCGACCGATATTTCTATGCGTTACAAACGGAATGACAAAGTGAGTATACCCCCATACTGTGGTTGGAGGGTATAAAAATGATGCAATACGCCACCTCAGTTTGAATTTTTAAGCTACCGACTAAAAAAAACAAAAATATGAACTAAAGTTTTCTTTTTTTTTAACCGAAAAGGTTTATAACTTCGATTTATAACTTTGATTATAATTCACCTGCTGGTGAATAAAAATATAACATAAATACACTGTGCTACAAAAAACACAAAATCGAATATACTTTTGAAATGAGGTAGTTAAGGTAGTAGGTCTCGTCGAAAATATCAGAAAAATAACCATAAAACTTGCCAGACACCCTCAAATTTTAAAGTTAGGTATTGTCTAAAAACGTTTTTTTGGGACTTTTCTCACTAAACCACGTGTAACTTAAAAAGTTTTCAACCGATTTTCAAGTTTTGAACTGTTTTGGATAGAAGAAGAAGGGCTTTTAATGTGTGTGAATTGGTCTATACATACATATAAGAAAGATATGTATTGATTTTTTCAACAATATCTAATTTTTTTGATATATTTTGAAAATTTTTTGGAGTTTATCGATTTTTTTCTGCTATAGTTCGTTCAACAATATTTATATTTATAAACGTATTCTTAAAGAAAATTTAGATATGAAGAGGATGAGCTTTATGCCGAAAAAATCGAAAAATAATTGAAAGAGTTGTGATAATTTTTCTAAAAAAGAAAATTAAGAATTTGCATGAAATTGCCGTTCAGACAACCCAGGCAATAAAAAAAAAATAAACGAACATTTTGAGAGGTCGCTTATCATTATTTTAAAGGTTTTTGGTTCCCTGAATTCGAATTTGACCTTGAAATTGTGCTATCTCATTAAGTTTTTAATATATCAATTTATATTGAATATCTCAAAAACCTGTCGCGATAGAGAAATTTAAAGGCCAAATTCGGATTCAGCTCACCAAAAACCTTTAAAAATATTTTACATGACCTCTTATTCTGATTAATTTTTATTAAAAAATAAAAATTGTTTTATTCGACCTTTAAAATATTATATTTTGAGGATGTTTATTCATTATTTTCTTTACTAATTAAAACCATGATATTCTCATAGCATAACTTTCAAGAAAATTATTTTTTGTTTTAAATTTATTTATGTTGGTCATTTTTGCAAGACTTAATCGACACGTGTTTGGGAATTTGTCAAAATTGTTTTAAATATTTTTGTTGGTTATTGACAATCGTTGCCTTATTAGTATGGTACAATTTCTTCGTCTTTCTAATTCTCATTGTGAATAGAGGCGAATATGTATTAACTAGCTTACCATCCCGGTACTTCGTTACCGGTTGTATTGAATACCGTATAATATAAAGATCAGGATTACTCTATCGATTTAAAAAAAATCCTCTACATAGTTTTTGTTTTATTTACTTGTGGACGTTTAAGTCTTTCATAAAATAATATTTTAATGAATAATTTAAACAATAAAATTTGAATAACTTCCCTGGTACGTCATCATGCTCGTTTCGGTGAAAAAATGTATTGACAATTTTCGAGCCCTTATATCGGGTTTTAAGATTTTGAGTGAATAAATACTTCAGTGAAAAAAAAAGTTGGAATAATAATAAGTTTGAGTGGAAAAACATATAGAGAGAACAAATATAGAGTCAAAAAAGTTAAATACGTAAAATTTAAGTAAAAAGTATCATTCCATATTGTTCCCAGCTCTATTCCACTTCGTTCCCCGTTCTATTCCATTTCACTTCCAAGTCCATCTCCTTTCGCTCCATGTAAGTTTCATTCCTCTCCGTATAATATGCGTTAAAAATATAAAAAGTTCTGTTGTCTTTATATTGTAGATATGAAAAGTACCATTTTACACCACTGTTACCAGGTACCCCTTTTTACCCTAAAATTTTAAAAGTCCTTGTCTTGGGTGTTATTTCTGCGGCTTTTAGTTCAATAGTTAGATATCTCAAAATAACCATTTGTCCCTTTTCCCCGTAAAATTATATTTTCCAAAAACTGTTTTTTTGTGCTAGGTGATCCTTTATTTAAAACATCAAGTTTCTGAACCATTATTTCAAGAAATATAAGAATAACCAAATTTTCACTTTTTATCCCCTTTACGATCGGTCGCGACCCCTTAGAAACAGAATTTCCAAAAATAACTTTTTAAAGCATTCAAAATTTCAGTGCTTTACTTCATGAAATATAAAAAGTATCAAAAAACACTTTTTTACAGCTCTAGAAACAGAATTTTTTGAAAATACTTTAGCAGAATTTTTTTTCAGCGAAGTCCCCTACATTCCAAAATTCAAGCTTTAACGGTCATTATTATAGGAACAAAAAAAAAAGTACCAAAAGTACACTTTCTTACCCCCGTTAGAAACGAAATTTCAAAAAAAGTATCTCTTCTTCACCGAAAAATTCTACATTCCTTTTTATAAAATATACTTTTTATAAAAGGTACTTTTTATAAAAGGTACTTTTTATAAAAGGTACTTTTTATAAAAGGTACTTTTTATAAAAGGTACTTTTTATAAAAGGTACTTTTTATAAAAGGTACTTTTTATCAAAGGTACTTTTTATTAAAGGTACTTTTTATAAAAGGTATTTTTTATAAAAGGTACTTTTTATAAAAGGTACTTTTTATAAAAGGTACTTTTTATAAAAGGTACTTTTTATAAAAGGTACTTTTTATAAAAGGTACTTTTTATAAAAGGTACTTTTTATAAAAGGTACTTTTTATAAAAGGTACTTTTTATAAAAGGTACTTTTTATAAAAGGTACTTTTTATAAAAGGTACTTTTTATAAAAGGTACTTTTTATAAAAGGTACTTTTTATAAAAGGTACTTTTTATAAAAGGTACTTTTTATAAAAGATACTTTTTATAAAAGGTACTTTTTATAAATGGTACTTTTTATAAAAGGTACTTTTTATAAAAGGTACTTTTTATAAAAGGTACTTTTTATAAAAGGTACTTTTTATAAAAGGTACTTTTAATAAAAGGTGCTTTTTATAAAAGGTACTTTTTATAAAAGGTACTTTTTATAAAAGGTACTTTTTATAAAAGGTACTTTTTATAAAAGGTACTTTTTATAAAAGGTACTTTTTATAAAAGGTACTTTTTATAAAAGGTACTTTTTATAAAAGGTACTTTTTATAAAAGGTACTTTTTATAAAAGGTACTTTTTATAAAAGGTACTTTTTATAAAAGGTACTTTTTATAAAAGGTACTTTTTATAAAAGGTACTTTTTAGAAAAGGTACTTTTTATAAAAGGTACTTTTCATAAAAGGTACTTTTTATAAAAGGTACTTTTTATAAAAGGTACTTTTTATAAAAGGTACTTTTTATAAAAGGTACTTTTTATAAAAGGTACTTTTTATAAAAGGTACTTTTTATAAAAGGTACTTTTTATAAATGGTACTTTTTATAAAAGGTACTTTTTATAAAAGGTACTTTTTATAAAAGGTACTTTTTATAAAAGGTACTTTTTATAAAAGGTACTTTTTATAAAAGGTACTTTTTATAAAAGGTACTTTTTATAAAAGGTACTTTTTATAAAAGGTACTTTTTATAAAAGGTACTTTTTATAAAAGGTACTTTTTATAAAAGGTACTTTTTATAAAAGGTACTTTTTAAAAAAGGTACTTTTTATAAAAGGTACTTTTCAAAAAAGGTACTTTTTATAAAAGGTACTTTTTATAAAAGGTTCTTTTTTACACTTTTTACCCCCGTAGAATCAACATTGGCAAAAACCCAGCCTTATTGAATCTTTTTTCCGGAAGGTGAACATTACATTACAAATTTCAAGTTTCTAGTACCATTATTTAAGTAAAAGTAAAAGGTACCAAAAGTACAGTTTTTTACCCTTTTTTCCCCCTTAGAATCATCATTGGCAAAAATTTTGCCTAACTGGATCTTAATTCCGAGAGGTGAACATACAGTCCAATTTTCAAGTTTCTATGACTATTATATATATAGGATATATAAAAAGTACCAAAAGTACACTTTTTTACCCATTTTACCCCCGTAGAATCAACATTGGCAAAAACCCAGCCTTAGTAATTTTTGTTTCCGGGAGGTAAACCTACATTGCAAATTTCAAGTTTCTAATACCATTATTTAAGGAACTAAAAAAGGTACCAAAAGTACATTTTTTTACCCTTTTTACCCCCTTAGAATCATCATTGGCGAAAATCCAGCCTTAGTGAATCCATATTCCGGGAGGTGAACATACAGTCCAAATTTCAAGTCTCTGTGACAATTATTTTAGAAAATATAAAAGGTACCAAAAGTCCAGTTTTTTACCCTTTTTACCCCCTTAGAATCAACATTGGCAAAAGTTCAGCCTTACAGGATCTACATTCCGGGAGGTGAACATACAGTCCAAATTTCAAGTCTCTATGACCATTATTTCATGAGATATAAAAAGTACCAAAAGTACAGTTTTTTACCCTTTTTACCCCCTTAGAATCAACACTGGCAAAAATCCGGCCTTAGTATATCTATGTTCCGGGAGGTGCACATACAGTCCAAATTTCAAGTCTCTATGACCATTATTTCAGGAGATTTAAAAAGTACCAAAAGTACAGTTTTTTACCCTTTTTACCCCTTTAGAATCAACATTGGCAAAAGTCCAGCCTTACAGGATCTTCGTTCCGGGAGGTGAACATACAGTCCAAATTTCAAGTCTCTATGACCATTATTTCATGAGATATAAAAAGTACCAAAAGTACAGTTTTTTACCCTTTTTACCCCCTTAGAATCAACACTGGCAAAAATCCAGCCTTAGTGGATCTATATTCCGGGAGGTGAACCTACAGTCCAAATTTCAAGTCTCTAGCTTCAGCGGTTTGGGCTGGGCGATGATGAGTCAGTCAGTCAGTCAGTCAGTCAGTCAGTCAGTCAGTCAGTCAGTCAGTCAGTCAGTCAGTCAGTCACGTTACTCTTTTATATATACCCTAGTAAAAATATTATGATAATTTTACTAAATAGATCTAATTTGATCCGTAAAATGGTTGTATTAAATAATATTTAATTGTATTTCTTTAGATCAAAAAATATAAAAGTTTATACAATTTGATCCTGAATTTGGTCAAATCTAATTATATCAAATTGATCTTATAATATCTATTTTTATACAATTTGATGAGCAAAACCAAAATACGAATCTAATCATATATGGAGCAATATCTAACCATATAAAGTGGATCAACCGTATCAAAATGATAGATATAATTTTATATAAATTTTAACGGAAGCATATGAACTCATATAAGATTGTATAAAATTATATATAATTATATCAGAAAATTTTTACTCGGGTATAGATATTCTAGTTTGTGCACAAACGATTTTTCATTAGACTCGTTTGCTACTTTGTAGTAAATTGTTTCTATTTTTGCTAAATAATCTTGACAATGGAATCTTGACAAATTCCGAAACGCGTGTCGATTAAGTCTTGCAAAAATGACCTACATAAATAAATTTAAAACAAAAAATAATTTTCTTGAAAATTATGCTATGAGAATACCATGGTTTTAATTAGTAAAGAAAATAATGACCTCGAGCCAGAATAAACATCCTCAAAATGACCTCTTATGATAATTTTTTTTTTGCCTGGGTTATCTGAACGGCGATTTCCTGCAAAATCTTAATTTTCTTTTTTAGAAAAATTATCACAACTCTGTCAATTCTTATCTGATTTTTTCAGGATAATGCTCATCGTATTCAGAACTAAACTTTCTTTAAAAATACGTTCACAAATATAAAGATTGTTAAACGAACTATAGCAGAAAAAAATTGATAAACTAAAAAAATTAAAAAAAAAATAGCAAAAAAATTTGATATTATAGAAAAAATCAATAGATATCTTTCTTATATGTGTAGAGCAATTCACACACATGGAAAGCCATATCCTTCTTCTATCCAAAACAGTTAAAAAATTTAAAATCGGTTGAAAATTTTCTGAATTACACAAGATTTAGTGAGCAAAGTTTAAAAAAAAAAACGTTTTTTGACAATAACTCAATAATTTGAGGGTGTCTGGCAAGTTTAATGGACATTTTTGTGATCTACTCGACAACACCAACAACCTATAACATGTCACATCAGAAGTATTTTTTCATTGTAGCACAGTGTTATTTTTCAACACAAAAATTTTTTTCAGCAAAATTTTTTGAACAAAAATTTTTTTTGTCAGCAAATTTTTTTCACATTTTTTGTTAATTTTTTTTTTTTTTTGATTTTTTTTTTCATAAAATTTTATTTTTTATAAAATTTTCCAACTCGCATAATTATTAATGACCATTTTTCTCCATTCTTTCGAATTTAATTACACTGTAAGTAAAATTTAAACTTTTGAAATGACACACAAAAACGCCGAGACACCCCAACTTATTTTTGGGTCATAGAATCCAGTGGTTTACTCCGTTTTAAAAAGTTAGCTCAAAATAACGAGATATTTCGATTTTAAAATTTAGAGTAAAAATTGAATAAATCCAAAAAAAAATTATAAAATTCATCAAAATAAGAGCAAGTATTGTTTCATGTCCGCTTGAAAATGGACGTTCATTATTTCTAGATATAAATTTTGACAAATAACAAGTTTTAAACAAGTTTTTTAAGTTTTTTCTTTCCAATAAAATGAAAAATCGCCTTAAATCTACTACAAATTTAAACTCGAAATATCTCTGGATTTTGAGCTATCTTATCAAAACGGGGTACACCACTGGATTCTACGACCCAAAATTAGGTTGACGTGTCTCGGCGTTTTGGTGTGTCATTTTCACCTACTTACAGTGTTATTAGCAGACCAGTTTTATGTCCAGTCCTCATAAATTGAGTTAGAGTTTAATTAAAGAGCATCAATATTCCGACCTTCTGATTTTTTTTGATATTGAACAATTTTTACTTCTAAATAGTCCTCATAAATTTAGTGTAAGGTTAACAAAAGCGCATCAATATTGGGACTCCGTTAATATTTTCCCTCACCGTCACTGTTATCTTTTAAATTCTGGTGAATACAATTTTATTTTAAATGCCCGTAGAGTATTTTAAAACTTCAATTAGCGTTAGGTGCGTGTTTACAGCCGTATTAGATTTAATGCGGATTTGCACAAAAATAACACAAACAAAAATAAATAAACAAACATCGCAGAACAACGATAATTCCAAGAAAAATATATTTCAAAACAACGACCATATTTAATAAATGGACGTATTAAGTTGCAACTCTACACCGTTTCCAAAATGAATAAGAAAAAAGAACTATTGAATTTTAAAAATATTTGTGTCTCTTTAATTATATTCTCCAACAATAGAACGGTAGTAAATTCACTTTGTCGTTCTGTGGGAAACACATCAAAATATTGATCCAGGGCTCCATAAAATATGTATATTATTGATCCATGATTGGTTCTAATAAGGGAAGTATCTCAAACTTAAAATGTATATAAAAGAGACAATTCTAAGGTTAGGGTGACTCGGCTTATCGGCCATATCGTCGATTTAGGGGTTCAAAAATATATAAAATATGGCGAAAAATACAGTTTTTTTTTATTTTTCAGTCATTTCTTTCTTTGAAACTATATGATTTTTCTATAAATTGTGGGCGTGGTTTTAGTCCAATAACACCTATCTGATGCGAAAAATAAAAAATAAACAAGAGTAACGACCATAATTTCTATATATTTCGGATATGATGAGTCGAATGGCGTACTCCGTTTTTCGATGTATGGTACAGTTTTCTTGCAAAATGTCGTTAAAGATTTGTTGATTTCGAGCCAGTTTTTTAACAAAAAAATTTGCAAAGTTAACGATTTTTAAACTTTATGGCATGAACAACAAAGATATGACTTGTAGCAATATTTTTTAATTTAAAATCATTTCTACTGCTCCAATGGTGCGTCGTTGACGGGTCAATATAAAGACCGACCCCCATTAATTTTTAAGCTTAAACAATTTTTTAAACAAACTTATATTTTCCGAAGTTTGTTTAGTTCTTTAGCTTTTTCCCCACTTTAGCTTTAAGTCAAATGTGCGGTTTAAAGCAAAAGTGGGGAAAAGCTGAAGAACTAAACAAACCTCGGAAAATATAAGTTTGTTTAAAAAATTGTTTAAGCTTAAAAATGAATGGGGGTCGGTCTTTATATTGACCCGTCTACGACGCGCCATTGGAGCTGTAGAAATGATTTTAAGTTTGGAAAATTTAAATACGTTTTTTTCAAAAAACTAAAAAAAAAAAAACAAGTAAGAGTGTTAAATTCGGCTGTGCCGAATCTTTTATACCCTCCAACATGTAAAAAAAAAATCATGGGCGTATTTTTTTAAGAGGGGGTTTCGGCGGTGCAGTGGGGGACACCTCCCCCTCTAGAAAAATCTTTTACTAATTTTTTTTGTTATGCTTTTTGCACTAAAGTAATACAATTGTATCACTATTTAAATTTTTTTTTATATCCACGCCCTAAAAACAGGGTGCGGGCAAAAACAAAACTAAATTTGTTAGTTTTCCCGGTCCTAGTGCAGTACTCCGAACTTCTTCTTGCATAAATTTGTTTCATTTCTTTAACAAAAATATGAAAAAAACACATAAAAAAATCGCGTTTTGAGAGGTTGGTTTAGTTCCTAAAGGGGGAACTTTTTTCTCCCCAGTCCGATTTTGCCCATTTACGAACTTAACCTGCCTAGGATCATAAGACATATTTGTGAAAAATTTGAGGAGGCTAGCTGAAATTAGAATCGATCATGGATCAATAAGGTATATACTTTATTGGGTCCCCGGACGATATTTCGATGCGTAACAAACGGAATGACAAAGTGAGTATACCCCCATACTGTGGTTGGAGGGTATAAAAATAGTAATAATAATAGAAGTAATGATTAAAAGGTGTTTGAAGATTCAATATATTTTGAACGGGTCATCAAAACAATCTTAAAATTTACAACGAAGAAGTTTTTGAAGGGTGCTAAAATCTAGAGATGGGCAGATGAGCAGATTAGAGCGTAACTCACATGATTCACGCATGATCACGCGTGTGTGTGACTGAACTTAATTTAGCTCACGTGATTGTAAGTAAGCGTGTGTGGAAAAAAATTGCGTGAGTGTGTCTGATTAGATTTTTTTGCGTGAGATTGCGTGATTAATTTTCTCCTCATATTTTCTTTCGTACCAAAAAAGGAAATTAATTTTAAAAGTTGGCTTAACTTAAGATTTAATCTCGAAAAAAAGCTAAATTTCGCTGAACTTTAAATTTTGCTGAAAATTTTGAAAGATTTTTGATATGTTAGTTTTTGAGATTTTGTATAAATAAGAGTTTCGTGAGTGTGAGTCAACGTGAGTGTGGGTGAAGCTTGTGTGAGTGCATGTGAGCGTCAGTTGTAATTAATTTACTCAGAAATAATATGCTAGTGAGTGGGTGTGCGTGATTCAAAAATTACTGTCGAGAGTGAGTGTGAGTCAAAAGTCACTCACGCGCTCATCTCTACTAAAAACTGTAAAAAATTTAGAAAATATAAAAAAAAATTCAAAGTGTCCGATTTCACATGGAATGCCCCATATATTATTGACGATAATTGATTCTAAAATATTCTGTGAATGTCTGTCCCTCTGTATATGAGACATTCCATACCAAATGTCCAGCGAAAAAAAAAAAACATGTGTACCGTAAAATTCTGAATAGGTTGTATGGATAGCCTTTATTGAACTAAGAAAATTCCGTTTTTGATTTTTCAATTTTTCAAAAACTGGGTATAGGAGGCGTGGTCAAATATTGAAAAAATTGTCAAATTTGTGTCAAGTTGCCTTGATAAAATATTTATAAAATTAAAACCGAATGGACCACAATCTCAAAAATCTGCATTCTTGTATACACTCAATAAAATAAAAGTGTAAAGTTAACAATTTTTTTTTTGTTAACTCGAGTTTACTGGCTTTTTAGCAAATTTTTAGTTAAAATCAGCGGGTTAACTTCCTTTTTGAGTTAAGTTCAATTTACGGAAATACTAGTTTTGAACAAAATTTGAATTATTTTTTTTTTTGAATTTTAAACTTAATTAATTTGTTGATTTCTCGTAACATATTTGTTAAGTGAAAATTTTTTATATATTTCTTGTGTAGCCTCCTATGCAAATCTCATAAGTTCTACTTAAGCTGAACTTAATGCTGTTAGTGTTTAAAACCAATATTTAACAAACTTACAATTTTTACAAAAAAGTAACAAAAAGTTTAGCTGAATTCAACAAATTTTTTTTGTTAATATGTACATTAGGGCTTTTCATCAAAAACTTTTTTTTTGATTTTTGCTACTCTTGAAGCGGAATATGAATTCTTATGGCCTAAAAGATTTTTGAGATTTTTTCAGATTTTTGGCGGGCCGGGATCAACTCGCTCAAATCGATTTAATGCTAAAAATGAGGTTATAAAACATAATTTTTTTTATTTTTTTTTTATGGTGCCTTGTTTTTACAAAAGTGGATAAATTACTTCAAAATATTGCTAGCCTCCTAAAAAAAAATATTCGCGGTAAAAATGATAAGGTCAAAGGTCAATAATTTGACCTTAAAAGTAAAAATTTTGAATTTTCCAACTTCAAAGCTCAATAACTTAAGAAATATGCAACGTAGGTTCGTGATGTTGACACCGTTTAATAGATATTTTAAATACCTTTCATTTAAATCCAAAATGACGTCTGTCATTTTAGTAGAAGTATTAAAAAAATTAAAAAAACTAACTTAACCCATTTTTTTTCTTACATTTCACATGAGCTTAACCAACAAGTACATATGTTAGTATCTTATTAATCGGTAGAATGTCTGAGAATAGATAACTTATCATTTATGTATATGCGTTATGTGATCCTATACCGATATTTCGATGTGTTACACACGGAATACCAAAGTGAGTTTACAAAGAATGAGAATGACTTTCAAAACTTACTAATTAATGTTGATAATAATAGAAAAATTATACCTAATGTAAACAAAAATGTTGTTGAAAAAGCGTTAGCGAAAGCTGTTTGAATATGCTACTACTTTGGCACAAAATTTCTTAAGAATTGTTTGGCTTTATATATTTTGTGTGAAAACAAATTGTGTTTTAGATTTAATTTTTATGTATTGTAATTTTAAAAGACATTTTCAGAATATTTATTATAATATTGTTATGCTTTTGATAATATTGTTATTCTTTTGATTTTGTATGATACATATTCATAAAAATATATTCTTGCTTTGGAGATTCGGCATTTTCTCTAAATTTTTATACCCTCTAACCAGAGTATGGGGGTAAACTCACTTTGGCATTCCGTGTGTAACACATCGAAATATCGGTATAGGACCATATAACGCATATACATAAATGATAAGTTATCTATTCTCAGACATTCTACCGATTAATATGATACTAACATATGTACTTGTTGGTTAAGCTCATGTGAAATGTAAGAAAAAAAATGGGTTAAGTTAGTTTTTTTAATTTTTTTAATACTTCTACTAAAATGACAGACGTCATTTTGGATTTAAATGAAAGGTATTTAAAATATCTATTAAACGGTGTCAACATCACGAACCTACGTTGCATATTTCTTAAGTTATTGAGCTTTGAAGTTGGAAAATTCAAATTCAAAAACCTTATCGTTTTTACCGCGAATATTTTTTTTTAGGAGGCTAGAAATATCTTGAAGTAATTTATCCACTTTTGTAAAAACAAGGCACCATAAGAAAAAAAATAAAAAAAATTATGTTTTATAACCTCATTTTTAGCATAAAATCGATTTGAGCGAGTTGATCCCGGCCCGCCAAAAGTCTGAAAAAAATCTCAAAAATCTTTTAGGCCATAAGAATTCATATTCCGCTTCAAGAGTAGCAAAAATCAAAAAAAAAGTTTTTGATGAAACGCCCTAATGTACATAAAAATGTTACAAAATTGTCAGCTGAATTTTTAGTTAAAGTTACGGTTTTTTTTTGCTACATTCATTCTACGAAAAGTTAGCTAAATATTTTTAGTTAAATTAACTAGAAATTTAGTAGGTTCAAAATCAGGTGCTTTTTTAGTTAAATTTAACTAAATTTTTTGCTAACTTTGCAGTTTTTTTTTTTTGAGTGTAGTTTTCTATGGGCTATCGATTAAATTTTTTTTTTTTGAAAGTTTTCAGAACCCATTTTGATAATTTGCATTTTTTAAAAGTCAAAAGTTTAAAGTCAAAATTTTAAAAAAATCAAAAATCAAAATTAAGTTTAGATGTTTGTCTACCCACGCACAAAAAATTCAGACATATGTTTTTCGTTTTTTTTTATAAAATCGCATTTGAATATTAAATTTTATAGCAATTTAGTAATTTTCAAAATAGCGTATAAGTAACATTTGTGCAAATAAGTAATACTCATTCGCTATGTTAAAACAAGAACATACAAGCAAAATACAAAATTGTTATTAAATTTAATATTCAAATATATTAAAATTTTCTCGAAAAAAACGGAAAATACATGTCTGAATTTTTTATGTAGATAGACAAACATCTGAACTTAAAAAAAAATTATAAAAAAAGTAGCCGGATTTTTGATAAATTGACTTTTTTAATAAAAATTTGGGCTGTAGGCAAAATCGCCCAAAGAAAAATCGCCCAAAAATTATTATGAAAAATCGCCCAAATGCAAAATCGCCCAAAAAATATGAAAAATGACTCAAAAAGAAAAATACGAAACTTCGCCCAAAATTAACGAAAAAAAGACCAAAAAAGAAATGAAAAATGGCCCAAAACAAAATAATAAAAAAAATTTTCAAACACATTTTTTCCAAAACACATACTTCACAGAAAAGCTTTATTTTGCGGAGAGGATGGGTCTAAGGCATGGAGTTTGTAATCCCTAAGCCCGGCCGAAGGCCGGCTACGCAGAAGAACTTTAAGACGAAAACAAAAACTTTTAAGATAAGACCATATGTTACGTGGTTATCATTTATTTTTATAGATCGTTGTTTTAAGAATACAGCCCGTAAAATGCATAAGTAATTGATGTAAAAGTTTTAAGTGTGAAACTTACATTTTAACGAAATAAAAAAAATTGGAATTAGTAGCGATCAAAGCGCCGCAGGCTAAAAATTTCACCAACAAATTTTAACAAAAAATCGCGCGATTTTTTGTTAAAATTTGTTGGTAAAATTTTCAGCCTGCGGAGCTTTCATCGGAGTTGCATGCTGTTTTAAATTCATTACTTTTCATTTTCTACTGCGCTGCGATAGATTAATATATAGTGTGTAATCTGCATGTAAGAGCAGGGGTTTTGGGTTCGATTCCCACCAGAACCTTTCTATGTTAGCAACAACGGTTTGCTTCAGCTTATTCTTGGTGAGTTAAATATATTATTTATAAAAAAAAACACGATATGCGTTTACTGTTTCTAAAAATAATAATATACTGATTTATTGTGACATACATATTTTAGTTTTGACATTTTAAGATTTTGACAAAAAATAAAACCAAAATAAAATTGGGCAATTTTTCATATATAATTTTTGGGTAATTTTTCGTAATCAAAAATCATACAATTTTTAATTGAGAAATTTTGCCCAAAAACTATGAAAATTTGCCCAAAAATGTTGGGTAACTTTTCATATGAAATATGACCCAAATTTGTATGAAAAATTTTTGGGCGAATTTTCGTTTTCTTTTTTGGGTCATTTTTCTTTGGGCGATTTTGCCTACAGCCAAAAATGTGACATTTTTGTAAGCGTAAATATAAAAAATAAAGAAATAATAAAATGGTATGAAGAAAGTGCTATAATCATGATAATTGAAATTGCTATCACACTCAAATAATTATGTCATTAACTGTTTGTCATTTATTTAAAAAGTTTTACGTTTAGTCGTTTTTAAAAGAAACCCCATTTGATGTTCAGTTTTTATTAATGACTACTTTTGTCTTTTGTTTCAAAAATAACACACTTAAAAATAAAGACTTTCATTAATATTTAATTTTTAAAGCCATTTATTTTTGCTATGTAAGTACACTAAAAAAAAAAAAACTGTAAAGTTAGCAAAAAATTTAGTTAATATTAACTAAAAAAACACCTGATTTTGAACCTACTAAATTTCTAGTTAATTTAACAAAAAATATTTAGTTAACTTTTCGTAGAATGAATGTAGCAAAAAAACCGTAATTTTAACTAAAAATTCAGCTGAAAATTTCGTAACATTTTTTATTAGTTGAATTCAGCTAAACTTTTTGTAAAAAAATTTAAGTTTGTTAAATATTGGTTTTAAACACTAATACTTCACTTATTTTTTCTTATTTTTTTCACAGCATTAAGTTCAGCTTAAGTAGGACTTATGAGATTTGCATAGGAGGCTACACAAGAAATGTTTAAAATTTTTCACTTGACAAAAATGTTACAAAAAATCAGCAAATTAATTAGTAAAAATTCGTAAACTCAGTTTTAAAGTCAACAAAAAAAATTAATTCAAAATTTGTACAAAACTAGTATTTTTGTAAATTGAACTTAACTAAAAAAAGTAGTTAAAACGCTGATTTTAACTAAAAATTTGCTAAAAAGCCAGTAAACTCGAGTTAACAAAAAAAAATTTGTTAACTTTACAGTTTTATTTTTTTGAGTGTAAAAATTACTGATTATTATTTAAATTTTTAATGATTTGTGTAAGTATTTTTTTAAAATTATTGGTATTTTTAATGAGATATCATTAGTTTTTACCTACACAAGTACATAGGTTATTTTTTTGTAGAAAAAAAAAATCAAAAAATTATTTATGGAAATTTAAAAAAATGTTTGTATCAAGTGACTTTGGAACGATGGGTAGAGTGTCCGGCCAGAATGTAGTTGATTGCGGGATTGATTCCCCAAAATTTTATTAAAAATTTTTAAAAAAATATTTCTATAGAAAATTGTAAAAAATAACCTACGAAATCATTAATTTTTAATGTTTTCGTATGTTATTTTTTTGGAATTTGTTGGTAAAAATAACAGAACTATTATTAATTTTTGATGTTTTCGAAGGTTATTTTTTTCGAATTTTTTGGAGAAAAAGAATAAAAAAACCGTAATTTTTTAATGTTTACTGTTATTTATTTTAGAAAATTTTGTCAACAACAAAAAATAAATGTTGATGTTTGTTAAAACTGAATGAATAATTACTGGGATGGTTTTCAATTGTTTATTCACTGGTTTTAAGTGTGTTTTTCATTTGTTTTTGCCTTCAAAATATTTTGAGTGCATATATCGGGAGTAGAAAGGGGACCCAAACACCCCCCAAATAAAACGCTACTGTATTTTTTGCAGTTTTTTTTACATTTTGGGAGTATGAATGGTTCAGCTAAGTAAAGATTATTTTAACATTTGAAAATTTTTTAAAAATATTTTTTTTTCTACCTTACAGGTTATAAAGATATAAAAAATTGGAAAATTAGGCACAAAATTTTAGACTTTAAACGAAGCTTTTCCTGGGTTTTCTAATTTTGAAAATTATATGGTGTTGTAATACTCGTAAATGTGATTGTGTTTCCTCGTCTTTAGCACGTGATTTGTGTTTGTTTTAATAATGTTTTGGTAAGTACTTTAAGATGTTTTTTTATTAAAAAAACATTCATAAATGTAAGATTTTTTATTGTTAATCTTTGTTTACATACGTTTATAAATAAACGTAATCAAAACTTGATGTATACACGTAGAAAATCCATGGCTTTACAAATTTGTCATCTCCATAATTTTCGGTTAGCAATAAAACCAATTTAACTTTTGGTTAATTTGTTTGTGTTTTTGTTGGCCCTTAGCCATATTTTTTGCGTGTTACACTTTTGTTTTAAGTATATTTATTTTTGATTTTAGGTATTTCTAATTAAAGTCTAAGTACAGTGTTTGAATTTCAAAACAAAAGTCACTTTTCTAAGTACTAGTGCCGCAGGAGATGATATTTTTTTTATAGAAAAACTCCTGCTGCCCAAGTGCTTATCAAAGAGATTTAGTTGTCAACATAAAAATATATTAATAAAAAAAAGTGAAAAACGTGAATAAAACCAATGATTGAAAAATAATTTAAAAAGAAAACAATTTGTAGTGTAAAAGTGATTTAAATATAAATTTTATATAACCTCTATTTGATATAGGAGTATATTTGATTAATCCTACACTCAAAATATTTTTTAGGCAAAAACAAATGAAAAACACATTTAAAACAAGTGGTAAAACAATTGCAAACCATCCCAGTAATTATTCATTTGTTTAAACAAACATCAACATTTATTTTTTACGGTTCAAAAAAATTTTATAAAATAAATAACAATAAACATTAAAACATAACGTTATTTTTCATTTCTTTTAACCAACAAATTCGATAGAAATAACCTACGAAAACATTAAAAAGTAATGATTGTTCTGTTATTTTTACTAACAAATTAAAAAAAAAAAACCTTTGAAAACATTAAAAATTAATGATTTCGTGTATTATTTTTTACAATTTTTCTGAATAAACTTTTGGAGAATCGATCCCGCAATCAACTACGTTCTGGCCAGACACTCTACCCATCATACCAAAGTCACTTGATACAAACATTTTTTTATATTTCTATAAATAATTTTTTGGAATATTTTTTCTCCAAAAAAAATTACCCACACAAGTATGTAAAAACTAATGATTTCTCCATAAAAAACGCCAACAATTAAAAACAAAATTAACGTACACAAATCATAAAAAATTAAAGAAGAATCACTTATTTTTACTTACAGAAGAAAAATAAATGACTTTAAAAATTAAAAGCTAATGAAAGTCTTTATTTTTTTATGTGGTTATTTTTGAAACAAAGAACAGAAATAGTTATTTAAAAAAAAACAAAACGTTAAATAAATGGTTTTTATTTTAAAAACGACAAAACGTAAACTTTTTAAATAAACTACAGACAGTTAAAAATAAGATAAAATAAAATAAAATAAAATAAAATAAAATAAAATAAAATAAAATAAAATAAAATAAAATAAAATAAAATAAAATAAAATAAAATAAAATAAAATAAAATAAAATAAAATAAAATAAAATAAAATAAAATAAAATAAAATAAAATAAAATAAAATAAAATAAAATAAAATAAAATAAAATAAAATAAAATAAAATAAAATAAAATAAAATAAAATAAAATAAAATAAAATAAAATAAAATAAAATAAAATAAAATAAAATAAAATAAAATAAAATAAAATAAAATAAAATAAAATAAAATAAAATAAAATAAAATAAAATAAAATAAAATAAAATAAAATAAAATAAAATAAAATAAAATAAAATAAAATAAAATAAAATAAAATAAAATAAAATAAAATAAAATAAAATAAAATAAAATAAAATAAAATAAAATAAAATAAAATAAAATAAAATAAAATAAAATAAAATAAAATAAAATAAAATAAAATAAAATAAAATAAAATAAAATAAAATAAAATAAAATAAAATAAAATAAAATAAAATAAAATAAAATAAAATAAAATAAAATAAAATAAAATAAAATAAAATAAAATAAAATAAAATAAAATAAAATAAAATAAAATAAAATAAAATAAAATAAAATAAAATAAAATAAAATAAAATAAAATAAAATAAAATAAAATAAAATAAAATAAAATAAAATAAAATAAAATAAAATAAAATAAAACAAAATAAAATAAAAAATTCTAAGGCATTAATTATATTGAAAAATATTGTATGGAGAATTGATATAGTATTTAATTAGCTTTAATTTAAAAGTAAAAAAAAAAAAATCAAATCCTCCAATTTTGTCCGGAGATATTTTTATTTATGTCAAAACACTTTTTTATATATGTAATTTGGCAATATCTTAAAATCATTTTTTTTAACTTTTTGACATCATTTTTGGATTCAGCGCGTGATTTTACATGGAAAATAAATGTTAAATATTGTGAATAGAAAAATTTTTCAAAATTTGTAAACAAGTGTTACACTAGAAATGTATAAAAACCGAATTTCTGCATTTTTACTCAAATGTATATAACTTGTACAATTTTCAATGGATTTTTTAAAAACTATCTTAATTTCTTGGTATTAGATCAGGATTAAAATGCAAAAAGAAAAAAAATTAAAAAATTTGTTTTCTTTGTGAAATTTTCAATGTGAGTTTAATTTTTTGCCAAATTTTGGTAAAACTGAAGCAAAATTATTGATATGAACCGATTATTATGAAAGTGAGGTAAGTCCACATGGTTTCAAAACGAGATATTGAAGGGTTTGCGTTTTTTAGTCTTTAAAAATCTGGGTACTTTCTATTGATTAAATTTTAATGAAGATGTTATCTCAGGTACCTAAATTTACTTATGGAGTGTTATTTTGTTAGGATGTATCAAAACCAGCCATTTCTCACTATAAAGAATGGACTTATTTCACTTTCAAAAAAAAAAATCACAAACTATATATTTTGAGACAAAACATCTCGATTTGTATAAAATAATTATCTGAGAAAGAATTTGGAAGTAAACGATTTATCAAAACCATTAATTTTGAAAGTGGGGTTAGTCCATAATTTTTTTAAATTACTAAAAAAAACTTATTGATAGCCAACAGCATATAATTGTAGTGTCTTTAACTCTTCAAATACTTTATATTTTAACATTTAACAATTTTTGTAACAAAAGATAGAGTTGAGAGAAAAAAATCACTAGTAAACGATTTGTCAAAAACGTTAATTTTGAAAGTGAGGCTAGTCCACAATATATTTGTAGTGTTAAAAATAACCTAAAAATCGGCGAAAGAGTAAAACCTTGGCGATTTTTACTCTTATGTAACTCTATAATTTAATCCTTGATTAACTTTGTTCCAGAAATCTAAGATGAGCATCACAAAATTTTACTAGTTAACGATTTATCAAAAACATTTATTTTGAAAGTGGGGTTAGTCCACAATTATTTTGTAATACATAAAATAACCTTTTTATCGCTGATTAAGAATATTCGTAGTGTTTTTAACACTTAACTAGCCCTATTTCATAATCATAAAATAATTTTGTTACAGAATTGTGAGAAAATCTGTTCAAAATTTTACTAATAAACGATTTATCAAAAATGTTAATTTTGAAAGTGATGCTAGTCCACTTTTCTTTGTAATGTTAAAAATAACCTTATAATCGCTGATGGAGTAAAACATTGATGATTTTTATTCTTACATAACTCCATAATTTAATCCTAAACTAAATTTGTTACAGAATTCTGAGATGCGCTAAACAAAATTTACTAGTTAACGATTTATCAAAAACATTAATTTTGAAAGTGGTGTTAGTCCACATTTTTTTTGTAATGCTTAAAATAACCTTTTTATCTCTGATAAAGAATATCCGTAGCATTTCTAGCTCTAAAATAGCCCTATTGCTTAATCCTAAACACATTTTGTCACAAAATTGTAAGATGAGCTAAAAAAAAATTTTACTAGTAAACGATTTATCAAAAATGTTAATTTTGAAAGTGAGGCTAGTCCACACAAATTTTTTTTTGTAGTGTTAAAAATAGCCTAATAATCGCTGATAGAGTAAAACATTGATGATTTTTATTCTTAAATAACTCCATAATTTAATCCTAAACTAAATTTGTTACAGAATTCTGAGATGAGCTAAACAAAATTTTATTAGTTAACGATTTATCAAAAACATTAATTTTGAAAGTGGTGTTAGTCCACATTTTTTTTTGTAATGCATAAAACAACCTTTTTATCTCTGATAAAGAATATCCGTAGCGTTTTTAACTCTAAAATAGCCCTATTGCTTAATCCTAAACAAATTTTGTTAAAAAATTGTATGATGAGCTAAAGAAAATTTTACTAGTAAACGATTTATCAAAAATGTTAATTTTGAAAGTGAGGCTAGTCCACACAAAATTTTTTTGTAGTGTTAAAAATAACCTAATTATCGCTGATAGAGTATAACATTGATTATTTTTATTCATAATTAGCTCCATAATTTAATCCTAAACAAAATTTGTTACAGAATTCTGAGATGAGCTAATCAAAATTTTACTAGTTAACGATTTATCAAAAACATTAATTTTGAAAGTGGTGTTAGTCCACATTTTTTTTGTAATGCATAAAATAACCTTTATGTCTCTGATAAAGAATATCCGTATCGTTTTTAACTCTACAATAGCCCTATTGCTTAGTCCTAAACTAATTTTGTTACAGAATTGTAAGATGAGCTAAACAAAATTTTACTAGTAAACGATTTATCAAAAATGTTAATTTTGAAAGTGAGGTTAGTCCACACAAAATTTTTTGTGTACCCGGCTAAAAATGTTGTATATTATCATATATGAGTTCATATATGAGACCATATACAGTATCATATATAGTATCAAATATGGTCTCATATATGAACATATTCCAAAATTGGCGCTTATATAAGACACGATCATATATGATGCAATATATGTGATCATATATTAGATCATATATTGAATCATATATTGGATCATATATTGAATCATATATTGGATCATATATGATGTTGTTTTTAATTTGTTTTACATTATTTTTTATATTTTTTATTTATTTTTTTCTCTTAAACTATATGTAATAGATTATAATGTATATATTCAACAGAATTGCAAACGATGTATGTAAGTTTAATTAAAAATAAAAAATATATTTTTATTCATACTGGTGTTCTCATATATTTTAATGAACACCTTTAGTTTGATGATTTTGATTTTTTAGTTACTATCGTTTGCATTTTTGGTGACCATATAAAAATATATAATTAAACTTATAGATACGAGAATACATTTTGATATTCAAAAGAATAAATTGAACATAAAAGATCTAATATATAAAGTTTTTCAATTGATGTCAATTACGAAAGATGCGAACAAAGGGCTTATTACAGGAACGATGATTTCCTTTGTGTTTTCTTGTTTTAGTGTTAATTTTGATTATCTTCATACTTAGCGTTTTTGTTAAAAAAGTCAAAATCTAAAAAAAAAAATATAAAATAAAATTAGTATGCATATAAGATATTTCCAGAATTTTTATTGTATTGAATTATTACCAACAACAGCATTTGGTGCCATGTACCTTTAAAGATTGGCTTGATACTGCTAGATACATACATACATGTTAATGGAGTGTATTTTGTTAAGACCATGGGATGCTTAAGACCATGAATGCTTTTTACGGAAAGATATATTGTCTTTCAGAACTCGATCTGATAAAATATTAAAAATTATTCCATATTCCTTTTTTATTCCAAAAAAAAAGAACTTGCAACTACTAAATGCATGTTTTTTACTCAAAATTTTTAGAAGGCACATAATAACTTAAGACTTCGATTAAAAGCAATATATTTAGTAGTATGTATTTTATCTTTCTGGGTTATGTGTGTTACGATATTTGAAGGATAGGGATAAGAAACTATTTTTACTTACATCATGGCGACAATGTGCCAGGTTGTCACTTTCGCTAATTGACAGCTTTCTTGTGATTGTAAGTAAAAACGTTGTCCTTCCGAAATCGTAACTCAACCTTAAAACTGATCATAACTTTTTTTCATTTCGATTTTCTATGACGACAGTAAGAAATTTTAAAATAGTTTATAATGTTGGAACCGTAGTGATAACGTTATGGTGGTGCATATGCCTTCTCCTCCATCTTGGGCGAGCTTAACGTAGCTTCTCATGGTTTAATTTTCTTTAAATAGTAACTCGGCCTCCAAACTTATACGTTCTTTCCATTTCCAATTTGCTATTGCGATAGTATGGGATTTCAAAATAATTTATAGTGATGGAATCGTAATGATAACATTTCTGGTGGTGCATATGTCCTCTTCTCCAAGTTGAGTGAGTTTAACTTAACTCGGCCTTAAAACGCTTATACGATCTTTCCACTTCCAATTTGCTATGGCGATATTAATGGTTTTTTAAATAGTTTGCAGTATTGCAATCGTACTGATAACATTATGGTGGTGCATATGCCCTCTCCCCCAAGTTGCACGAGATTAACGAAGCTGCGTAGTTTAATTTTCCTTAACATCAAATTACTAAATAATATTGCATTTGCGACATATTTACATTCACCCATTTTGAATATGATAATGTTTTGGAATAAAATGTCCATGCTTATACTTGTTATGACGATGAACTGGGAAAAAATAAAACATGATTTTAAAATTCAAATACATATTAATGAAAGCTCACCTTTTCCAAATTTTTTTATGTTAATTTACATCATGGCGACAATGTAGCAGGTTGTCACTTTCGCTTATAGACTGATTTCTTGTAATTGTAAGTAAAATCGTTGTCCTTCCCAAATCGTTACTCAACCTTTAAACTGATCATACCTTCTTTTCATTTCGATTTGCTATGGCGAAAGTAAGCGTTTTCAAAATAGTTTGTAGTGTTGGAACCGTAGTGATAAATGGTGGTGCATATGCCCTCTCTCCAAGTTGAGCGAGCTTAACGTAGCTCCGCATGGTTAAACTTTCAGCAACTAGTAACTCGGCCTCCAAACTTCTTATACCTTCTTTTCATTTCCAATTTTCTATTGCGACAGTAAGGGATTTCAAAATAATTTATAGTGTTGGAATCGTAGGGATAACAGTTCTGGTAGTGCGAATGTCCTCTTCTCCAAGTTGAGAAAGCTTAACGTAACTCGGCCTCAACACTGCTTATACGGTCTTTTCATTTCCGATTGGCTATGGCGACATTAAGGGATTACAAAATAGTTTGCAGTATTGCAATCGTAGTGAAAACATAATGGTGGTGCATATGCCCTCTCCACATAGTCGCACGAGATTAACGAAGCTGCGTAGTTTAATTTTATTAAACATCAAAGTACTCAATAATATTGTATTTGGATAAAAAAAAGTCCACGCTTATACTTGTTATGACGATGAACTGGAAAAAATTAACACATGATTTTAAAATTCTAAATACATATTAATGAAAACTTACCTTTTCCAATTTTTTTTATGTAAAAGTAACGATTTTAAGCAGAATATTTTGCAACTAGGAAACAATATTTGTTAAATTATTGATATATATTAGAGTATGAATTTATATCAGTCAATCGATGGTAAGGTAATAATATAATTTTAATTGCTAATAACTTTTATTTTGTAATTCTGGGTTCAAATTTGCATACACATGTACTATGATTTAACATTTTATGATAACATATATGGTTCCATATATGATATCATATATGGCACATATTTTATATACGACCACATATATGGGATCGTTTCTTGCATATATGGTCACATATATGTTTCCATATATATCATATATGGTCATATAAAGATCAATACATAAGCATATATGAACATACACATTTATTTTTAGCCGGGTAGTGTTAAAAATAGCCTAATAATCGCTGATAGAATAAACATTGATGATTTTTATTCTTAAATAACTCCATAATTTAATCCTAATCTAACTTTCGTACACTACAAAAAATTGTGGACTAGCATCACTTTCAAAATTAACATTTTTGATAAATCGTTTACTAGTAAATTTTTTTTTAGCTCATCTTACAATTTTGTAACAAAATGTGTTTAGGATTAAGCAATAGGACTATTTTAGAGCTAATAATGCTACGGATATTCTTTATCAGAGATAAAAAGGTTATTTTATGCATTACAAAAAAATGTGGACTAACACCACTTTCAAAATTAATGTTTTTGATAAATCGTTAACTAGTAAATTTTGTTAAGCGCATCTCAGAATTCTGTAACAAATTTAGTTTAGGATTAAATTATGGAGTTATTTAAGAATAAAAATCATCAATGTTTTACTCTATCAGCGATTATTAGGCTATTTTTAACACTACAAAAAAAATTTTGTGTGGACTAGCCTCACTTTCAAAATTAACATTTTTGATAAATCGTTTACTAGTAAAATTTTGTTTAGCTCATCTTACAATTCTGTAACAAAATTAGTTTAGGACTAAGCAATAGGGCTATTGTAGAGTTAAAAACGATACGGATATTCTTTATCAGAGACATAAAGGTTATTTTATGCATTACAAAAAAAATGTGGACTAACACCACTTTCAAAATTAATGTTTTTGATAAATCGTTAACTAGTAAATTTTTGTTTAGCTCATCTCAGAATTCTGTAACAAATTTTGTTTAGGATTAAATTATGGAGCTAATTATGAATAAAAATCATCAATGTTATACTCTATCAGCGATAATTAGGTTATTTTTAACACTACAAAAAAATTTTGTGTGGACTAGCCTCACGTTCAAAATTAACATTTTTGATAAACCGTTAACTAGTAAAATTTTGTTTAGCTCATCATACAATTTTGTAACAAAATTTGTTTAGGATTAAGCAATATGGCTATTTTAGAGTTAAAAACGCTACGGATATTCTTAATCAGAGATAAAAAGGTTATTTTATGCATTACAAAAAAAATGTGGACTAACACCACTTTCAAAATTAATGTTTTTGATAAATCGTTAACTAGTAAAATTTTGTTTAGCGCATCTCAGAATTCTGTAACAAATTTAGTTTAGGATTAAATTATGGAGTTATTTAAGAATAAAAATCATCAATGTTTTACTCCATCAGCGATTATAAGGTTATTTTTAACATTACAAAAAAATTTTGTGTGGACTAGCCTCACTTTCAAATTAACATTTTTGATAAATCGTTAATTAGTAAAATTTTGTTCAGATTTTCTCACAATTCTATAACAAAATTATTTTATGATTATGAAATAGGGCTAGTTAAGTGTTAAAAACACTACGAATATTCTTAATCAGCGATAAAAAGGTAATTTTATGCATTACAAAAAAATTGTGGACTAACCCCACTTTCAAAATAAATGTTTTTGATAAATCGTTGACTAGTAAAATTTTGTTCAGCTTATCTCAGAATTCTGAAGAAAATTAGTTAAGGATTTAACTATAGAGTTATTTAATAGTGGAAAACACCAATGTTTTATTTAATCAGCAATTATTTGGTTATTTTTAGCGCTACAAAAAAATTGTGGACTAACCTCACTTTCAAAATTAACGTTTTTGATAAATCGTTAACTAGCAAAACTTCTCTCATAAAATTCTCAGACGTTTTTAAAATTTTCTTTGAACTTTTTTTTTTAATCGAAAGATACCATTAAACTGTATCCAAATCTATCATTAACTTAGTTTTTTTGAAAATGTGACTTACCCCACTATCATAATAAATGGTTCATATATTGATTAATAGCTTCTAAGGAAATAATAAAATTGAAAAATAATGTATGTATGGTTGACAGAGCATTAAATTATATTTAATTTAAAACCAAAAATAAAATCCACCGATTTGTTCCGGAGATATTTTAGTTTTAGTAAAAGAATTAAAACACCTCAATTCAACCTAAAATATAGCTTTCGTGACCTTACCAATTTTTAATTTGATAAAACTTGGAATGTAATTGGTCCCTTGCAAAACTATTATTGTTCCAAAATTTGGGACTTCTGGTAGTTTTTCTTCCCGAGATATGGGGTCTTGAAAATTGGAAAAACCGTATAAGTATATTTGACAAAAGTGTTCTGACATAAATAAAGATATCACGAAAAGTAATAATAATACAGGTCACATTCAGATTTCAAATACTAGGTAATGAGCCAGTCTTTAAAATGACATTCACCAAGATTTTTTTTGAGAAAAGTCAAAGATCATTGGTTTTAATTTTTAATTTTTGGAGAGCTGTATCTCAAAAAATGATATTTTTAAAGTTTTGGAAAAATATATTTTTTTTTTTTTTTTTTTTTATTTATTTATTAAGTCTATGGAATTTTATATCCTTACAGACCATTTAGATAACAATAATAATTACAATAATAATAAGAATAAAATGTACATATAAAAAACAAAGGTATGACAGATTAATAAACGTTATAGAAAAATACAAGAAAAAACAAATAAAATTTAATTATTAAGATACAGGATTACATCTCTTTTTATAAGATCTAAACTTTTATCAAAATCGATGACATTATAAAGTTGATTAAATTGAATACAAATTCGACGAAAAGGATCCGAGTTGGCATAATTAGTACGAAAATATTTAACAATAAGAAATTGATAATATCTTGATAAACGATTAGGAGTATTAATATTAACTTTGCTCAAAAGAAATTCTGAATATAGATTGCCATTAATTAAATTGAATAAAAAAGATACATTAAGCATTTTTCTTCGACTTTGAAGAGTAGGAAGCTTTATAAGTGCTAGACGACTACGATATGGTGGTAGATGGACATTAGGATCCCATCCCAGTCCACGAAGACAAAATATAAGGAATTGTTTTTGAACAGACTCGATGGAGTTGGAATGTACATTGTAATACGGATCCCATACAACAGAGCCATATTCGAGGATTGGCCTGACAAGTGTAGTAAAGATATGTTAATAAGGATCAAATATGTTAATAAGGATCATCTGTACAACTTAAGTTTAAATTTTTAGGATGGAGTCTTAATTGGAACTTTTATTATTAATAGAAACATAGTGACAGGAAATAAAAAGTGGTGTATTCTCACTTAGAAAAAAATATATTTTTTTTGTCTTTAAGATTCTGGCACACAGTTCACTTTTCTGAATGTTTTTGATGTGCTGGGTACTTATATGACCTTTGAACCGGCCTGTCACTATTATTTTTCTAGATATCTGCACATAAATGTATGAAAATTGCTAAAATGGTACTGCTGTGTTTTTTTTAACATTTATGTGCAGACATCTTGAAAAGTAATAGCGATAGGCCAGTTCAAAGGTCATATTTGGAAAAACATTCAGAAAAGTAAATTTTGGTACCAGAATCTCAAAGAAAAATGCCTGTGAATTTTGTACTCTTGCAAAAAACATTAAATCATTATATTGTTTTGCGGAAGATTTTGGTGCTCTTGCCAAAGCAAAGTTTTTTTAGAAAAAATAATGTAATATTACTCTGCTATTCCATGCAAAACAAATTGAAATATTAGTCGAGGACCCCATTAAGAAACCAAAAGAGATGTACATTTCCTAAGTGAGTGCAAAAATAAGTGCAAAAAAGTGTTCTTACATTTTGGAGAGTATAAAAGATACGGATCCAATAACACTCTTACTTGTTTATGTACATTTGATAAACAAATGGAACATTTTTATGCGAAAAGCTTTAGACTTGGTGAAAAAGTAGTTTTGGTAAAAAAAAAAATATTTTTTTTTTTCACGAAAAGCAAAATTATGTTAAGAAAAATTTAATGAACCCAAAATTTTTGATGAAAAAAAATTTTTGTGAAAAAAAGTATTTGATGATTTTTTTTTATTAAAAGTAAAATTTTTTGATAAAAAAAATATACAAAAAAAATAAATTTTTTGGTGAGAAAAAAATTGATAATAAAAACTTTGATAAAAAAATTTTTTGAAAAAAATTGATGAAAAAAAATATGATAAAAAAAAATTATGAAAAAAAAATTAATGAAAAAAAATTTGTGGAAAAAATTTGATGAAAAAAAACAAATTGATGAAAAAAAAAATTTTTTTTTGTTGAAAAATATTTATGATACTTTTTATTCACCAGCTGGTGAAAAACGGGTTTATTCACCACGAGGTGAATTATTATCCAAGTTACAAACCCAAGTTATTAAAATTTTGGGTTTTAGGAAAATGAAAATAGTAATTCTTGTTTTCTTTTTCGTTAATTGTTAGCTTATATAGTCAAACTGAGGTGGCGTTCTGCAACTTTTTTAAAATTAATCACCAGCCTAAAAACATTATCATATTAAAAAATGCCATTTTAAACCTATTATTTGAAACCTGAATGAGACCTGTGTTATTATTACTTTTCGAGATATCTTTATTTATTTTAGAACACTTTTGTCAAATATATTCGATTTTGCCCATATCTCGAATACTGGAATGACCAGAAGCCTGAAAAATTGGAACAATCTCTTTTTGATTAAGTTAACCCTAGTACTGAGTTTCATTAAATTTGGAGGGGGTGACGTCAACTCGTCGGTTAACTTAAGGTGTTTTAGCTCAAAACCACTTTTTTAAAAAGATGAAAATTTGAAAAGTTGTCTATATCTCGAAAACTGTTCTCAAAACTTGTAGATCTTTGGAGTGTATTTTCGGATTTAGCGTAAGATATAACAAGGAAAATTAATGCAACATTTCGTGGATAAAAATCTATGTAAACTAGTGTTATTTAATAAAAAACTCGTCTCAGAATCAGATTTTATAAACAAAAAATCGAAATCTTTTAAAAAAAAATAATTCGAAATATTTTTGAACTAAAGCTTAATATTAGTGCTTTGTTTTCCAAAAAAAAATAAATAAAAAATCAATATACACAGAAAATAATATTAAGAAAAACAATTTGGGTAATCACATGTTTAAATTTTTTAAAAAAATTTAGTAATTTTTCAATTAAAAAATTTACTCGAAAACTAAAAAAAAAAAAAATTGAGTAAATAATTTAATACAAATTTAATAATTTTTTTTATTTATTTTTTATTCTCTTGGTGTTTTGAATTCACATTTAGTTTATAGCTTTTTGTATATGTATATGAAAGTTTGAAATCGTCTTTATGAAATTTTCGTATGTCTTATAAATATATTTGGTAAAGTTTGAAAAAAACATTTTTTGGATAAAAATGTCAAACATTTTTTGGATAAAAAATTTGAAACTTTTTTAAACTTAAAAAAAATAAATTGATACATTTTGAGTAAATATTTACTTAACACAATTAAAAATTTATTTAAAAAAATTTTTTAGTAAGCATTTAATAATTTTTTATTAAAAGTTTACTCAATACTATTAAATCGTTTACTGGTGCAAAATTGAGTAATTTTTTAGTCTATAGTATTAAAAATTTACTCAACACGATATTTAAAAAAAAAATGTTGGGCTCCATAGAATTAAATTCATGGCTACGTGCCTAATATAAACGACAACGAGTTTATTAATTGATATTAAAAATATTTAAACCAACTTTAAAACTTAACTTGTCACAAATATTTGAATATTAAAATTTTTTATAAAAAACTTTTAATAATTCATATCCTTTCTTAAAAGCTCTTTTGTTTTAACTGCAAACAATATTTTGGAAAATATTTTCATTGTAAAAAAAAACTGAAATTTAAAAAAAAAAAAACTTACACGTTTTTGTGTACGTGCTAATAATGTGAATTTTGCGTGCAAATTATTATCAACTTCAGTATATAGAAAATTTTCTAATTTTCTTGGCAGGATTTCTAAAGATAATTTGATATTAGTTGCATGAAAATATTTTTCTTTTTGGAATATAAACACAATATAATAATGACTATCTGCAAATTTTGACCAAAAGTATGCTGAAAATTGAAAACAAAGGAATTTGATAAAGAAAAAATATTAAAAACAAGTAGAAAAGTTATTTTCGACTTGTGCGAATCCATGAATACCCTTCACAATGCCGTTTTTTAAAGATATTTAATTTTCTAAAGTCAAAAAACTAACAATTTTGATTAGAAATATTTTATTTTGAGTAAAAAATTTTTTTTTGGAATTTAAAAAATAAAAAATACCATTTTTATTTTTTTTATGAGTGTAAAATTTTTTTCGAGTGTAAGTTTTCTTTTTTTTAGTGTAAACATATTTTTGAGTGAAAAAAAATACTTTGTAAAGTAATTTTGTGGCTTACCAATGTTTTTAAAGCTCGATGTAAACACGTGAATTTATTGCAAAACCAATCTGAAATTCAAGGTTTTGCTAATAACTTTAGAACCACTTCACAATAGATAATTTGATCCGAAATCATTTTTCGAACTAACATTAATATTTTCTTTTTAATGACGATTTCTATCAGCGTAAAGTCTTTCAAAAATTAGCATGTTTTCAACAGACAGACGGATATACGGACGGATATCGCTAGATTATTTTAAATCGATTGAGGGACATGAATATTCAGCGGTTGTCAACTAACTAGAAACGTTTCTATAGTATAATACTCAACGTTATTATTATCAAACGAGTGTAAACTAAAAAAATGTTGTGTAGGTAATTTATAAAGCTTGAATTTATGCATGATAGCGTCCTGATTGAAAAAATAATTAATGTGCTACGAGGGTCGATCTGGAAAATGAAATTATTTATAGACATTTTTAAGAACATTTTTTAAAAATATTTCTAAGTCGAAAAGTCCAATAGTTTTTTTCAGTTATCAAGTAATTTTCTTAACAACCCAAACAAAAAATTAAATTTTTTAAATGCAGTAGAAAAAATTCGCATTTTTCACAAAAAATTCGTTTGCCGACTAAGTTTTTGTAAACAAAGAAAATATGTTATTGTTTATTAACATTAGTACACCTAAGTGTACAGTAATGAGTAGGGATCAGATTTTCATGCGCTAAAAAATCGAAAATATGCGCTTAAAATATGCTTTAAAAAATTCAAAATATGCACTAAAAAGGGGGGGGGGGGTGAAATAAAGCCATAGGCAATAAGGCCATTTGGCCATTTGAATTGAGAAATAATGCCATATGGCCTTATTACCAACCACTGTTGGAAATAAAGCCATATATGGCTTTGTTAGTCATTTAAAAATTTTAAAAATGTTCGTTATTATTTGCGGAGAGCGTATTTTTCCACGTAAGTTCTGCTACAAAAAAAAAATATTTAGCGAAGCCGCTAAATTAATTTATGGATTTTTTAATCCCTGAGCAAAATTACAAGGAAAGTCTTATTAGTGTCACCCGCGGATTTTTATACAATTGGTTCAGTGACGGTCCGTGAAGTTGTCACTGGGTGTTCTCTACTTATTTAAAATATAAAAATAATGTATATAAAATATGTTTTTCTGGACGTAACACGTTCCCGTGATAGACAAAGCCTCAGTTTTATTATTTTTAATTGACATGCATCCAAAATTAATTTTTGTGCTCCATTTATTTGCGAAATAATGCATTTTGTTAATTGTCGATGTGGTTAGGCAACAAAATGACAATAAAATAGAATTTGGGCTGCATGTTATTTAAAAATATACAAAACTAGTAACATCCCATCTTTACCTATCTCGGGAACGCGTTAGGTCCAGGAAAAAATGAATTTTTTACTTAAATTTTCTGTTTTTATAAATTAGAGAACACCCAGTGACAACTTCACGGACCGTCACTGAATTGGTTGTATTTTATAGAGGAGGAAAAATAAACTGAAACTTATTTTTTTAGCGGCCCTAATCTATATAAGTACACTCTAAAAAGTCTTTGTAAAATTACTACTATCAAGTGGGTAAATTTTTATGTAAAATAACACACAACGCCTAAAATTAAACACGAAGTGTTTAAAACTCTTAATTACACACAAAAATTTTAAAATTACGCACATTATATAGTATTTGGTGTGTTGATAAATATATTCGAAGAAAAATAAACACTAACAGTCAAATTCATAAGGCAATTGTAATTTGGCTTTAAAGCACACAATAGTTAAAGTACATTAAACGTTTAATAAAGCTTTATTTCAAAATTGTATTCATAAACGTACTTTAACAGTTTAGTAATTTTGCGTTTTAATGTTGGCAACACCCTTGCTATATTTCTCATTTAATTGTTTGTGATGTATAAAATCATCAATCGATTGACTCGGTAGTCATAATTTTTTTTTTTTTTTGCAGATTTAAAAGTTAGAAAAGATTTTGTGTGAAATAAAAAAGGGTTTAAAACTTTTTTCTTAACGTTATATAGAAATCAAATAGAAGTAAGAGTGAAAGAATTATATTTTCATATCACAAGTACAAAAAATATTCGAGTACCGGATATGTTTTGAAAACATGTACATCACTATTTTGTTTAATTTAATTTTAATTTATTTTAAACAAATATTTGTCAATTTTTTATTGAAAACATCCTAAATTTGTTAATTGTTGATGAAATCTTCGATTTATGAAATAGAAATTGATAGAATATAGCTGTTCTAGGGAGGAGAATGTTTCATTAAGTCTTTAGATAATTATAGATTCAATGCTGAACAAAAATACATAGAATGATTTTTCAACTCCAAACTTTATTGATGGTTTATTGTTGACTATACCCTACTATAAACCTTTTAAAATATTTTGCTTTAAAACGATTTTGAATAATATTTTAGCAAATTTTCTCTATAAGCCTTTTATAAGCATGTCTCAAAACGTTATGAATTTGACCGTAAATTTTTAAAATTACACATTTTGTGTTTGATTTTTTATATTAAACATTAAATGCGTAATTTAAAAAAATAATTTAAATTGTCAAATATAAATTAAAAGAAAAATAAAAATATCAGAAAATTTGTAGCATTTCTAACAAAAATTAAGCAGCGGGAAGAGAAATGCTATAAAAAAGAAAATATGTATATATCTTAAAAGCGAAAGTGAAGTGAATATTTTAAGCTACGATTAAATGCAATATATGCTTTACGATATTAATAAATGTATAGCATTAATTAAATCGTCATGTTTAAGATAATTATATGGCGGTTTAAAATCAGAAAGGTAAGTACTGCAATATCCTTTTTACAATAAAAAAAGGTCTCGGAGTCTGAGAATATTTCTTTACAAAAATATTTTAGATAAAATTCCTCAGATTTCAAAATCTCTAAATGTCTTCTAAGAATCTGTGAAATTTTCTATGGATAAAAGTCATAGATTCTGAGAATTTTTGAACAGGAAAATGTTTCAGATTTTTAGAATTTTCCTACAGAAAAAGTATATCATATTCCGAGAATTTTTATTATAGGAAAAGTGTCACACATTCTGTCAATTTTTCTTTAGAAAAAATTTATATTTAGAAAAAAATTCTCATATTCTGAGAAATTCTCTATATAGAAAAAATGCCTCATATTCTGAAATTTTTTCTACAGAAAAAATATCTCAGATTCTGAGAATTTTTTATAGAAACAGTGCCACAGCATCCGAGAATTTTTCTTTAGATTCGGAAAAATTTTTTATAGAAAATATGTCCCATATTGTCTGAATTATTCTTTAGAAGAAATGTCTCATATTCTGAAAAAAAATTTTATAGACAAAATATTTCAGATTCTGGGAACTTTTCTAAGAAAAAATACCTCAGACTCGAAGAATTTTTCTATATAAAAAATATTTCAAATTCTTAGAATTTTTCTGTAAAAAAATATCTCAGATACTGAGAAATTTTCTATAAAAAAAAAAAATATCTCAGACACTGAGAATTTTTCTGTAAAAAAAATATTTTATATTCTAATGTGGTTATTCATAAAACCTAAAATATATTTAAAGTAGGTTTATTTGACAGATATTGCAGGAACAATTGTCAAATAAACCTACAATAAGTCTGTTAAGTATAAGTATTATGAATAAGAGCCTAAGAATTTTTCGATATAAAAAATAGCTCACATTCTGAGAAACTTTCTATAGAAAAAATATCTCAGATTCTGAGAAACTTTCTATAGAAAAAGTATCTCAGATTCAGATAATTGTTCTATATAAAAAAATCAGATTCTGAGAACTTTTCTATTGAAAAATATTAAGGATTCAAAAAATATATCTATAAAAGAAATATCTCAGATTTTGAGAATTTTTCTATAGCAAAAATGTCTCAGATTCTGAGAATTTTTCTAAAGAAAAAATATCTCAAATTCTGAGAATTTTTTTAAAGAAAAAATGTCTGAGATTTTGAGAATTTTTCTATAGAAAAAATATATCAGATTCTTAGAATTTTTCTATAAAAAAAATATACAGATTCTATAGAAGAAATATCTCAGATTTTGAGAATTTTTCAATAGAAAAAATGTCTTAGGTTCTGAGTATTTTTCTATAAAAAAATATCTGAGATTTTGAGAATTTTTGTATAGAAAAATATGTCAGGTTCTGAGAAATTTTCTATAGAAAAATATTTCAGATTCTAATAATTTTAAAATATCTTTATGCGGTGAATTTTTCTGTAGAAAAAATATCTCAGAATTTTTCTATAGAAAAAATATATTAGATTCTAATAATTTGTCTATAGAAAAATATCGTTATTCTAATAATTTTATGTAGAAAAAATTTCTCAGATTCTGAGAACTATATAGAAAAAATGTTAAAATTTTTATGTATTTTCAGTTGGTACAAGAAGAAATGAAGCAAAAATTCAGATTCCATGGGTTTTGGTTATTATTCCCCATTTATTGTGATTGTAAGTATTTAAGTGATGAGAATGATTGCAATGTATTTGCCAAAATATTTAAATTTTACTATTTTTTTTATCTATTTTCAGAGACTGAAGCATCAGAAAAAATCTACTTTTATAGACTAAAGAGGTTATATTAAGATATTTTTTTAATTTAAATACACTCTAAAAAATGCATGTAACTTTACTATTATTAAGTTAGTAAATTTTCATGTATATTTTTGCTTAGTACTTTTTGTTTAGTTTTTTAATTTTATAGTAATTTTTAATTATAGTTTATGCAATTTATATTTAACTATTGTAACTATGTATAGTATTTATAAACAAAAACAATAAAAATTGTAAAAAAAAATTATTGGTGTATTTCATTACAGGAGTTTTTATTGCGAAAAATTCAATATGCAATTTTGAACATTTTAAATGCATTTTTACGCACATCGGAATGCTTTTTTAAACACAAATATTTTAAAATTACACACTTTTTGTTTAATGCTAGAGAAATTTCTAAGCAGCCAACCTGTAGCTTTAAACACAAAATGTTTATTAATTGTACACACTTTGTGTGCAAGTGTTGAAAATTAAACACATAGAGTATTTTTACCCACATTATTGTAGGAGAACAGTAACCTACAATAAAGTGGGTAAATTTCAACAAAAATTTATAAGAGTGTAAAAATCAATTGTCGTTCGTTGGTAACCGCATCAGTTGAGAACGGCACGAACGATTTGGACAATTTTTTTTTGAAATATTCGTCATGGTCTAACTTAGGGTTCTACGTAAAGAGTATTTGACCACGCCCACTTTTACGCCCACTTTTTTCGATTAATCTAAAATCGGAAAATGCTGCACCAATTTGGGTAATTTTTTATTTAAATGATCGTTGTAATCCAATTTAAGTGTTTACTAAAAGAAAAATCAACCACGCCCACTTTTACGCCCACTTTTTTAATATTCGGATTCAGCGGGCAATTTTAGATAAAGGTTAGATAATGGTTTGGTCAAAATAACTGTAACGAAGTGTTATTTTAAAAATCCATATCATGAAATCTTTTTTAAATTTCAACTCAGTGAAACTGAAATAAATGTTTAAAAAAACCGTCAGTTTTTGGAATTTAGAAAAACTGTAAATGCAGTTGTGTAAACAAGACCTTGAACCATCACTGAGCAATGTTTAAGGATTACCCCACTTTATCCGTAAAAGTTACAGAGGGTTAAAGTTGAAAAATCGATAAAAATGGCTTGAAATAATCCATAGTTTTTACCTTCTTTCGCATTTTTTTTTAAGTTCTCCTTATATTTCAATCTTTTCCGGCATAACACAAAGTCAGTGCATATAAAAGATTATTTTAATGTTGGCTTGATAGATGCTTCATCGCTTGGTAAGAAGTTATAAGACGGTTAAGTTTTGAAACCAAAAATTAAGAGTTTTTAAATTTTTTAGGTTTTTTGATCAGGGATTTCGGCCCCCTCTATAAAATGAAAAAAGTTGAACTAGAGTTGGTAGCTGTTGTAATTCTTAACATTTTGGAATTAATCCCGTTAATGTGCCACGAATAGTTAAGGAGTTTCAGGAGATCAAAGTTCGAAAGAAAGAACGTAATTTTTTTAAAATATCAGTTTTTCGCGAGGCACATTCGCGGTTTCATTCGAAATTTGGTGGACTCTTGCGTAAACCGAGTTTTGCAAAAATTTTATGGCATTTTTGAAAATTGAGCAAAATTTGCAAATCTGTTTCCAATTTTTTTTAGTAGCAATTAATGCATCATGTTCATTTTAATACACCAAAAGACGTGCCTTAACGAGTAGAACTGATTTCTTTTTGACTTTTTACTTTAAGCCATTCTGAGCGGAAAGCGCGATGATTTTATCTAAACCTCTTTTGATCTGGCACATCCAAGGCTTTACACGAAATCGGATGAAATTTTTTTTAAATGAAAGCCCACTTGATGTGTCATCATAAAATCAGAGGCGGGTTAAAAAATTTTGATGATTATAGATTTTTTGGACCATATTAAATTTTCTAGTTATAAAAAAGCATCGCCGATTTTTTTAAACACTGGTACAATGATTCGATTTTTCTGTGATTTTTTTTTTTCAGTAAAACCAACGCGCATTGCCTAAATATGTTATAAAAAATTGTGAAACTTTTCTTTTACCGCGAATTAATCGCGATTTTAGGTACTTAGATATATTTTTTTTAAATCGTTTGGTCATTAAAGGGTTAAATTTATATCATACTAGCAGAGTACCCGGCGTTGCCCGAGGAATAAAAATTCGAAATTTTAATCAATAATTATGAAATTTGTGTTAATTTTTTTTGTTCTAAGAACAATATTTTTTTATAAAAAGAAAACTATAAAAAAATTAAAAAAATCTATTTTTATTGAACAAAATTGAAACATTGAAGAAAATTGTTTTCCCCAAAATCGAATGTTAAAAATTTTATTAATCTTTGTAAAGGAATCAAAGTATTTTGATTTGGATTGGATATTATATTTTAATAAAAATTTATTTCCACGGTTAATATTTTTCAGAACAGAAAATATTTTTATTATTTTGAACATAAGTAGTTCATAGTGAAAAAAGTCTCATAATTTTTCAAAAGGGAAAGTCTCAAATCCTTAAAATATTTCTAATATCAAAGAAAAATTTTAACACGGAATGTATTAAACTGAGATTTGTCAAGTTGACCCCAGTGTTTTTGTTTACTTGACCCTACGTATGTGGATCATTCTCCCATCAGACCTTTAAGTTATCAGGAAGGGGAAAAGTAAAAAAACAAAATATTGTTATGTATTCATATCTGAATTATTTTGATTTAATGCATTTTAATTAAAACCCCCATGATATTTAGTTGTCCAAACCTAATGGTTCTTTTTGGTCTATAAATCTTATGTTTAAATTTTTAGCCAAATCTGACAAAAATAACCTGTGGTTTGGTGGTTAAATTTTTGGCCCAAAAAAAAAAAATTTGCCATACAAACAAAAATTTTTTTTTTTCAACTTGTTAATTTATTTATTTTTTTTAATAACGCTTTACTTGATTAAGCTTAATAATGACTAAAAATTTCATTTTGGAGGGATAACCCCTTCCGCTTCAAAATTTGCTTCGAAAAAAAATGTAGGTTGTTGGATTCCTACTCTAAGAATTTTTAATTTTTTTTTTTTTCTTAATTTTGACTTGAAAGCATTTTAGCTGAAATGTATTCACATAAAAATATTATTCTTATCTGTGGCATCTTTATCGTGTTCTTAAATGTATAAAAAAATCATATAAAATGCGTTTTCACTTTTTTCAAATTTTATGTATTGTCAAAAAAAAATAAATTTTGTAGATTGCCTGGCAAATTATCCTTCGTTTTGATGTAAAAGCTATGTATATGTTAAAATTTTTAGCCAAATCGGACAATTTTAACCCGTGCCTCTGGGTGGTTTAAATTTTTTGTGAAAATAAAAAAAAAAAAAAAAATTTAGGGTTAAACTTTTAAACTTCAGCGGCACATGTTAAAATTGTCCGATTTGGCTAAAAACTTAAATATAGAGTTCTTAGGCAAAAAGCAAATTGCCCAGCATTTGACGAAATTCGACAAAAGCCATTTTTTGTGAAAATAAAATGTGAGAAAGGTAAAAAGAGAATTTTTTGCTATATTTTAGAACGTGATACAGACGTTACAGAAAGAAATAAGATTTTTGTGTTGATATGTATCATTAAGAGCAACATCTCAAAGAAAAATTCTTTCGAGTCAAAAGCTTTGACTTAAAACTAAATAATTTTTTTTTAATTTTTTGGAGTATGACTTCAACGGCCCTAAATTTTTTTTCGGAGTCAATTTTGAAACGTTTATTCCACGAAAATTAAAGTAAAGTAAAATAATAATTAAAAAAAAAAAATCGAAAAAATATGTTGTTTGGTTTGTATGGAAAAAACGGTCTAGTTTTCTCCGATTTGGCTAAAAATTTAAACATAGAGTTTTTAGACCAAAACGAACCATAATTTGCCCGGCGATCGACAAAATTCGAAAAAAGTCATTGTTCGGGCCACCCTAATATACATAAATGGAATATCGGTAGTCAAAATTGAATTCGATCGACATAACTGGTTTTAAACTGAAAACTTTTTTATTCAACGTTTGGCTGTAAAAACATCAATTTACAGTTAATTCTAAATCTTCTTCTAAAAAGTTGTCCCTAACATCCCGTTTTTTTAAATGTTCAAGACATAAATGAATTCTTTCGAATAGTGTTTTTTATTTTAAATTTGAAATATCGAACCGTGAGTCTTATAGTATATGAGGTACAGATCCCCGAACAGTGATAAAACTGAATGCCCAAGGCGTGTTAATGAACTAATTTAAAAAACTGAAAAGGCTATGTTGTTTGTTAAAAAAAGAGCTTTCCAATGGTGCCATTCACATTAAAATCAGACTTATTGTGTCTTTTTAAAAGCGGAAAAACTGATTTTTTTTCATATTTTGGCATTTTCAAAAGTCCCTCTTAACCGATATCAAAACATTCTATAGCCTATAATCTAAGTTGGAATGAAAGCTTTATTATGGTTTTATCTCATCAAAATCGGTTCAGTAGTTTCTTCAAACACCGGTGACAAAGAAAATTTTCGCGAAAAGTGCGTTTTATAATATAGTATAGAAGTATAGATAATATAGTATAGATATAGATGAGGTACAGATCCCCGAACAGTGATAAAACTGAATGCCCAAGGCGTGTTAATGAACTAATTAAAAAAACCGAAAAGGCCTAGTTGTTTGTTAAAAAAAGAGCTTTCCAATGGTGCCATTCACATTAAAATCTGACTTATTGTGTCTTTTTAAAAGCGAAAAAACTGAATTTTTTTTCATATTTTGGCATTTTCAAAAGTCCCTCTTAACCGATATCAAAACATTCTATAGCCTATAATCTTAGTTGGAATGAAAGCTTTATTATGGTTTTTATCTCATCAAAATCGGTTCAGTTGTTTCTTCAAACACCGGTGACAAAGAAAATTTTCTCGAAAAGTGCGTTTTATAATATAGTATAGATATTTTAGAAGAAATGATATATCCTAGCATGTTTTAATAACGCATGCAACAAATGTGTAGAAAAAAAAATATTTAAAATATTTTTAAGATTTTTTAAAACCGCTTAATCTTAAAACAGCCATAACTTTTGACCCCCTTGCGCGATTTAATTGACGCGAACGAATTTCTTATTCTTAAATAGCTTCTAATATTTATGCCAACTTTCATCGATGTGCCATCAAAATAAAAATCACATCTTTTTTACCTCAAAATTTAAGTCTTTGCCGGAACTCCTCATATAAATTTTTTTAATAAATAAAACCTCCGTAGGTTCACGCTAAAAGATAAAAAAACCGAAAGTCCAATTTTTGCCTTTAATTCCTTCAGAAGTCCTCAATCGATTTTAATGAAATTATGACTGAGTCAAGTTCAACTAATTATCTGTCCGTCAAAAAAAGAAAATCTAAAATATTTTGATCGGTTCAAAATTTACAGAATTTTGGCCAATCAGAAGGGATTTTCAGTCACTGAGTGTCGGCTAGGTTGTGAGGCTGGGTGTCCGAGTACCAACACCAGCAGAGGATTTTTTATTATTTTGAAATGTTTATCATATTATATATTACAATTTTTTAATAATGTCAATTTAATTTTTGTATAATTGTAATGCATTATGTAACACATCGTGAGCAAGTCATTATATATGAAAAAATATATTATTATACCAATGTTTCGTAAGACTTCCCAAAATAATGCTATTAATAATGGATATACATTACCTGGTAATTTGTTATATAATCACCACCAAAGTTTTGCTGTGTAGTAAGTATAACATTGCCCATACCATTATGATAGGTTCTTATTTTGGTTATACATATATGTTATAAATTTAACATATCCTTAACCCTGGTCTCGCACAATTACACAAACGACAATTATTCTGTTTACTTTTT